>JBBDGP010000233.1:4035000-4417500 GCA_037952835.1 Lithobates septentrionalis
TTTATTGCCATTTTTTTTGGACTTTTTAGGTATAGTGTATATGTGCCCTGTATACCTATAATTTTTATCATAGCCACACATTGCCCTTTTTGGACATTTTGAACATTTGGGACACTATTCTGCTTTCTTTTCTTTTTTTCATGTTTGGTTGAGATCTTGCGCCATTTTTCTCTTTTTTTCTATTAGCTCCTGATTCTTAGGAAAGGAGGAACACTGAATATGTAGTCTGGGCTATGAGCGGTGCCATTACCATTGCTTAGAAAGAAACTACAAGCCCCAGTGTGCATGGAAGCTGGAGGAGCCCAGTAGGGGGTCATATAAATAGAAAAGTATGGGAAAGAGCGGGGCAGTTGTGGGATTGCTGCCAGACTGGGTAGAAGTGAAGGACCTGCTAGAGAGAGGGAGAGGACTTAGGAGGCTCGTTAGTGACTATATGCTGTGTCACCGATAGGACCTGTATGCTCTGGAAAGCCACTTGATGCAGATTTTTGGATCGAGAGAGAGAAAGAGAGAGATGGCCTTTAGCAGGCTGCTTTTACCAAGCTCAGCTCAGAGGCCTGTCATCCTGCTGCTGGGGAGTCAGAAGGCACAACCTCGACTGGCTGCCTGATACTACTGCTATGCAGGGCCACTCCAGTGATTTCCATAAATTAAGCACATTCCACAGCCCAGCTGGTGTTCTATCGAATAGTGCCCGCAGCAAAAAGTGCCCATGCATGCGCAGTACGGAAGGGCACTCCAGCTGATTTCCCGATCAGTTGGCGTGATGTCACCATGGCGCATGCGCACATCGTAGGAGGCATTTTTCAACGGGAGATACCATTTGACGGCACAATTGAAAGCTATGCAAAGAGCGGAGGGAGACCGTAGTTGTCAGATTGTGCCTCGCTGTTGCGGGGTGGGTTTACAGTTTGCTGAAGGTCTGGTTTTGTGTGTGTTGCAGGGCGGGTTTGGTGTGTCTAATGGCGGGTTACAATACAGACAAAACCCGCCCTTCAACATACCCACAATCTGCCCTGAAACAGCGAGGCACAATCTGACAACTACGGTCTTTCTCCGCTGTTTGTATAGCTTTCAATTGTGCCTGTCAAATGGTATCTCCCGTCAAAAAATGCCTCCTACTAGGGGCGTAGAGCTCCTGCGATCCGGGGATTGAATTTAGCCTTTAGGGGAACCTACACCTTGCTAACATCATGAACAGATCCACCCGGAGCTCCTCGACATCCTGTGCAAACCGACTCAGGTATGCAGCTGAGTAGGAACATACCGGACATATTCCGGACCCAGCGCCTGGCTGCACACGCGGCCTCACAGGTCCCAACCCCGACCTCGCCTAGCATGGAACCTGACACTCCACTGGCCGGGGGATTCGCCGCAACTGCGGGACGGACTCACCCCCCAAGCCTGTTTGATTTAGAGACAGTTGCTGCAGTCATCAAAAATACTGTCACAGCGGCGAACGCTGACCTTAAAGCTGAAATCAACGCGTTGGTACACAGGATTGACGAGGTGGAACAAACCTCTCAGACACATGCAGCCGCCATTCGACAAGTACACACCGCCTTTGACACCCAGCTCTCCCAACTCCTGGACATCCACAGACATGTCGAAGATCTCGACAACCGCGGTCGGAGGCATAATATTAGAGTGAGGGGGGTACCTGAGGCCATAGAACCGGGGTCATTGCAACAAACCATCTGCACAATCTTTAATTAACTGATTGACCGCCCAGCAGACTCTCCCATAGAAATGGAAAGAGCCCACCGAGCTCTGCGCCCTGTACCCCCTGAAAATGAACCACCAAGGGATATAATATGTTGTGTAGTTAACTTTCCACTAAAAGAGGAAATCCTCCGCAAAGCCAGGGAAAGAGGCCGCATCCTCCATAATGGCGCAGAAATTAAGCTATTTCAGGATCTATCCCAGATAACACTCCAGCATAGACGAGCTCTGCGCCCCCTACTGGACGTCCTACGAGCCAGAAATATTCAAAACCGCTGGAAATTCCCCTTCGGGCTGTCAGCATCCGCCAGAGGTTGCTCTGCGCTCCTTCGCACACCCGAAGACTTGCTGGGTTTCTGCTATCAGCTCGATCTTCCGCACGTTGAACTTCCAGATTGGTACGCCGCCTTTTTTCCCTCTGAACCCTGGCTTCCGGTCTCGCTCCATCCATCACCAAAGGTCCAACGCCACAGATCCCGCAGATACAGAGCCGACCAATCTAATCTGGGAAACCATACATCATGCCGTGATCAACACCAACGCAGCCCGGGATCCCCGTCTACACCCTCCAGGAGGAGGGATCGTATGGATGCCTAATTCACATTGTTACCTGTTCGCCAGGTGCCGCTGCCTGATTCCTGCTTTCACTGGTCTCCGCATCAGCCTTCAATCTCTTCGTGAAACTGCCTGGCAACACTACTCTATGGAGGCCTCGATCCACCAGCCGGATGATCACCATGTAAGTTAAACAGCGCTGAAGCCTTAGTACTCATCCTTCCTCAACATCCACACCATCTTCTGCATTGCCTTTGATGACATTGTCAGCTTACTGCGGCCTACGTCTTTTTGCAGTCGTCCCCACCTCTGGGAAGTAACTCTGGTGTTTTTTTTTGTTTGTTTAATTATTTTACATGTACAATAACTGTGAGGGCGTTCTTTTTTTTTTTTTATCCCTCTGTTTTCATGCATAGAGGTATACACATGTTACTATCAGAATCTCTGACATTGCTTAGTTAAGCTAATATAGCCTTTGTTTTAGCCTCTATGTAAACAACATGCCTCTCTTTGCCAGCCTGAGACGTCACTCTGGGCCATTCTAATATCGCAGGAGATTGTCTCCCAAATCACAGCGAGACTGCCGGGGCTGTCCTCTCACGCAACCCCCCCACCTCCTCCGGAGAGATCCACTTTCCTTGACTGGTCCACAAAAAGTTCCACTTGACACTTCAGGCTCTCAAACAGGCACACAATACGGCTGATTTCTTTCTTTTACCCCTCCTGATTACAGTTTCTTACTGTAGAAAAATTAAGGTAATCAGCGGCAGCACTGGGCACATATGTTTGATATGTTTCACTCACCTCAGTTGATGTATAAAGTGTTCATAATAATCTGGCTTTAGATTGCATTTTGGTTATTAAGTTATTGTTTTTGCACTAGTGGTAGGTTCCCCACTATACTTACCCTACTCTAAACAAAGATGTCTACTCATTCCCCAGATTGCAACCTCTCTGAGGTCGTCGTTCCTTCTCACGTCCCCACACAGCGGTCCCATTGGGATTCTTTGCTGACCCTCCAGACTCTCCCTTTTCTAAGGTGGCTTAGTTAACCTAATTCCACCTCTGGTTGATCTTTTCTCTGTTCTTTCTCTATTCTTCTTACTTATTCTTTCTCCCATCCTACCTCTTTCTGATCCCTCCCCTTTCTCCTTCCTTGGCTTCTTCCTTCCCTCCCCCCCCCCTTTTTTTTTTCTTTTTTCCTTCTCTCTCGTTTTCTCTTTCTCTCTCTCTTTCCTTCCTTGACTGGATCCGCCCCTGCCTCTCCTAGTGCTACCCCCTTACCACTCATTCATCTACCCAATATTGCCGGACCCAAGCCATGTCTTCCCTGACGTTGGAAGCCCGATTTGGTTTGCCATTAAGATACCTGGAGAACATCTGGAGACCATCGTTCGAGCTGTACCCCACTTGGGAGCCCCTCTTGGCTTGCCATAAAGACATCTGGAGAGCGCCTGGAGACCACTGGTGAGGACATCCTCTGGATCCACACAGTTCTACTGAGCCTGTTTTGACCCCCCTGAATAAGGGTGGTCGCAGGCTGTCTGGTAAGCCTCCAACTTTTATCCCTTGGTGGTGGGCAACAACTGCGGTGGAACCAAATTCTATGCTGGAGTGTTACCACGTTTTGGGACTTGCTTTCATAATCTGTTTTTTGGGACTGTTTATTGACTTATTTCAGTTTCCTCTTCATTGGAATTACTAAACACCAGATTAATCAGTACTAATAGTGATCATAAGTTTGTTGTTGATGTCATTAACTATCACTCAATTTTTGCTGTTACACTGGTTCACTCTCATTTATTTTGTAATCCACTTATTTTTATTCATTTTCACATCAATATTTCGTTTTTATTATATGTTGGTGCACTTGATTAATCTCTAGTGTTACTACACACGCACATGGACACTGGAACATTTTAGACCAAATATTATATGGTCTTTATTTACTTTCTGCTTCATTTTTACACATATAGGTACTGTTCACTTACATATAGTAATATATGCGTTTTTTCAGTCCACTCGCATATAGGAATATATGCGTTTTATCAGTCCAGCGCTACACTTTTTTATTTTTTGTTTATTTTGTGTGCCCTTGTATTGGGGTTATTGTGTCTAGCTGCAGGACTTACTTCACGTTTTCTTTAGTCTTTAAATTTAACACCGAGCGCAATTTCTTCCCCTTTCCCCTTTCCAGTTGAAATGCCTATCTCTAAACGTGAAGGGCCTGAACTTACCAGAGAAAAGGTCACAAGTATTATCTTCTCTCACCAAACACAGGGCCCACTTCATATTTCTGCAGGAGACCCACTTTCGCTCAGACGCCATACCTAAACTGTCTAACCACATCTATCGGACTGCGTTCCACTCGACCAATCCTGACTCTAAGACTAAAGGCGTTTCTATTCTCATATCAAAAAATGCTAACTTCCAAGTATCTTATTCCCTTGTTGACCCTGACGGCAGGTATGTTTTCCTTAAAGGTTCTTATGCTTCCACACCAATCACATTAGCCAATATTTACTGCCCAAATGACCACCAAGTTGCCTTCTTTAGGAAAACATGTGACCTCCTGACCTCTTTTAAATCGGGAATAGTACTCCTGGGAGGGGATTTTAACATGCCCTTAAACCCCTTACTGGATTCCTCCACAGGAACATCTACTTTAACTTATAAAGCGTTATGTCAGATCAATCTACAACTGCAATCATTGACCTTACATGACGCATGGCGCACTTTATTCCCCTCTGATAAGGATTACACCTTTTTTTCGGCCCCACATCAAAAATACTCTAGGATCGACTATTTTTTTCTCTCCCAAACTGACTTGCCCTTACTCCAACAGTCCACTATAGAACCGATGTTTTTGTCTGACCACCACCCAATCACGGTGACATTATCTTTCCCCGAACCCAATTTTAGAACGAAGATCTGGTGTCTGAACCCCTCCCTTCTCAAAGACCCCCTGGTGATGGATCATGTCCGTACGAGAATTCAACAATATTTCACGGAAAACTTGAATCCGGAGATTTCCCCAATCTCCCTTTGGGAAGCGCATAAATGCGTGATTCGAGGTGAACTAATCGCCCTGGCTGCAAAAACTAAGAAACAGCGCCAAGAATACATAAACTCTCTCATCAGGATGATTGGCTCCCTCGAAACCTCCCATAAATTGACACACGCACAAGCCACCCTACAGGAATTAACACACACCCGAGCCTTGCTCTTAGAGGAGCTGGGCAAACGCTCTAGGAGGTGCTACATCCTTGGCCAGAGGATTTTCTATGAACAGGGCAACAAGTGCGGCCGTCTATTGGCGCGCACAGTCCAAAATTCAAAATTGTCCTCTACAATCCATCATTTACGTGACCCTGGTGGGGGTCTTCTGGCCAAGAATGCTGACATTGCCAAAGAATTTGAAAGGTTCTATCTTAAACTATATAATTTACAACCCACCAGTGCCCCACGGAACAATACTGACTCCCGCACCGCACTTATCAAAGAATTTCTCTCCAACTACAGTCCTAAACCAATATCTACCCAACAGTCCCGGGACCTGGATGGTCCTATATCAGCGTTGGAACTAGATACAGCTATGAAACAAATGAAAACGGGCAGAGCCCCTGGCCCGGACGGTTTTTCCCTCCAATTTTACAAAGCCTTCATTGACTCCCTAGCTCCTAAACTTCTGGACACGTTCAACGCCCTTTCAGACCCCCAGACTAAACCTGATAGAATGCTAGCTGCTCAAATAGCGGTAATTCCCAAAGAGGGCAAAGACGCTTCCTTAGTCGCAAACTACCGACGGATATCTCTATTAAATGTGGATATTAAAATTTACGCTAAAATCTTAGCAAACAGACTACTTTCACTGGTGCCCGACCTTATATCTTTAGATCAAGTTGGCTTTGTCCCTGGGCGGGAGGCTAGGGACAACGTCATCCGCACACTGAATCTACATCACTGGCTCACGACTTCCAATACACAAGGATTCTTTCTCTCACTTGATGCTGAAAAGGCGTTCGACAGAGTGGCCTGGGACTACATGCAGGAGGTACTCGCTGCCATAGGTCTGGGGACCCGCATGTTGTAATTTATTATGGCCCTTTACAAGGGCCCCTCTGCAGTGGTAAAAGTCAACGGCCACCTGTCGGACGCCTTTCCCATTAGCAACGGCACACGCCAGGGATGCCCACTTTCACCACTGATATACGTCCTAACCCTGGAACCCTTCCTCAATAGGCGGAGAAGCAACCCAAATATCCAGGGGATCACCGTGAAAAATAGAGAACTTAAGGTCGCTGCATTCGCCGACGACATTTTGCTCTCCCTGCAATCGCCCCATATCTCTTTGCCCAATCTCCTCAAAGATATTGAATACTTCGGTACCTTATCAAACCTCAAAATTAATTATACCAAATCACAGGCCCTAAACGTCTCCCTCCCTTCTCAGACAGTGACACATTGCCAAGATTCATTCCCGTTTCGATGGGAACATGATACACTCACATACCTAGGCATTCGAATCCCCACCCACCTGTCAGATCTATACTCAAAAAATTTTCACCCACTCCTCCTTCAGACACAAAAACACCTTAAAGATTGGATGGGCCTAAGTGTCTCCTGGTTTGGACGCTCTGCCTTAATTAAAATGATAATCCTACCTCGCTTACTTTATCTTATGCATTCGATCCCTATCTCCTTACCAGCAAGTTTTTAAATCCTATCGGAAAGCATGCTCTGCTTTCCTGTGGAAGGATTCTTCACCTCGCATTAAATACTCCAGACTCACACTAGCTAAATCTAAAGGAGGAATAGGTCTACCTATTGTGCAGGGTCCTCGTTTGCCTAAGAGGAGACAGGGGATGATGAAGATGGAGAATTAGTTGGCTGTCTGCTGGGACATACCCACTCTTCCAATAGGACGTGCAGGGACGTTTTAGAGACCCTTCCTTCGGTGCCCTTTTCTCCAACTGGACCAGATTCCCCCTGATGAAGGCACGTGGTCCCGGTGCCGAACACGCGTAGGGGAGGGGCCTGGACGGAGCTGTCAGCAGAGAGAGAGAGAAGGAGAATTTCGTTATACTTACCGCACCACACGCCACACCGCGAGATTGACCGTTCATTGCCTGTTTAGGTTGGTGCACTTACGCACCCATAGCATGTGAGTACCCCATCAAGGGGAGCGAATTACTTTATTAAAAGCCTTTATTATATCTTGCAATATTGCGCTATGGAGTTTTTTTCTTTTGCATACATCACCTTCGTTTGAGAACATTGGAGGTCTATACAGCTGATTCCAAATGAGCACAGGAGTGGCTCCAAGGCTTTGTTTGACATAGTCTAAACGCTGTGTCACATACAGGAAGGTGAGCATATACACCTGTGGGGGTGGCTGGAGGACACTATAGCATGTTTCCTTGGTGATGCACATTCGGAAGGAAGGATATGTGAATTTCACTACTACTTTGGACTATGGTTTTCTTGGGCACCTTGTTACCTCTGGATACACACTGTTTTGGACTTTAATTTGATTCACCAGGGGTCTTATCCCCTTATATCTCTTAGATACATATGTGTTATGTTTTGACTTATCGCTTTCATTGCATATTTTATTTAGCACTGTGCACTTTATATTCCAGCACATAGGGGTAATTTCACTCCAGTGGATTATTTATTAGACTATATATGTTTCCTATGTTTATTATTGCTGCACTTTTGATTGATGGGATTTTTTTCTTTTAGCGCAGACACTATTGTTTTAGTTTAATTAATAGGTCTACCTGACCTCCAAAAATATCACGCCGCTTGTCATCTCACAAGGATCGCTGACTGGAACATCCATGCCTTTAAAAAGTCATGGGTCTTCCTAGAGAAGTCCTTCTCGTCAGGACCCTTACACCTTCTCCCATGGTTACCCCCTCGGAACTGGCCCCATACCCTCTTAACCCACCCCTTATACACTCTACACTCCTGACTTTCAGAAAGACCATGATAAGGGGTTCATCCACCCCTCCCCCAGGCCCCCTAACTACCCTGCGGGGGAACCCTGATTTTCCACCGGGGACCTCTGCAGAGTTTTTAAGTCAGGAGTGGCCATTCAAAGACTTTCTAGCTCTCCAATTCTATTCCAATGAGAAGCCCTTATCCTTTGAAACTTTAAAGTCTAACACCAAGACGCTCTCTCTTTCATTTTGGACTTATAGACAAATCCGCCACTTCCTCACAACCCATGCCAGTCAGTCAGACTGGACACGACAACTCACGCCCTTTGAATCCTTATGCCATCGTAAACAGCCGCAAAGACATTTAATCTCGCTTCTGTATACCTTTCTCTCAGAAGCCCCAACACAGACCCCCGCCCCCTCACAGGTCTCCTGGAGTGGAGATCTTCAAAGGTCTCTTTCCACGGAGGACTGGAACATTATCTATGAGTACGCAAGGGCTCTTTGAACGTTGCCATCCAAGAAAATGGCTACAAGGTGATCACAAAATGGTATAGGACTCCGTCGCGTATCCACGAATTCTCCCCTAATATTACTGATACCTGCTGGAGATGCGGGTTAGGGGTGGGAACTATGTTTCATGTGTGGTGGGATTGCGTGAACATTCAACCCTTTTGGAGGGAGGTTCACGGTCTCATCTCACATATCACTACCTACACTTTGGACTACACCCCGTCCCAATTTCTCTTGCACCTCACATCACTACCCAAAAAAGATTACTACAAATCATTGGCGATGCATATGGTTAATTCCGCTAGACTTTGTATACCCAGACATTGGCGCTCCACCAACATTCCAACAGTCAGGGAATGGTTTGCACGGATTTCCTCCATAAAAGAAATGGAGGAACTAATCTTCACCTCACAAGACAGGAGGCATAAATTTACAACCACATGGGCCTGCTGGTCTCATTTTGTTACTACTGAACGATACCTTCAGTACGTATCGTAGGGATACCTGTAGAATGTAACAGCGTCTTATTCGACGTTTTGTGGGGGGGGGGGGCAGGTGCGGATCCACTCACCCTTCCCCTCTCACTTCCTTCATCCCTATTCCCCACCTAAGGTTCATTCCCTTTCCACCCCCCTCCTGCCCTTTTCTTCCCCTTCCCCCACCCCCCCACCCCCCCCTTTTTTTTTTTTTTTTTCTTTTTTTTTGTTCCTCTTCTTTTCTCTCTTCTCTTTCTCTTTTCTTTTTCTCTTTCCCTTCTTCTTTCTCTTTATTCTCTTTTCCCTCAGATTGACACTTAGTCCTCAGCCTGTCAGGATACACTGTAATCTAAACGGTGAACATACTCGAGTGACTGATCCCTGCCCTTCCCACAGTCTAACTGGGGGGGGGGGAGGGGACAATAGAAATTAAGATCCTCCGCCCACATACGCTTAACTACAATTTTATGTCTCAGTAATGTTCACTTTTTCTCAGTTAGGATCTTTATGTTGTATCGTGACATACATACTCTTCATATGATTCTGTTAAATGATGTGTTGTGACAATACTCTTGTTCTGTATGTCTTGTCTTACCCTTTTGAAATAAAAAAAATTTTTGTGGAAAAAAAAAAAAAATGCCTCCTATGATGTGCGCATGCGCCATGGTGACATCCCGCCAGCTGATCAGGAAATCAGCTGGAGCTCCCTTCTGTACTGCACATGCGCGGTCACTTTTTTAAGTGTGGGCACTATTTGATAGAACACCAGGACTCCAGAGAAGCAGCATGGTGCTGGCTCCTCCCCCTCACAGTACAGCAAAGGAATGAGGGCTGATAAGTGTGAAGGAGGAGCGAGGGGGAGAGAGAGCACATTCCAACATGCAGCCTCACAGCTCTGACCCAGCTTATGCAGATATCAACAGCCCACTGAGGCAAAGAAGAAGAATTTCTGATGCTGAAAGTTATGTAAGTGACTCTCACTCTAATTTAAATACTACATTCACAAACAATCCTTATAATGAAAAGCTTAATGCATTACCCACTTCTGGCCAGCCCATAATTGACACAGATCTTAAAGAAATGCTACTATCATTAAGGGGAGCTCTCCAACAAGATATGCCTTCCATTATGCAAAAATCCAAGTTGGAAATGGATGCTTTAGGAGAAAGGGTAGACTATATTGAGCACAAAATGAGTGATTTTACTGACGTCCACAATGACTTAAGCCTCATGCACATGAGACGCCAGTGCAAACTCTGCTGAACACATGTTTTTAAAAGCTAAACCGGCGTTTAGAAATGCCTGTTTTGCCGCATTTGCATGCCACGTTTAGCCGCGTTTAGCCGCGTTTGCGTCTAGAAGCGACTGCAGAGCAGAAAATAACATTTTGCGACCCAAATTTGGGGCCCCATATCTGGTGTTAGAAACCCCAAATTTGGTGTGCTAACACAACGGACCTAGCACTATAACATATCCAAATTTGGGGTTCCTAGCACTAAGTGACCCCGAGATACAGGGCCCCAAAGTCGGGTCGCAAAATGTCAAGCACTTCTGCAGCAGAGAATGACATTTTGTGACCCGACTTTGGGGCCCAATATCTCAGGGCCACTTAGTGTTAGGAACCCCAAAGTTAGCTATTTTATAGTGTTAGTCCAACTGTGTTAGCACACCAAATTTGGGATTCCTAGCTCTAAGTAGCCACAAGATATGGGGCCCTAAATTCGGGTTGCAAAATGTCAAGCACTTCTGCAGCAGAGAATGACATTTTGTGACCCGATTTTGGGGCCCCATATCTCGGGACCACTTGGTGCTAGGAACCCCAAATGAATATGTTATAGTGTTAGTCCAACTGTGTTAGCACACCAAACTTGGGGTTCCTAGCTACAAGTGGCCCCAAGATATGTGGCCCCAAAGTCAGGTTGTAAAAAACACTTATAAACGCAAACGCGGCTAAACGCGTTTGGCGTCTGAAACGTGGAAAACTTTTGCGTCTGAACCCATTTTTTTGCTTCTGGAAAAACGAGGTTAAACGCAACTGCCTAAAAATGCCAAAAAACGAGACTGTGTACATGGACACATAGGATAACATTGAATGGGTTCAGGGGCAGTTGAAAAAAGTGTCCAACTGCCTCTGAACGCGAGTTTAACAGCGTCTCGTGTGCATGAGGCCTTAGTGGATTCACATGTAGATCTGGAGGATGAAATGAAACATCTAAAGTTGAAGGTTTCCGATTTAGAGGACAGATCCAGATGCAACAATATAAAATTTAGAGGAATCCCTGAAAATTTAAAAAAACTCTGATTTAAAACAGTTTTTATGTCGAATGATGTCTGATCTGATACCTACAATATATCCTCAAGAGCTGGTAATAGATAGAGCGCACAGGCTACCTAAACTCCCTCACATACCGGAAAAGTTGCTTAGGGATGTAATTGCGAAAATAAATTTTTACCATGTGAAAGATCATTTGTTGCAACTTGCGAGACAACATTCTCCACTATCAGATCCTTATGCTGGCATTCAGCTACACTCGGATTTGTCGCAACCATTTTGGCTCGAAAAATTTTGAATTTAATAATCAAAATGCTCTGCAACCATAACATTGTGTATAAAGGATGGTTTTCCACTAAACTACTCATAGAGAAGGATATAAAATACAGAATAGTGCGACGCTAAAAAAAAAAAAGTAATTCTAAAATCTCATAAAATTATGTCTGAGAGTTCTAATGCCGCGTACACACGGTCGGACTTTTCAGCTACAAAAGTCCGACAGCCTGTCCGACAGACTTTCGACGGACTTTTGGCGGACTTTCGACGGACTTGCGGCGGACTTTCTAACGAACAGACTTGCCTACACACGATCACACAAAAGTCCGTTGAATTCTTACGTGATGACGTACACCGGACTAAAATAAGGAAGTTCATAGCCAGTAGCCAATAGCTGCCCTAGCGTGGGTTTTTGTCCGTCGGACTAGCATACAGACGAGCGGATTTTTCGACCGGACTCGAGTCCGTCGGAAAGATTTGAAGCATGTTTCAAATCTAAAGTACGTCGGATTTGAGGCTAAAAAAGTCAGTTGAAAGTCCGGAGAAGCCCACACACAATCGGATTACCAGCCAGCTTTAGTCCGTCAGCGTCCGTTGGACTTCTGTAGACGAAAAGTCTGACCGTGTGTACGCGGCATAAGACATATGGACAGTCCCAGTTCATATAATATAAAAGCCAAGGGTGACGTAGAAGAAGGCACCAACAAGCAATAGTAAGGTCCTCAGTAGTGATTAGGGTGCTTGAATATATTTGTAGTTATAGTGCATCCTTATCTGTGCTTCCAGCACCGTAAGTACAGGCTGCTCACCTCACTCTGTGGACCTCTGATTGAACAGAAAGGTCATTCGAGCATTGCCCACGTCGCTATCTACCGCATATGAGAGGGTATTGTTGCCATATTTCTGAGGCTGCATTTCGATCGTTGGAGTGGTATACAGGCAGGATTTCATCTTTTGATTGCCCCTGTAGGGAATGCTCGAATGACCTTTCTGGTCAATCAGAGGTCCACAGAGTGAGGTGAGCGGCATGTACTTAGAGTGGTGGAAGGACAGATAAGGATGCACCATAACTACAAATATATTCAAGCACCCTGATCACTACTGAGGACCTTACTATTGCTTGTTGGTGCCTTCTTCTACGTCACCCTTGGCTTTTATATTATATGAACTAGGACTGTCCATATGTCTTAGAACTGTCAGACATAATTTTATGAGATTTTAGAATTATTTTTTTATTTTTAGCGCTGCATTATTCTGTATTTTATGTCTGTTCAAGGAGTGCAATATATTGACCTTGAGTGTCCAGCTGCTTATGATAGGAGTATTAGAACTGTTTTTGCGCTGACTGAATCCATCTGTTCATAGAGAAGGATAGCATCTTCTACTACTCTATTTACTCACTAGAATAAGGACTGAAGTACCTCAGATCGTGGGGCTTATTACCAAAAGAAGGTGATCTATAGCTTAGAACCGTGTAGGGATACAGCCGAGTTAAAAAAACTATCAGAAAAAATAAAAAAAAATATGGCACAGAAATATAAGGAGAACAAACAGGAAAATTGGTAAATTTCAAAGGGTCTGTAATGATTATAAATCTAAGAAGGTTTTCCTGACGCCTCCATGGCAGCACACACTGGGTTGTGACTCCGCCCCCACAACCTGACAGGATTGGTTAGCTATAAATTTGAAGGGGAGACACCCCGCTGCATTCTCTTTTTTATCCTCACCTGACAGATTGAGAAGCAAGCTGGCTCCTGTTGTCAAGATTAAGAAAAAGCCTCTTACCGCACTCGCCCCAGCAGGTTCAAGCCTCTCCTGTTTGGAAGTCCCTCCTGTACAGTCTCTAAAGGAGCTTCTATGGAGGGAACCCCCGGTCTGGTGGTCTCAGGGGGCGTCTGGACATCTGGCACAGTAAGCTTTAAAGAAGCTTCATATTTGCAGTGGTCTCCTTTCTTTTTGTTTTGCCTGTACCTTTCTTTCTGCTCAGGGGGCTTGCTGGCACTTGCTGTCCACCGCTGTGGAGCCGTCATGGCCGCCGACGCTCCTCCTCTGCTCTCAGTGCTAGGTGCTGCCTTGGGAGGGTTATGCCCTTCTCCAAGATGGCGCCGAGGTGTTCGGGATGCTCTGCGCATGCGCGGGAGCGTCATTTTGCCGCGACGGCGGCGCCAAATTTAAAAACACAGGAAATTCTGTGTTTTTTGCTGAGGATTCTTACAAGACAAGCTGGATTTCGCCGTACGTTCCACTGCTTTGCAGAAAACAACTCAGCAAGCCCAGGTAAGTTGAATCATCTGATTTAGACTGTATACAGATTTAAAAAAAAAAAAAAGTAATGGAATTTAAAAAAAAAAAAAAAAATGTTTTTCTCTTATTACTCTTCAGTCTTACTGTCACTTTTACTATGGAGACCACTGCCCGCGCAGACCACCATCAGCAAATTAGGTAAGAGGCCATCCGTCATTGGTACGTATTGAAGAAGGGGAGAGAAAAAGAGAGCCAACCGCTAACGCTGCGTTTTTGGCAGCCCTACCAGGTCAAGAGCCGCAAGTTCCAGGCGTGAGGGGAGATCAAGTCACGCGTCAAGAAAGAGGTCTCGCAGAAGCCGTTCAAGGTCTTCTTCCCGCCACGAAGACATAGCTGCTCACGTCACAGCCGCTCAAGACGCAGCCGCTCCCGTCATAGTCGGTCACACCGCAGACGGTCACCTTCATCACACCGCCAGAGCCGCCACACCCGTTCTGCAGCAAACGCTTGCTGGGTATGCGGCACGCCGGCCTTGCCAGAGAAATTAGTCTGCAGATCCTGCTTCAATGAAGCAGCAAAGGACAAGGAATTAGACGCAAGAGTCGCTACGGAGCTCATAAGAGAATCTGTGCGGGAATCCATAAGGGAGACAACGGCACCACTAATGGATAGCCCTACGCCCAGCACATCGGTAACAGACGACCATCAACCCCAGGCGTCAGAACCCTCCTCAGGAATTGAGGATCAGGACATGTCAGCAGGTTTTGACTTCTCCCTTGTACAGCCTTTCGCAAAGTCAGTTAAAGAGGCGATAGGCTGGGAAGAAGATAAAGCGGGGAGAGATCTGATAAGCAGACCAGTCTCACCAACAGACTGACAAAGATGTATCCTCTGAAGGAGTCAAAAGTCAATTAGTTGATGAACACCCCAGTAGTTGACTCCTCCTTGATGCGTCTTGCACGGCATGTCACTCTGCCTATTGAAGACGCGGTTTCCTTTCGGGATGTTCTGGATCGGAAATTGGATCTGGAATTAAAAAAAGCATATTCCACTGCTGGGGGCGCGTGCAGACCAGCAATTACCACAGCAGCAGTGGCTAAAGCCATATCAGGTTGGACAAGACGGTATGGAAGTAGACAAGATAATATCTTCTCTTTAGGAGATCAAGTTGGCAGGTGACTTCGTGGCAGAAGCTTCAGTGGATATTATAAGATCCTCGGCGATATCAATGCTAGCCTCAGTCACGGCAAGAAGGGCCCTGTGGCTGAAACCATGGATGGCCGATACTGCATCTAAAACAAGCTGGTGCAGAATTCCATATGATGGCTCAAACCTGTTCGGGTCTAAATTGGACACCGCTATCTCGAAGGTGACAGGAGGGAAGTCGGGATTAATTCCCCCAGACAGGAGACCCAAGGCCCAAAAGGGTCCGTCCTTCAGGCGCAACCTTCCTGAGAAATATAGGGAAGCTAGATCCTACCGTCCCGGTAGAGAGTTTAGAAGAGACTGGAAAAACACAAGACCTTCCTTCCTTAGGATGCAAAAGTCCAAGACTACCCCGGCAGGGGAGCAGCAGAAGTCTTTTTGAAGGTTCGCCTGCCCACCCAGTACAGGTGGGCGCCAGGCTCAAGGACTTCGTACAGATTTGGTCAAGCCATATAAAGGACCCGTGGACTCTTTCCACAATCAAATTTGGACACAAGTGGAAGTTTATGGGCAAACTTCCAAAAAATCACTTCCAATCAACAAGACTGCCATCTTCTCCAATCAAGAGGAAGTTACTATTAAAATATACAGTGGAATTGAAGGAAAAAGGGGCAATCCTGGAGGTTCCGTCAGATCAAAAGGGGAGGGGGTTCTATTCCCCACTATTTTTGGTAAAGAAGAAAACCGGAGACTTACGCCCTGTATTGGATTTAAAAGATCTCATCAGGAACATAAAAATAGAGGCCTTCAAGATGGAGAGTATGCAGTCCATACTTCTGGCTGTGAACCTGGGCGACTGGATGCTTTCTGTAGATTTATCGGGCGCTTATCTACATATTCCAATTCATCCCGCCTTTCAGAAATTCCTCCGATTTGCCATCAACAAAAGCCACTTCCAATTCCAGTGCATTCCTTTAGGCATTTCGTCGGCTCCCAGGATATTCACCAAGGTCCTCCTACCCTTGGTTGCATTCCTCAGAGAAAAGGGTCTGCGAGTCCACCATTATCTGGACAACATCCTGCTCTTGGCAGAAGATCAAAAAATCTTGCTATGTCATCAGAGAATCTTACTCACGACTCTCCAGGACTTCGGTTGGCTAATCAACTGGAAAAAGAGCAGTCTACGACCCACACAAAACATGGTATTTCTGGGAGCGGATCTGAACACCAAATTGAACAGGGTACAACTCCCTCAGAAGAAGATTCAGCCTCTAGTACAGAAGAGGCGGAGATTACTATCAGCGAGGCATCTCCCAGCCAGAATCTGCTTGAGTGTGCTAGGGTCCATGGCTGCAACCCTGCCCATGGTGCAGTGGTCACAATGGCACATGAGAGTCCTGCAAAACTCCTTTCTGAGGCAGTGGGATGGAGTATCGATGCGTCAGACCATTACCATCTCCAGACCAATGAAGCAATCAGTGTGGTGGTGGACACACTTGACCAACCTCAGGAAATACAAGCTGATAGTTTCCCTAGATCCAATAATAGTCACTTCGGATGCCTGTCAGAGCGGCTGGGGAGCCCACTGTCAAGATCGAGCAGCACAGGGCCGATGGCAGTTCCGGGCCCAGGGGATAGTATTGAATATACTGGAACTCAGGGCAGCCTTCCAGGCCCTCATGGCATTTGCACCAGTCCTCAAAGGGAAGAACGTGCTTATCCGGATGGACAACAAGGTGGTAGTGTCCTACATCCAGAAGCAAGGGGGTATCAAGAGTCTCACACTGTTGGAAGAAGTCCGTCCTATCTTGGAATGGGCACAGGCACACCTAGCAGACTTAAAAAAACAATATATGTTCCTGCGGCACAGAACATGTTAGCCGATTACTTGAGTCGAGAGACTCTTTCCAACAACGAATGGTCCCTGAGTCTCCAGGCCTTTTCTCTTCTTATGGAGACATAGGGAATGCCAGAGATCGACTTAGCAGCCACTCCTGCGAATACGAAGTGTCGGAGGTTTCTGTCCAGAGCATCTTTCCCTTCAGCCGAAGGGATAGATTGTCTAATTCACCCATGGAACTTCAAGTTGGGGTACATATTCCCGCCAACTCCGTTAATTGCAAGATTCCTATCCAGGCATCGGAGATCTTCAGCCACGATAATCGCGGTAATCCCTCTTTGGCCGAGAAGACCATGGTTCACTATTGCAGCTCAGCCTTCAACCTCCAATCCTTCTTCCGGTAACTCCGGATTTACTATTTCAAGGCCAATTTCTACATCCAGTTCCAGAGAAGCTGCATCTGATGGCATGGAAGTTGAGAGGGTTAGGTTAAGGGAGCAAGGCTGCTCACAGGAAGTAATATCAACCCTGATGCAAGCCAGGAAAAGTACCACCAACACCACCTATACAAGAATTTGGAACAAATTCTTTACAATGGCGCAGCAGAAGGGATGGGATCCTATTGCTCCAGAACCTTCTCAAATCCTAGAGTTCCTCCAGTCAGGAGTCAACAAAGGTCTAAGTTCAAGTACCCTTAAGGTACAAGTATCTGCCTTGTCGGCCAAAACATGCACCGGATGGGCATTGCATCTACTGGTTATCCAATTCCTGAGAGCCTGTCTAAAAATCAAACCTCCTAAGAAACCAGTTTTTCCATCATGGGATCTCTCAGTAGTTCTCGATGCCTTCACCAATCCTCCTTTTACTCCATCCGAATCAATATCTCTGTGGGATCGAATCCTAAAACTGTCTTTTCTCATTGCAATTACATCAGCAAGGAGGGTATCTGAAATCCAAGCACTGATGGCATCAGAACCTTACTTAGTATTCTTCCCTGATAAGGTAGTACTAAGACCTTCAGACCACTTCATCCCGAAGGTAGCAACTTCCTTCCACTACAACCAAGATATTGTCTTACCATCCTTCACTAATGATCAGGGTGAACCTCATCCTCTGGATGTTAAAACTACCATCATTAGTTACCTGGCGGCTGCAAATTCTTTTAGGAAGACGGATACCCTCATGGTCATTCCACATGGAAACAGACGAGGTCAAGCGGCTACTTCACGCAATATCACCTCCTGGTTAGTCAAGTCCATCAAGAAGGCATACTCCATGCGGCATATGGCAATTCCTGAAGGCATCAGGGCTCACTCGACCAGGGCAGTGGCGACCTCCTGGACAGCATATTGCAGGGTTTCTCCGGAGACTATTTGCAAAGCAGCAACTTGGTCCTCCAGACATACTTTCATTTCTCACTATAGAGTAGATTCTGCTCACTTGGCTATGGCAGACTTCAGTAGATCCGTTGTTAGAGCCAATTCTTCCGCATTATAAGGAATAAATATTATTTTCTTGCACCCACCCGACTGGCGAGTTATTTCCCAGTGTGTGCTGCCATGGAGGCGTCAGGAAAACGGAAAATTGTATACTCACCTTTCCGTAATTTTCCTTTCCTGACGCCTCTCCATGGCAGCACACAGATTCCCACCCCGTTTTATGGTGATATATTTACAGAGAATGCAGCGGGGTGTCTCCCCTTCAAATTTATAGCTAACCAATCCTGTCAGGTTGTGGGGGCGGAGTCACAACCCAGTGTGTGCTGCCATGGAGAGGCGTCAGGAAAGGAAAATTACGGAAAGGTGAGTATACAATTTTCCGTTTTTAAGTGGCAGGAACAGACTACCGAGAATCAGTGGTGTATTTAGGTTTTGTGCTGCCCTAGGCCTAACGAAACTCCTGCACTCCCTAATTTAAATACGACCCACCCCTTCCTGCTGAACCCACACCCCTTCCTGTTTAAGACCCACCCTATCATCTGTAAACCACACCCCTTCCTCTTTAGGCTCATTTGGCACCTTTCAGGGAGGAGGGGGGAACAGGTACCTGTTTTTGACAGGTACCCTTACCCACTCTCGGGAGACTGCGGTGCCCCCCTCTGAAGTTCGGCCCCCCTCCTCCTTCCTCCACTGGGCTATTCGGAAAGTGCAACGTGCTTCGCACACGTGCAGTAGTGAACTGTCCGGTTTCCCTTACCATGAATGATGGTGGAAAACCCGAGAGCCAATCCGAAAATCGGCTGAGGTGTCGACATCGTGGTCCTAATATTAAAAGTCAGCAGCTACAGTATTTGTAGCTGCTGAGTTTTAATGTTTTCACAGGGTGGGGGGGGGGCACTCCTCTTTAATGAGTTTGCATTGATTTCAGCATTGATGGAGTACTCTATTGCAATATCATGATCTGCATATTAATGCACTTTCACTAAATGTGGACTGTTTAATGGGTTTGCATTGATTTTAACATGCATGGAGCACTTTGCACATGACAGTGGCAGCTGGTGCTCAAAATTTATTTTTATTTTTTTGGGGGGGGCGCAAATAAACTAAAAAATTCTGAAAAAAAGACATCAATTGCAGTCTTACTGTGCCCCATCAAACACAGCCACTTTTTCATCAAATGCAGCCACTGTGCCCATCAATTGTAGCCACTGTGCCATCAAACGCAGCCACTGTGCCCACCAAACGCAGCCACTTTGCCCATCAAATGCTGTCACTGTACCCATCAATTGTATCCACTGTGCCATCAAACGCAGCCACTGTGCCCATCAAATGCAGCCACTGTGCCCATCAGCTGCAGCCACTGTTCCCATCAATTGTAGCCACTGTGCCCATCAAATGCAGCCACTGTGCCTATCAAACGCAGCCACTGTGCCCATCAACTGCAGCCACTGTGCCCTCAAACACAGCCACTGTGCCCATCAATTGCAGCCACTGTGCCATCAAACGCAGCCACTGTGCCCTATCAAACGCAGCCACTGTGCCCTCAAACGCAGTCACTGTGCCCCATGAAACGCAGCCACTGTGCCCCATCAAATGCAGCCACTGTGCCCTCAAACGCAGCCACTGGGCCCATCAAATGCTGCCACTGTGCCCATCAATTGTAGCCACTGTGCCCATCAAATGCAGCCACTGTGCCCTCAAACGCAGCCACTGTACCAATCAATTGCTGCCACTTTGCCCATCAATTGCAGCCACTGTGCCCTCAAACGCAGCCATTGTGCCCTGAAACGCAGCCACTGTGCCATTAAATGCTGCCACTGTGCCCATCAATTGTAGCCACTGTGCCCATCAAATGCTGCCACTGTGCCCATCAATTGTAGCCACTGTGCCCTCAAACGCACCCACTGTGCCCATCAATTGTAGCCACTGTGCCATCAAATGCAGCCACTGTGCCCATCAAATGCAGCCACTGTGCCCATCAACTGCAGCCACTGTTCCCATCAATTGTAGCCACTGTGCCCATCAAATGCAGCCACTGTGCCCATCAAACGCAGCCACTGTGCCCATCAACTGCAGCCACTGTGCCCTCAAACACAGCCACTGTGCCCATCAATTGCAGCCACTGTGCCCTATCAAACGCAGCCACTGTGCCCTCAAACGCAGCCAGTGTGCCCCATGAAATGCAGCCACTGTGCCCCATCAAACGCAGCCACTGTGCCCTCAAACGCAGCCACTGGGACCATCAAATGCTGCCACTGTGCCCATCAATTGTAGCCACTGTGCCCATCAATTGCAGCCACTGTGCCCTCAAACGCAGCCACTGTACCAATCAATTGCTGCCACTTTGCCCATCAATTGCAGCCACTGTGCCCTCAAACGCAGCCATTGTGCCCTCAAACGCAGCCACTGTGCCATCAAATGCTGCCACTGTGCCCATCAATTGTAGCCACTGTGCCCATCAAATGCTGCCACTGTGCCCATCAATTGTAGCCACTGTGCCCTCAAATGCACCCACTGTGCCCATCAATTGTAGCCACTGTGCCATCAAATGCAAACACTGTGCCCATAACACTGATATAATTTATTAAATAATTTTACCTGCTGTCCTGGGGGTTTCCCTCGTGCTCCTCTCTCTCTCTCTCTCCTTCCTCCTGACGTCACTGCCAGACCCCGCCCCAGTGCCAAGAAAAAGATTCACGGAAAGCAGTGCGGAGGAGGGTAGGCGGAGCATAAGGCTCCACCTCTGTCAGTCACCAGCCGCTTATGGGGCATGAGTCACACGCCGCCCCCCCCGCCCCGCATGAGAGAAAGTCCCGACCCGTCTATCCGATTCCCGGTTCCCACGGTCACCCCCCCGCGGCCGCCCCCCGCACACATGCAGCCCACGGCGGCCGCCTCGCTGTAGAGGCGCCGCTGTGTATGGGTGCGATTAGCAGAGGGTGGAGGGACATGACATGCCCCTCCACCCTCTGCCAAGCACGCCCATACACAGCAGTGCCGCTACAGCAAGGCGGTGTGGGGGAATCATGCGGGGGTGGCTTTTTTTGCCGCCCCCCGCAAAGTGCCACCCTAGGCCTAGGCCTTGTCAACCTAGGCCAAAACACAGCCCTGCCGAGAATGAATCAAGTTCCACATACACCACACCAGAGTGAGTTACATATGCTGAGGCAGTGCAGAATACCGTAAATGCACCTAGACATAGGCAAGAATGTCATAAAGAAAATAAAACCTCTAATTACAATCAAAGACGTTATTTTATTTTTTTAACAGAAAAGTTTTATTAGTGGACTAGGCATTAATACAACTTGAACATACAGTAATGAGGCATATGAGATATTGAGATAGCAGAAGTAAGTACATACAATGGTATATTGTATGTCATTAAGAGTTCTAGAGTGAATGAGAAGAGTGAGAAAACCTCTAACATTAGGGTTAATTAATCAACACGAATTATGTTGTTTACCAAAAAAAGAAAAAAAGAAAAAGGGTTCCACAAGGATCTAAGAGGTGCCGTGGACGTACCTAGTTCATCAGGTACCAATTATAGTTGTCTCCATCCCCAGGGGACAAGGTCTAATTCAGGGGAAAAGACAAAGCATAAGAGGGAGGGGGCACGGATGGGAGGGAGGGAGAGATAGGTGTTTTAAAGGAGGATTGGGCTTGTTAAGGGCCTACTTTGAGCAAGCGTGATCAGCATAACATGTTCTAGAGCAAAGAATCCGAAACCCAGCTTAGTCCCAGAATGGGGCTCCACCATCCTGCATATCAGTGAGCCCGGATCTAGATATTGAGCGACCTGGCAATGACCCATGACTTCCACACCTTTTCAAATTTCTGGAGACATTTGCGACCCATGTATGTGAGTTTGTATAGGTGCAGCACAGAGTCTACCAGTATACGCCACTGAGCAGCTATAGGGGGAGTCACTAATTTCCAGTTCTGTAGGAGCACATTTCTGGCATAGAAACAAAGATAAAACAGTAATGCCCCATAAACACGGTCGGACTTTGTTCGGACATTCCGACAACAAAATCCTAGGATTTTTTCCGACGGATGTTGGCTCAAACTTGTCTACACACGGTCGCACAAAGTTGTCGGAAAATCCGATCGTTCTAAACGCGGTGACGTAAAACACGTACGTCGGGACTATAAACGGGGCAGTGGCCAATAGCTTTCATCTCTTTATTTATTCTGAGCATGCGTGGCACTTTGTCCGTCGGATTTGTGTACACACGATCGGAATTTCCGACAACGGATTTTGTTGTCGGAAAATTTTATCTCCTGCTGTCCAACTTTGTGTGTCGGAAAATCCGATGGAAAATGTCCGATGGCGCCCACACACGGTCGGAATTTCCGACAACACGCTCCGATCGGACATTGTCCATCGGAAAATCCGACCGTGTGTACGGGGCATAAGAGTTTTGTGTGTGTGGAATGTGTCACTGAGTCTGTAATACGTAAAAGAAGCACCTTGGGGTCCATTGACACTAAGAGGTTGGTAGCTATATTGACATCAGATACCACCATCCTCCAGAAATCTTGGAGGGCCGGGCAGTCCCAGATGACAAGGAAGTATGTTCCAACCACCTTTTGGTACTTAGAAAATGTCTCTGATTGTGTGGGATAACTTTGAGCCAACCTTTGGAGGGTGTAATAGGCCCCTTTTATGAATTTTAATTGGATGAATCTGTCCTTAGAAGAAATCACAGTTGATATATATTGTTGTAATGCTAGGTCCCATTCTTCCTCTGACAAGGAGGGGATATCTGCCTTCCAGGAGCGAAATAAGGGAGATTCCCCATCTGAGTCTCCGCATGTGAGGCGGAGATATAGAGAGGACAGGATTCTATCTGCACATCGAGAGGGGAGGAATCTTTCCACTATGTGTGACATCATGGTGAACACTCTGGGGAATTGTGCTCACTTTAGATCCATTCCAGACCCCAACATCTGGGCTAGATTTTGAATAGTAATTTTTTTTTTTTTTTAAATAGTCTTTATTCATTACTCAATAATATACAATAATTTCAGTAATCCTTACACACACCAGATACTTTACAAAGCATGTATAAAATACCTCACAAAGTTTCTAGCCATTTCCCCCCCCTTTTTTTTTTCCCACCCACCCCACCACTGTAGCCCCATCTCTTACCCCCCCCATCTTATATTTCTTACTATTGCACCTTCGTGGATTTCTTGGCACCATACGTAACTCTACAGTATCTCCTTCCTACACACACCTTACATAGGATAACCCAATTCCTCTAACCAAGGACTCCAGATTTTTTTAAACTCCTTTAGGTTTTTCCTCCTTGCATATACTACCTTTTCTTTCCATACCGTTTCGGTTACTGTTCTAATCCAGTCATCCTTTGAGGGGGGTCTCTCCGCCTGCCATCTCTGTGCTATTAATTTCCTTGCCTGAAAGAGGCATCTCACCACTGCTTTATTTATGCTATTACCTCGGGGGGCGTGGCCTGATGCATGGAGGAGTAAGTCGCTCTCTCTTGGAGCTCCCGCACACGCCGGCACGATCGCGGCTCTCAGCGCTTCCCAGCCATCCAGGTCTGTTATGGGGAGGAAGGGTGGGGGGGACAGGCACCGAACCCCCGATCCACATCCTGAAGGGGACATAGATCGTTTCTTCACACACTTGGGCCATAACCGCTCCGGCCCCCCCTCGTCCAAGATGGCGCCTGCCCGGACCTCTGGCTCACACGCTGCCTCACAGGGAGCTGCTTCACAGCGCTCCACACCACACATGAAAACCAGGCAAAGGGCCCGATCTTCCCCTGACTCTGAAGCAGGATCCACCCGTTCAGCCTGCCATTCCCCTGAATCCCACAGATCTTATACCGGATGGGACATGGAAGCATATATCAAGGCCCTCCCCACCAGACATGATTTTGAGGCCTATGTCCAACGCTTAGAGCTTTCATACAAACAGGAGATGTCTGAGCTCCGCAGAGATATCACTAACAGAATTGAGAAGGTAGAACACAACATGGAGGAGACTGCATCCACTTTGCAAACGCATGACACTATTTTGCATGAGCATACCCTTCAGATTTAGCAATTGATGTATCATCAGGACGATCAGGAAAATAGGGCCAGACGTAACAACATACGCATACGCGGTCTGCCTGAATCGGTTGAAACCAAAGATCTTGCACCGGCTGTCACAGCCATCTTTAATGATTTGCTTCAGAAAGATAAAGATGACCCGCTGGAGCTCGACCGGGTTCAGAGAGCCCTAGGCCCTAAAAATCCGAATCTGGAACACCCCAGAGATGTGATCTGTAGAGTACATTTTTACGCGGTTAAAGACGCCATCATGCAAGCCGCACGTGCTCAATCTGCCATCTACTTTAACGAAACCCCAGTGTCTCTCCTCCCTGATTTATCGAAACTGACTCTGGACATGCGACAGGCTCTGAAACCTCTTACCGGAGCCCTTCAAGCTAAGCAGATTAAGTATCGCTGGGGTTTCCCCTTCAACTTGTTTGCATGCCACAAAGGAAAATCTGCGACTTTCCGCACGTTAGGTGATCTACCCAAGTTCCGTGGAACTTTTGAACTACCGCAGATTTCCATCCCAGATTGGCCCCTGCATGCTGCCACTCCGGGCTTCAAAGCTGCGCCAGGTTGGCAGAAATGATCAAAGAAGAACAAATGGCCCAAGTCGGACTTCTCCTCTGTGACCGATGGATGAACTCTCTTCACAATTTTTCTTTTTTTTCTTCTCTCCCACAGGTTTCTAACCGGTGGCGTCGTCCCCGGTTACAATTTCATTGGAACACTTGAATACTAACCCAATATGTCTTATTTCCTTAATGTAGGATTTATATTAAAGTTTGTGTTCCCTGATATCTTTGACGTGCGGTGTCCCGTTACAAGGACACTGTCCTTCAAACTCCATGTAATGTCTCATCCTCTCCCATCCCTCCCCCCCCCCTTCCTCCCCTTCCCCCTAGTTGCTGGGAAAATGGCCCTGTATGCTATGCATTTATCCTGAAACCTTTAGGAGATACTCTCTCCCAGGAGGTCACTAGTACAGTGTTTTGCTTACACAGACATGCAGGGCCCTGAAATGTTATTCATTGTTCATTGTTACCAGTTTATGTTATTATCCAGAGCCATAAATTTCTTTTATGTTATCTTACACTTTACCGCCCGGCGTGTGCGGGCTCCCCCCTGCGCTGACCACTGTTCCCCCATTTAGGTCTTTCAGCGCCCCTAGGGGTGTTAGCTGATACGTTGCTGACAACACCATTAGTGAAGCCGTATTGGCCTCTTTTTCTTCTTTTCTTTTCCTTCTTTCCTTTCTATCCCCTTAACTTCAGCTCCTTCTTTTTTCTCACCACTAGATGTCCTCCTTCTCCATCCCCAATCCCCCACACTCAGTCTTTGGAGACAGCGAACCTCCCTTTTATCTGTTTTTTTATGCCAGATAGAACAATTTTCTTATGGCACCAGAAACCGCCTTGAAAATGTCCTCATTAAACTGTAGGGGTCTTAACGTTCCTGAGAAGAGACGACAAATACTTTATCACTTCCATAAATTGCGGACTCAAATCCTTCTTTTAGAGGAAACTCATTTTAGGTCAGACAAAATCCCGCAATTCCTCTATAAACGATATCCCATTTGGTTTCACAGCTCCAACCCCACAGCAAAATCTAAAGGGGTCTCTATAGCCTTTCACGCATCTTTTACTCCAGATGTCCTTGACTCGTATATTGACCCGTTAGGCAGGTATATTTTTCTTAAATTGTCATACATGAATGTTATATATACTGTTATTAACGTGTATTCTCCTAACCAGAACCAGCAACAATTCCTCACATCCGTTATCGCCCGTCTGAAAAGATTTGGTACAGTCAACATGATTCTGGGAGGGGACCTCAATGCCACCTTGATACCTCGACTTGACTCCTCAACTGGTAAGTCCTCGATTTCTCCAACCTCCCTGACCAAAATTAGAACACTCCTGTCTGACTTATCTCTTGTGGATGTATGGCGGATGCTATACCCTACCACCAAAGATTACACTTTTTACTCACCTGTACACGCCACTTACGGTAGACTGGACTATCTCTTTATCTCACAATCCCTATTAGATTTCTCGCCGTCCGCATCTATTGGTATTACTCTTTGGTCTGACCATGCCCCTATCCACATGAGCTTGGGACGCACACCTACACGCAACCGAAACTCATCTTGGAGATTGAATGACAATCTCTTAAACGACCTGGTATGCTCTCAGGATATAGCACAGACTATTAAACACTTTGTAGCAGACCACACTCATGATCCCACTAATCCTTTCACGAAATGGGAAGCTCTTAAATGTGTGCTATGGGGTAAATTTATGCAACACGGTTCCAGACTTAAACGTGCGCGTCTAGCAGATACGACGCGTCTTCTCACTACCATTGCCAACCTAGAAGAATCGCACAAACAAAATCCCATTGACTCGACCCTCCTTGATCTCACCAACGCTAGGAGGGACCTCCTGCGCATTTATGCGGAGAGGTCTCTCATAGCTAGGGACAAAGGCAGATTCACTTATTATTCTCAAGCCAATAGGCTTGAAGAGTGAATGCAAGACATCTTGCATCCACTCTTCAACCCCGCCAAACTAGAAAGCCCATTCCATTCAAAAACTCTTCCACTAAAGGTAAAATCAGGCAGAATTCGGCCATTGCCGAAGAATTCCACCAGTATTACTCAACATTGTATAACCTCACCCCTCAGACCCCGCTATCTACATCCACATCGCCAGACTTAGCCTCCTATATTCAAGATACAGCTCTCCCATCTCTCCCGACATCAGACTCGCAAGACCTGGAGGAATCTTTATCCGATACAGAATTTCTCTCTGCCATAAAAAACCTTAAGAACGGTAAGAGCCCTGGACCCGACGGGTTCTCTTCTCGTTTTTACAAACTCTTCGCACCACAACTTTCCCCTTTACTAGCGAAAGCTTTTAATGCTTTAGATGGTAATGCTGCCCTCTCCACTTCTATTCTCCAAGCCCAAATAGTGGTCATCCCTAAGGCTGGAAAGGACCCGTCCATCTGCTCCAACTATAGACCGATTTCCCTTCTAAATATTGATTTAAAGTTATATGCCAAAATACTTGCTAACCGTCTCTCCCCCCTGTTACCAAATTTAATACACAAGGATCAGGTTGGTTTTTTCCCGGGTCGAGAGGCCAGGGACAACACCACCAAGACCATACATTTAATCACTTTTGCCCAACGCCACCGCATACCAACCTGCCTCCTTTCTTGTGATGCGGAGAAGGCCTTTGATAGGGTCAGTTGGTCTTTTCTTCAGTCTACCCTCTCCCAAATAGGTCTAGGCTCGAGAATGTTGACACGCATTATGGCACTCTACTCTGCACCCTCTGCCACTGTCCTAGTGAATGGTATCCAATCACGCAACTTTACGATCACTAACGGCACCAGACAAGGCTGCCCCCTCTCCCCTCTTCTGTTTGCCCTAGTCATAGAACACCTCGCCCAAGCCATTAGATCGAATCTTAACATACAGGGCATCGAGACCCCTTCATCTCACTGTAAACTCTCTCTTTACGCAGATGACTTACTCCTGTACGTAACCAAACCTCATATATCCATACCCTCAATACTAGCAGAGATAGACAGATTCGGTCGCTTTAGTAACTATAAATTAAACATCTACAAAACGGAGGCCCTAAACATATCTTTACCACAACCTACACTCTCAACCCTCCAATCTAACTTTTCATTTCAATGGAAACCGAATTCCATCTCCTACCTAGGTACGGCTATTCCGAAAAACACCTCAGATATTTACGCCCTGAACTTTAGCCCTCTCCTACATTTAATGGAAGAACGAATGGATTTATCGGTATCCTGGGTGGGTCGTATTAATGCACTAAAAATGGACATCCTCCCCAAACTCCTATACTTGTTTCAGGCCCTCCCCATAGCCCTCCCCTATGCCTTTTTCCGCTCCCTTCGATCAATGGCAATTCGTTTTGTTTGGAAGGGTAGCCACCCGAGGCTGAAACATAAACTTTTGTGCTCTCCCATTACAAAAGGTGGGTTGGGTTTACCGGACTTTGAGCTATATCATACGTCCGCAGTTATTTCCCGTATCCTCAAATGGTTCCCTCGCCCCATGACCAAGGCTACCACATTCGTGGAGCAAGACCTATCCACATACAACCTCAGAGCCCTTCTCTGGGAATACGACCTTTCATTTAAATCGATCGCTGCGATGTCCCCCCTCACAAGAGATGCTTTGACGATTTGGTATTGTAGGAAACTTACTTATGCTCTATCCTCGGAACCCAGCCCACTCACCCCTTTGTTTGATAACCCAAAACTTCCGGAGGGCCACTCCATATACTCCATAGACAACTATCATAGAGAGTCTTGGCCCCTCGGCATGACAATTTGTCGACCCCACCTTAGGTACATTTGCATCTGCTCTATCAGACACAACCTCTAGAGTGACTTGGCTCACTCGTAGACACTTGAACGTATACTGCAAACAAATACACGACTGTAACCTAATTCACAGACCTTTAACCGGATTTGAACAACTCTGCATTCTACCAGAGACTCCACGGCACCCTTTATCACTTATATACAAACAAATCTTAGAACACATTCACGGTGTCCTTCCTATTTACACAACAAAATGGTCAGCGGAGGTTGGGATTGAAATATCCGAGGGGGACTGGGGTAAAGCCTTTCTCTTCACAAGTAAGACCTCGATTTCGAGTTACATGCAGGAGAAGAATTATAAAGTCCTATCAAGGTGGTATCGGGTCCCCACAACCCTTAGGATGATGTTCCCTACCAGTTCTGACATGTGCTGGAGATGCAACTCCAAGAAAGTTACTTATTTACATATCTGGTGGGAATGTGATGTGCTTCTACCATTTTGGACACAAATTTTCCATATTTATTCAGAGATCTATGATAAACCTCTAATACCTTCTCCCACCATTGCCCTCCTCTCCATTTTACCCGGGACCGTAAAATCACAGAAAAACAGTCTTTTGAAGTTTTTCATTAGTGCAGGTAGACAGCTCATTCCCAGACACTGGAAAACTACCACTCCCCCCTCTATAATGGAGTGGGTTAATGAGGTAAACAACATAATGTTAATGGAAGAAATGCAGGCCAATGTCCTTGATAAACAAGCTAAATTTTCATATGTCTGGAGTGTCAGACAAACTTAAACAGAGATTGAAGACTACGAATCCTCCCTAAAGGTCACATACGGTTTTGTAGTAAAACTTAGGTTGTACCCCATGGTTGGTTTGACAGACCGAGGTTCGCTGCCCCCCCCCCCTCCTCCCCTCTTGTCCTCCTATTGAACAAACCTAATCTTTCCATCTTTCCCTTTTTCCATTTCTTTTCTTATTTCTAACCTTTTTTTCCAGATTTTCCAAGATTTGTAGAAATGCAATCCATTCCAATAACTGTCCCTCCCTCAGTGGGGGATTATTTATGCCTTTCACTCCTTATACTTTAGTTTTTGCACTTTATTTTAGATAATATGTTTGACACATATTCTTCTTAGTATTTCTACCCAGTCTCTCTGAGTCCAAGGAAGCAGAAGGTCCCCATTGGGGCTTCCTAGACCAGGGTACTCAATGCCTTACAGTCTACTGTCTCATACGTATGACCCACAGACAAAGAAACAATGTAAAGGATCAATGTTTGGTTAATTGATTGCACTATTTTGAATTTTATATATTTTTGTATCTTGGTAAACCAAGAGACTTGATGTCAGGTCTCTTGCATTGTTATTATTCTTTCTTTGTTATAAACTTGTTTAAAATTTAAAAAAAATCTAATTGAACCATATTTATACTATTACCTCTACCTAAGCTCTCCCCAACTCCCAGAATACACAACTTCGGATCCATTTTCAGTCCTAATTTAAATATCTTATTTATAGATTCTATTATTTCCATCCAATACTGAAATAGTTTTGGGCATTTCCATATCATATGGATTAGATCCCCGGTGTTCTGGCATCGCGGGCAAGTGGCATCCACCCTCCGTCCGAATTCAAACAATCTTTTTGGTGTGTAGTAGGTCCTATGTAGGAGCATTAAATATGAGAACTTCTGTGCAGGTGAGACCGAGACCTGATGTCCTCCTACCAGTATCTTTTTCCATTGTTCATCCGATATATTGCCCAAGTCCCTTTCCCATTTACTTCTGCACTTAAGCTTTTCTGGTCCCTCCATACTACCACTACATATATGTGGGTAAATTTCTGTTATGGAACCACTAGGTCCCTCCAAACAACTTATTTTGTGAAGAATGGGAGAGTGGCTTCACCTCGGGCCCTGTTCCCCAAATTGAGCCTTTAAAGCATGCCTAATTTGTAGATAGTTGTAGTACGAGTGATTCGATATATCGAATTCCTCCTTTAATGAGGCGAATGTTTTAAGGGTACTACTGTTATACAATTGAGCCAGTCTGACAATTCCCTTTATTTCCCAAGCCTTTATTTTCCCCATAGATATTAATTCTTGTAGGTTCTTGTTATCCCAGAGGGGGGCGCACTTAGCCATTCCTCCCATTCCTTTCAAAGATTTAATTGATTTCCAAACTTTTGTTATTAGTTTAACGGTGAGGGGTCTAAAGGCAAAAGAATTTGCCTCCAGCACCTCTACTAATGTTTCATGTGGCACTCCTGCGGTCAGTATTCCCCCATTATCATCACCTGACCCTATGTGCTGTAACTGGGCGGCTAAAAAATAACATCGGGGGTGTGGGACCGCCATACCCCCTTTACGGGTTGATAATTGTAAGGTTTGTAAGCTTATCCTAGACTGTCCCCCTTTCCATATAAGATCTCTTAACATTGTGTCAATTTTTTTAAACCATTTTTTATGAATCCATATTGGTGAATTATGCAATAAGAACAGCTGAGGCAACCACAGCATTTTGATCAAATTGCATCATCCAGCAACTGATAATGGAAGCCCCCTCCATATATTAGTTTTATTTTTAAATTTAGACAGCAAGGGGACCAAATTGTTGTTTATATAATTACCTGGATCCTTTGTTATATAGATACCTAAGTATTTTACTTTCGCTACTATTTCTATTTGAATGTTATCCAAATAAGTATTTTTCCTAATTGGATCTATTGGTAATAGCACTGATTTTCCCAATTTATAGTGAGACCAGATAGACTTCCAAATCTCCTGAATATATCTATCACCTGTCTAAGTGAGCGCTCCGTATCCCCCAAGAATATGAGGACATCGTCCGCATATGATGCGATCCTCTCTTCTCTAGCCCTTCTCCGGAACCCTTCCATAAGCTGACTTTGCCTCACTGCAGCGGCCACCGGTTCAATTGCCAGGGCAAAAATCAGAGGTGACAAAGGGCACCCCTGTCTTGTGCCTCTTTCGAGTCGGAACCCATCAGAGAGAGCATTATTATTATCAGGCATCATGATAGCCCTTGAGCCCGCATTTTCTATTGGAATTTGCAAGATTAAAAAGAGCCTCCTGATATTCCTACTGGTTGATCTATGGGGAATAAAACCTTTTTGGTCCAGATGAACTAATTTATGAATTGTTTTTTTAAGTCTAGTAGCAAGGATTTTTGCTAGAATCTTAGCATCTGAACATAGCAAAGAGATAGGTCTATAAGACCCAGGTTCTAGAGGGTCTTTCCCTTCTTTATATAACATAATAATCGTAGCCTCAGACATTGAAGTGGGTAGTTTTCCTTCTTTCTTGCCCAGTCAAATACATTAAGAAGCTCCGGGAGTAGTACATCCCCATATTTTTTATACGTTTCAGCGGGAAGGCCATCCGGACCAGGGGACTTCTGATTTGCCATTTCAGTTACTGCTGTTCTAATTTCTTCTAATGTTATCGGGGCCTCCAAAACCTCCCTATCGGTGTCTGTGAGGGAGGGCAACTCAATGTTCTTAAAAAAACTGTCCATTTCCTCCCCTCCCACGACCCCGCAAGATTTGTACAATTCCTCATAGTATTTCTTGAAAGTATCATTAATCTCGTCTGTCAGAGACGAGATCTCTCCGCCCATGGTTCTAATAGCGGGGATCGTGGAGGGGGAGGCACTGGACCTAACAATATAGGCCAGCATCTTCCCAACCTTTTCCCCCTCCCCATACGCTATTTGTTTTTGGAACAGCCTCTTGTTTTCAGACTTCCTAACCATTACATCTTTATGTTTGTTGCTTGTTCTCCCATATACTTTGTTTATCAGAAGAAGGCTCTTTCACATACTCCCTTTCAGCAGCAGCTAACTCCTTCCTGATCTTATCCTCCCATTCCAACGATGTTTTTTTTAGTTCTTGAGACCTGCTGAAAAAGTAATCCCCTCAGGTACGCCTTTAATGCATCCCACATCACCCCTCTTGTTGTTGTATCTGTATTAAGCACTATAAATTCGTTCAACTTGACTGCGATCTCGTTCTGGCCTTCTATTATCTCAAACCACATTGGGTTCATCTTCCACACCCTGCAAGACTTTTTATTCCCTGTGTTTATCGTGGCCGTCAATAGTGAGTGATCCGACACCCCCCTAGGTTGATAAGCTATATCTTTAATTATTTGGGAGGCTAAATCATTGCCCAATATAAGGTCAATTCTCGAGAGTGTAGAATAAGAACCCGAGTAGCATGAAAATTGCTGTGCCACGGGGTTTCGTATTCTCCAGAGGTCCAACAAACCCGCTTCTTCAAGGAATTGGCCCATACGCTTTTCTTGTGGCCCCCATCCCTGATTTCCTGGGGGAAACCTATCTATTTTTTTATTAATAACAGCATTGAAGTCCCCAACTACAATAACTGGTATACTAGGTTTATCTACTACGAACTCCAGTAAACAATAGAGAACTTCTAATTTAAAAGGGGGGATGTAGATATTTGCTAATATACATTCCTGATTTTCTATTATACAATGTAAAAAAATATACCGGCCCTCCCCATCTATGTTACACTGTCTGCAGGTAAACACTACCCCTCCACCAATCAACACTCTAGAATATGAGGTGTGTACCGCGTGAAATTGGTACTGAAATCGCTTATTTCTTATTTGAGATTTAGTGTCTTTAGTCAAGTGTGTCTCCTGCAGGCAGGCGATACCCACTTTAAAAATATCCAGCATATCAAAGACAACTGCCCTTTTGGCGGGGGGTACCTAGCCCACGGACATTCCATGATTCAATATTCAGTACCATTAATTATTCTAAGACAAAATTATCAAGGAAAAACAGGCCAAAGAACCATGTACTAAACCTTAGAGGCTTCAATGAGAGAAATACAAATAATACTAATAATCCCTGTAGGACTCCTTGCAATATTAAACCCAAGACTCTAGCCGTCGCTACTACCCTTTGTATCATATTTGCCCCTTGTTCTATATTACTCCCTTTTATCCAAGAAATAAATTCCCTTCTTATCAAATACTTAAATTTCGTGTCCCAGTATTTACAAAATATACCCATACTTCCTCACTCCAAACATTACTAATATACCCACATTTTGCTGAGCCCTGTGCATTGTTACGTAACTCAGTGTACAATATGCTCTGCCTATTTTTTTGTTGTGCCAAGTGTGTAATTACATAATCCAGTGTACAATATATTTTCTTACCATTCAGTGTACCCACTAGTACCCTCCAATGTGTTCTTCTACTTGCAAACCCTTTACCCCCCCCACCGTCCCCTGCCCCCCCCACCCTCCCCTGCCCCCCCAACTCAAAACTCTAGTGTGTTTCCCCCCCCGCCCCCCACCCATCCCATACCATTCTAGGTTACCCCTCGAGGCTTTTTTAATGACCGTCACATACCACCCGACCCATACCAAACTCGTTCCCCCAGTCCACAGTCCCCCCTCCCTCCCCACCATCTCCGTGACCAAATAAATACTCATTTTAAACCATCCCCATCCTAATCCAACATCCATTAACCGTGTCAAAATCTCACCCCGCTCCACATAAACAGCATCAATATTATTTTACATTTCCCACCTATGTGTATCAAATTCAAACCATGTTTCACAATTATTTCATTGATAATTGATCCCTCTTTTCTTCCAACCATGCTAACGCACCGGCAGGAGAATACAAAATCTGACTTCCCCCCAGTGCGTTTATCCGAAGCCTGGCAGGATACAAAAGGGCATAAGTGACATCAAACTTTTGAAGGCTACGTTTAACTCCTAAGAATTCAGCTCTACGCTTCTGTAGGTCAGGGGAAAAGTCAGGATATATTGATATCCTAGTACCACTATATAAGACTTTCCCCATCTCTCTAGCCTTTCGGAGTAGCCTTACTTTATCCTTCTAATTTAAGAATTTCACTAGCATCGGTCTTGGGGGATTTCCTTGAGGGGGGGCCTAAAAGGGACTCTATGCGCTCGCTCAATTGAAAACTGCTGAGAAAACGTCTCTCTTCCAAAGGTTTCAATCAGCCAGCCCTCTAAGAATACTATCGGATCTGGGCCTTCACTCCTTTCATTCATTCCCACCACCCTCACATTGTCCCTACGGAGTCTATTTTCCATTTCATCAAATTTTCCCGCAAGATTATCTATTCTCTCTTTCCAAATTTTAGCCTCTTGTTTCATGGGGTACAAATCATCTTCTATCTGACTTATTCTTTTTTCCGTTACTCTTTCTGCTGTCTTCTTGAGCTCATGTCGTACCAGGACTAACTCCTCTTTGATCTCCTTCATTTGGTCTCCTAATTCACCCAGAGAATGTTTGCATGTATTAATTGCCAAAAGAATGTCTTTCAAAGATGGTTCTCTTTCTGCAGAGAGTATAAGAGTGGCAGAGGCCTCTGTTTCTTTTCCGGTCCCTCCTGACCCTTTACTAGTAGGGTTCTTTGTACCAGAGGCACCTGTGGGCATGCTCGGAAGCCCCTGGCTCTTTCTGTCCATTGATGATTTTGTTTGCGCTTGCTGTCCCCCTTTGTTTGGAGTGTGTTCTGCCGTATGGACCATTCTCTCTAACTTGGCGGTCGCTGCCACAGCCGCCGCTGTTACACCTGCCACGGTAGTCTGAGCCCCTTTATCCTTCTCTTTTTCTTTAGCTGAGCGCAAAGATTGAATTCCCACACTTCCCACACTTTCCTGGCTAGTGTGTTCTTCACCCTTCCTCCTCGCCGACATGGTGCCCAGACTACTATGAAGGTTACTTTTCTATGATGGAGTAAACAAGTTCTTTAACACACAGACAGCGGATGAACAGCCCCACACATTAGCGTCCGTTGTTTCTAATGCTTTGGCTATTACAGCAACCCCTGCTTTCCTTGAGCAAAAGTTATCACAGCCAAGCATGTAAAAGCAGTGTTTCCCAAATGCTGTATAAGAGCCTCTTCACAGGCACACTCATAGGCTTACAGTCCTCCAAAATTCACGTCCCCCTGGTAAACCTCCCACTGGCCTCCGTTTATAAAAAAGAGAGAAAAAAGGGACATATGGAAGACAATACCTCCGTTCTGCTGGTTCTGGGTATGCTTTACTCACTCCATTAACGGCATTCAGATGTCCAAAGCATATCCTTGGTCCCACTTCAGCGAGACAATGGTTCCTTCCGCTCCTCTGCACGGTTTTAAAAAACTTGCTGAGCGAGACCCCCAGAGACCTCCACTGCTGACTCCTGGCGTTCGTTCCTGCAGCAACCGTCCCTCCTCACGTTCCTTGATCTTGTGATATCTTGCGAGATTACGCCGTAGCAGACAGACTACGAGCGCCCTCCGAGACCCAGAAGAGTGTTCACGAATACACCGCACCACCTCAGTCCGGTGCTCGCAGGGAGGATAGGGTATGTGGACTAGACAACGGGGGGAGACAGGAGAGGCACCGGGGACTACAGCGGATTATCCCAGGGGCATGGTACTCGTGGAGCAGGGGTGCACACACGCTCTCATTACTCACCGCACATCACCTCCGCCCGCTTCCGGTCATGCCTCCCGATCTGAATAGTAAAATTGCAGTAGATTATGCCTGCTGGGGTGTTGCTTCCTTTTCCTGAATTGCGGGATGCATTTCAACTCCCCTCGTGGATGCGGTTCCTCTACCTTCAGCTGAAACATGCGGCACAATCAAAGACCTTATTATAACAATCAATCCCATAACCAACCACAAAGAGGACCTTGGAGGCCCCAACATAATGGAAATTACCATCAGGGTAATAATGGTGGCGGGAGAAATTGGGGCCACAATCAAAATCAGAGACCATGGCAATCCCATCAAGGAGGATATAATAAAACACAAAGCCAATATGGAGGTAGGGTAATCGGGAATATACTCCCAGACCATGGAGACCACATTTTAATGATAACTATACCCATCCACATAAGGAGGGTGGGGGACAATATTATACCCCCAAACCCCAAAGACCCAGGTGGCATAGACAACCAGAATATGAGCATGACTATATCACTACTTCCAACAGATATGCCCCGCTACAGCATTACCATAGAGAAGGGGAACCACGGACACCTTTTTTTAGACAGAGGTTATCCAAGGAGAGACAACCAAAAGAGAAACTATAACCCCCAGACATCCTCCCCCACAAAGGAGGGGGAAGAAAGAGACGATGCAGGGGAGGGAGGAAGATCCAAAAGAAGAAGGGAGTATTAGAAGATGGTATATTCAATCTAAGTGGGGTTAATTTAACAAAACAGGAACGCCAAGTATTGGATCAAGGTTTAATGTTTGCCCCCAAAAAATCCCTCAATAAATTTGATACATATGCAGGATTACAAAAAATTGTTAGAAACATTAATATAAAAAAGTTTTTAGCTCTCAACCCAGACAATAGGCATGAGACTAGATCCGACATAAGGACATACACCGGATTACACAATAAATCAATATTCAATCCCAAAATACAAAACAATAGACATGTTGAAATGTTTAAAAAAATGGTTACACATGATTTAAAATATTTGAATATAAAAAAAACCAAGGGCCAGAACCACATCAAGGAGGGGATGAAGAGTTTGGAAAATAGGAAGGAATTAATCATCAGACCTACAGATAAAGGGGGTGGGGGTGGAGGATTGTAGTATGGAATAAGGATCAATACAAAACAGTGATGAATGACCTATTGAATGATAAAGACATCTATAAATTATTAAAAGGGGATCCAACTAAATCATTTAAAAAGGACCTGGAGGGGCTTATCATGGAGGGGAAGAAAAAAGGATTAATAAATGACAAGGAAGAAAAATATCTTATACCGGAAACATGCAGAATTCCTGTTATATATGCCATTAAGGCATATATAACAGTCATATATCAGTCATAAAGGCGCCATTAATGCAGCAAGATGGGCTTTAATTAAGAATAGGGATTTTATATACACAGCACAAAAAGTTTATAGTGGATTGCCTTGATTTTGGTTTAGGGCGCAACAATTTTTGGCACCAGAATCAATATTATTTACAAATTAAGGGGGTTGCTATGGGGGCTAGATTTGCCCCAAGCATAGCGAACCTATACATGGCCAAATGGGAGGAGGAGAAAATACTACATAATCCACCGTATCAGTTGACACTATACAATAGATTCATAGATGATCTAATACTTTTTTTGGGATGGGGATGTGGAAGACCTAAATGCGTTTATAGGTGGTATGAACAGTAATAATAAAAACATCACACTTTCATGGGAACTCAGCCATGAAAATATTCACTTTTTAGATCTAATAATTGCCAATGAAGACAACAAAGTAATAACTAAAACTATTTTTAAAATGACTGACAGAAACTCCTACATGTAAGCAGGGCCGCTGTTAGAAATCATGGGGCCCCGTACACCCCACCTGATGGGGCCCCCTTCAACCACGCCCTTGCCCCCACCCCTGGCCCGCCCCTTACCATGATTTGAAGCGAAATGCAGGCTTGTTGCTGTTTACATATGTGTGCAGAGCCAACGCATGTGTTTACAATTAGTAAGCATAAAGGAGCAGGGGGCTGTTTAAATTTCTTTTAAATTGTATTTTATTTATTACAAATATAAAAAAACGAAATCTTACACTGTATCTTTACTTTTTTTTTTCATTTTTGCTTTCACATGGGATGGACAATATCCCTTGTAATAGCATGGGAAATGACAGGTCTTCTTTATGGAGAGATCTGGGGTCTTTTAGACCCCATATCTGTCCTCTGGCCTCCAAAGCATCTGATCAAACCAAGATCAGTTTGACCAGATGCTTGTCGATAATGGCTTCTTTACATGAGCCTAAAACCGAAAGTGATAAAATCCTCGTCAATTTTGGTTTCTTAGATATCACACGGTGGGAAGAATGACATCCATCCCTCTTACTGTGTCCCAGTACCTGGATGCTACTGGTCACATCTTAAAAGCAGAAAAGGCTGTGGTGGGACCCTCTTACACTACCTGTAAAAGTAATCCAGGAGATTCTTAGCCACTAGGATTAATTTTACTTTGTGCAGAATCGCTGGGGCTAAAAAATTATATCTCGATCATTGCTGTAGTGATGACCGAGATATCAAACTTCCAATAAAGTGACGTACTGGTACATTGCTGGATGGTGAGCAGTTATAGAGGATTGGTTTGGAGCGCAGTAAGAATGCAGCTCCGCTGCATATGTACTGCTTCCCCAAATGAAGTTTAAAGTAGCATGTTTCTTATTATCATCAGGTTACAATTATCACACAGGAAGAACAGTAAGCAGGGGCTCTATCATGGCTTTATCATGGCTCTGTCATGGCATTGTGTCACATGGCTGTTAGGTGCTGGCTTTGTTAACTTATGGCTGTAGTGTATATAACAGGCTGTAACACAGTACAACCATAACAAAGTCAGCACCTAAAAGCAATGTGACACAGAACCATGACAGAGACCCTGCTGTGCTGCCTGTGTGATGATTGTAACCTGCTGTGAGATACATAGTAGGACTCAGTGAGTATTCTATCCTCTATTCCCCACTCACCAGTGCAGCCACAATCTCCTCCCGCTCTTAACTGTCAGCTGCTCAACTTCTTCATATCTCGTAAAGATTGCAGCCAGGAGCCGAAAGGAGAATCACAGTATCACTCCGCCAGCCGGGACTAATAGGATAGCGGGGCGGCATGATGTACATAAAGAAATAGTCTCTCAGCTGCGCTCCCCTCCTGGGCCCCTGTGTTGACCCGATGGGACCCAGGAAAATTATATACCCACTCTGTAAGCAAGTGAAAGTAGGGAAGAGTTTAGAAATTTTTTTTTTATAAAATGCAGTAACCAATGATGACCGGGCCCCACTGTGTAGCTGATGGGGATGGGCCCGGTACAACAGGGCTGGTTGTACTGCCCTATCAGCGGCCCTGCATGTAAGAATCAAGGAACACGTATACCAAATAACAAAAGGAAAAAAGGAACACTACCTATATCAACATTTTAGAACACAACATAATAGGCAGGTATCAGGAATGTAATTTTGGGGATTGGAAAAGTACAAAAGACATTGGAGGGGTAGTAATGTCATTCAGACACTCAGCCAGAGAGAATCATGGTGGGTGTATAAATTAGGTACTTTGGTGCCCAGAGGTTTATAGGGAATTTGATTTAAATTGATTTCTGTCCAATTATTAATTTTAATTTTTTCTATATTTTTTTATTTAATATTCATAATAGTTTATATTCACATTTTATCCTGTTGCCAATATAAGTGCAATGGTGAGATGTTAACCCCGGGTTTAAAAAGCCCCATTATATAGATTCAGATGTTGGACCTGATGCCGGGTAGCATTAGGGGTTTATTTTAAAGTTTAAATCTGTTTTGTAGGATTAGGGCTAATAAGAGCGCAGACTGTATGAGGTGGTTAGCTGCCGTATATAGATGAACACATAGGATGAGACCAAGGGAAAATGGCCGTGGTTTTAGAACCAGGCAGGCTACAACAAAATGGCGGTGATCGTCTGTAAAAAATAGGATTTTTTATAACAGCTTACCTGTAAAATCCTTTTCTTTTGATGTACATCATGGGACACAGGGTGAGAAGCCAATGCCTTATGTATAATATGGCTAGAACGCAAATAAATGTTTCACATTAGGAAACTCAAATGAAAGCAAAACTGATTTACAAAAAAGGTCAGTGAGTTGGAGAGTGAATGGGTCACCACTTAAAAGTGATGTGGGAAGCACCTTCACCAGCATACGTCATAAAGTCTTAGAAATGATGGTGTGCAGTTAATCAATAAAAGTCCCGCATAACTATGTTGAATATAGCATAAATGGACCAGCTTCAAATATCACACCACGGTGTCTTCACAAACGTGCAATACACTCAGATGGTACAGATGGAGGCTTACCGGAGGGTTTGAACCCAAAACAGCGTATACTGTGAGGGTCAAACCGGCTTTTATTGCTCCCTGGCAATAGTAAGAAGACCTTGGCAGCCTGAAGAGATCGAGGGGGATTTTTCTGAAGGCGTATCTTGTCCAAATACAACAATGGATCTCCCCGCGTATGGCTCATAAAGGGTACAGTGTAATACCGTAGAAACCGTATTTAATAAAATTAAAGAAATACACTTACATGATGTAGATGATAAAAAAGCGCTTAGTACATAAAAAGGGGCGGCAGTGGAGTCCTCCCGACGCGTTTCGTCTGAGTAGACTTCGTCCTGGGGTACCCTCCACTGCAGCCCGACTCACTAATAAAGGAACTGTGATCCTCTTGATGTGACTCCAGCCCGTTCAATTCCGTGAATTGGCACTTCCGGGTTGCCCAAAATGGCGGACCCGCGTGCGTTCCAGGCCTCCATTTGGTGGGTGTGTTATGCGTTCCACCTCCCAAAGCTACGGCCAAATGTTCCCCATATAGCAAATGTTAAATACCATTAACATGTTAAAATGTTGTGTTGAAAATGATCCTAAAGAATAAAATGAAATACCTGCTTGTGTTTGTAATTTTTAAGCTATAGTTCGTCTCCAACTATGTGTGGAGACGGGTCCTAGCAAATCTCGCGATATGACGCCGTGACGTCACGACACAGAAGCGGAAATACTAGTGTGGATCTCACAGCTTGCGTTCCACCAGTGGTTAGCCGGAAGCTCACGGTGTAACGACAGGTGGGAGATGGCTTCAGTATGGGATGGCTTGCGTTCCAGTTTTGAAAATATAAAACCAGAAGCATGCGTTACACCCCGTATCATGCAACCTATGAGGGCAACTTAGCATACGTGGGAGTAAACCCACATAATAATTAATGAGAAAAATGGTGCTCATATGATGGTTGGTTGCCCATGGGCACAGCCTTTGTTGTAGAATTAGAAAGAGTGACTAAAGCATATAACGACACTCCCACCCGTATGCCCAAATGGTTATGTAAAATCAACAACCTGTATCTGTTCCCAAATATGTATACTCTATACACCCCGTTCTGATAGTTATGTAGGCGACCTGATCAAGCCAGGCCATATGTGAAATTAACATGAGTAAGAGGATGCAAAAAATGCATGTATGTAAACCCATACGTCATAATCAATAAAACAAATTCAATGAGCTGGATTCGCATGAGTCCACATGATTTACATCTGTAACATCTATAATCCATATCCACCATAAGACAGTATAGACATTACACATATGTCAGCAAATCATAAATCATAAAATATACAATATATAAATATAAAAAATGCACCTTATGATTCATCCAGGAAAGCATTGACGTCTATCTCTACATTAAGCCCTAGGGGGGCAAAAGTCTGCAACTCATGTGCCCAAAACATTTCGAGGCGGGATACTCCCCTTGTTTTAGCACCCCCTCTCCAGGGTGGTGTATATTTGTCAATGATGACAAACTGCGATCCCTCTGGATTCCCGCCATGGAATTCCTTGTAGTGTCTCGGGACCGTATGTTTAGGGTCTCTACTTTTAATTAGGGCGATGTGCTCCCCCACCCTAATCGAAAATGTCCTAGTAGTGCGGCCTATATATTGTTTAAGGCAGGGGCAGGTAATGAGATACACTACATATCTCGTGCCGCATGTGCAGAAAGGTCTTATAGTGTATCTCTTTCCCGTCACAGTGGAAGCAAACTCAGTCACTTTACGTGTTCTAACAGCATTATGCTGGCATACCGTGCATTTCCTGCACGGAAAAAAGCCAGTCCAGTCATGAAAAAAGGAGGGGCGGGTGGGGGGGTTTATAATATTAGGGGCTATCTGTCCTTTTAACGATGGTACACCCCTAAAGATGACATTAGCTTCTTCTGGGATGAGTGGACCCAGGATGCTGTCTTGCTTGAGGACGCCCCAATGTTTCCTCATGATGTTTTTAATTTGTCTATGCTGTGTTGAAAAAGTAGTTAACATGGCCCACCTAAATTTCACGTCGGGTTCTCTCCTAGGTTTGACTTCCAGTAGGGATTTCCTATCTATGTTGATAGCTTTTTGGATCTCTTGATCTAGGCCATCCGTATCGTAACCCTTGTCCTCGAACCTAGATTTTAAAATCTTGGACTGTTCAAGAAATACCTCCGTATCAGTGCAATTCCGTCGGAGTCTCAAAAACTGACTCCGAGGGACCGCATTCAGCCAAGAGACATGATGACAGCTATCTACAGGAATGAACCCATTGCGGTCTGTGGGTTTAAAATAAGTGCTGAATCTAAATTCCTTATTGACAATCTCTATCTGTAAGTCTAAAAAGTGGATTTTGGTTTCGCTGGCTTCATAAGACAATGATATACCTCTATCATTAGCGTTCAGACTCGTAAAGAACTCGTCGAGTGTCTCCATGGTGCCATTCCATAGGAGGAGGATGTCGTCTATGTACCTAGTCCACTGAACCAGAGAATTGGTTTCGTGGACTAGACGACATCCTCCTCCCACTTAGCCATGAATAGGTTCGCGAGACTAGGCGCGAACTTCGCCCCCATGGCCACTCCCCGTTGTTGGAGATAAAAGTTATGGTTAAACCAAAAATAATTGTGTTTTGCCGCGAACTCTAGTAACTCAACAAGATAATCACACTGAAAAGACGCCAGAGAGTGTTCCTGGGACAAGAAGTGCTTAACAGCGTCAATGCCCTTATCGTGTGGTATGCACGTGTACAATGATGCCACGTCAGCAGTGGCCATGATGTAGCCCTCCTGTAAAGTGACGTTTTCAAGGAGTCTAATTGTAGAACTGGTGTCTTTCAGGTATGAAGGTGTTTTCTTTACTAGAGGCTGTAGGAAAAAATCTACATATTTGCCTACTCTGGCAGTAATGGAATTGATACCACTTACAATTGGCCTACCGGGGGGCAAACTGGATCCTTATGGACTTTCGGCAGATAGTATATAGTGGGGATTCGAGGTGCTGTAGGAATCAAAAAATCTCTTTCTCTTTTGTTCAGGATCTTTGATTCATAGCCCTTTAAAACAAGCTGATGTAGTCTTTGTTTATATTTGTGTGTAGGATTATTAGGTAGCATTTGATAAGTACCTGGTTCATTCAGAATGCGATGCATTTCTGTTTCGTATTGGCTTTTGTCCAAAATCACTATTCCCCCTCCTTTGTCTGCTGGGCGGACCACCAAATCTTTACGTGCGCATAAAGATTCCAAACCTCCTTTTAACAATGGAGGATGGTGAGTGCGTTTAATTGGTAATCTGGCTAAATCACGTAAGACAAGGTCCCTGAAGATTTTTACAGCAGGCGCTGTGGGGACTGGGGGGGAGAAAAGGGAGGGATTGGACAAACCAGAGTGAACGGTTCCTGACGTGGCTGCCGGGTAATCGGTGCGGACAGGATTGGATACCAAATATCTCTGTATGTTAACCTTACGGATGTATTTGTGAACATCCATGAACGTGTGGAACTTATCGAGTTTTTTAGGGGGGGGCGTATTTGAGACCCTTGTCTAATATAGAAAGTTCTGCTTCCGTGAGGGTTTGTGAACTTAAATTGTAGACACCTTGGCCTTTTATAGTCTTTGTCTTTTTTCTTCTTTGTACTCTCCTCCCCCCTCTGCACCCTCTCTTTGGTCTGGACCTCGTTTTCTCGAGTGTGGAGCCTCGCGAAAAACCTGGTTCCCATATCTGTAAGGATTATGTATATATGGAGATTGGTCATAATCATCTCTTCTACGTTCAGGGCTGTAGATCTCCCTGAGGGGTGAAAACCTATTATGAGTGCGTATGGGAGAAGAGTAATGTTGGTAGGATTCCTCTCTATGCTGAAAATCTGGGCCTGGTCTATATTGTCTGGGGGAGGGATGGTATGAAGCATGTTGAGAGTGGGTATCTGGATGGTGTATCCTGTTATGGGAATTACCCCTACCCCCCCTCCTCCCTCTCAAATTGTTTCTACCCCTGTGGGAAGTTTGAGGGCTATAGTGTTGTACCCGTGGTTGGGATACATGAGATACCCCATCACGTTTAATTCCACTTCTCTGGGGACCACGACCCTGAGAGTGGGCGCCCGTGGGCTGAGATTGTACAGTGGTGGCATTCAGTGTTGAGAGGCCACCTGTTGGTATTGTGCCCTCTATAATATTAGAGGAGACCTCCATGGGTGGAGTGACCTGAAGAAGTTTTTGCCAGGTGAAGACCACATTGTTCTTGTAGTCTCCTGCGTCCCTAGAGTATTTTTTTTGTTCCTTTATCTTTTGATCACGGTCTTCTTTCTCTAAATGTCCCAAAAGGTTAGAAGAAAGGGAATTGTACTCCTGAGAATTTTTATGGATTGAAAGTTTGTCCCTTAAATCCTTAATTTCTCTGTCAATGACCTGGAGCCTATTATTTTTCTTGGCTATAAGTAACTGTAAAAAATTGATGCCTGCATCATTGAAGTATTTAAACCATGAGTCAAAATCTGTTTCCCCCTGTTGGCGTTGGACCTCCCAACGGAGGCTTCTAGGAACCATTTGTTCTGTAATGTATTGCTGTAAAAAAACCAAATCCCATTGCAGGTGGAGTTCAGTTGTCATAACATTTTTAAGTCTAAGGAACAATCCTCCAATCTCTGTGTCACTACTTGTTGCTATAAATACCCCCTCGGTGTTAACCCTACGTGAGGCTCGGTAGTCAAACACATCCATAGTGGGAATAATTCCACAGAGCAGCAGCAAAAATTGTAGTTCTAAATGTATTCACCAAATTTCCACCAGTAGTAAATTTGCGCTTACTCCAAATAGTCAGAAGAATAATAAGCTGCTAACACCGCAACCAGAATAATTGCCCAACAAATCAATACAAACAAAAACGTGTAGCGCTAAGTGGAAAAGGCACCTCTAGACTCATAGGTTGAGAAGCCAATGCCTTATGTATAATATGGCTAGAACGCAAATAAATGTTTCACATTAGGAAACTCAAATGAAAGCAAAACTGATTTACAAAAAAGGTCAGTGAGTTGGAGAGTGAATGGGTCACCACTTAAAAGTGATGTGGGAAGCACCTTCACCAGCATACGTCATAAAGTCTTAGAAATTATGGTGTGCAGTTAATCATTAAAAGTCCCGCATAACTATGTTGAATATATCATAAATGGACCAGCTTCAAATATCACACCACGGTGTCTTCACAAACGTGCAATACACTCAGATGGTACAGATGGAGGCTTACCGGAGGGTTTGAACCCAAAACAGCGTATACTGTGAGGGTCAAACCGGCTTTTATTGCTCCCTGGCAATAGTAAGAAGACCTTGGCAGCCTGAAGAGATCAAGGGGGATTTTTCTGAAGGCGTATCTTCTCCAAATACAACAATGGATCTCCCCGCGTATGGCTCATAAAGGGTACAGAAAGGACCACATAGTGTAATACCGTAGAAACCGTATTTAATAAAATTAAAGAAATACACTTACATGATGTAGATGATAAAAAAGCGCTTAGTACATAAAAAGGGTTGGCAGTGGAGTCCTCCCGACGCGTTTCGTCTGAGTAGACTTCGTCCTGGGGTACCCTCCACTGCAGCCCGACTCACTAATAAAGGAACTGTGATCCTCTTGATGTGACTCCAGCCCGTTCAATTCCGTGAATTGGCACTTCCGGGTTGCCCAAAATGGCGGACCCGCGTGCGTTCCAGGCCTCCATTTGGTGGGTGTGTTATGCGTTCCACCTCCCAAAGCTACGGCCAAATGTTCCCCATATAGCAAATGTTAAATACCATTAACATGTTAAAATGTTGTGTTGAAAATGATCCTAAAGAATAAAATGAAATACCTGCTTGTGTTTGTAATTTTTAAGCTATAGTTCGTCTCCAACTATGTGTGGAGACGGGTCCTAGCAAATCTCGCGATATGACGCCGTGACGTCACGACGCGGAAGCGGAAATACTAGTGTGGATCTCACAGCTTGCGTTCCACCAGTGGTTAGCCGGAAGCTCACGGTGTAACGACAGGTGGGAGATGGCTTCAGTATGGGATGGCTTGCGTTCCAGTTTTGAAAATAGAAAACCAGAAGCATGCGTTACACCCCGTATCATGCAACCTATGAGGGCAACTTAACATACCTTTTGGGACATTTAGAGAAAGAAGACCGTGATCAAAAAATAAAGAAACAAAAAAAATACTCTAGGGACGCAGGAGACTACAAGAACAATGTGGTCTTCGGCTGGCAAAAACTTCTTCAGATCACTCCACCCATGGAGGTCTCCTCTAATATTATAGAGGGCACAATACCAACAGGTGGCCTCTCAACACTGAATGCCACCACTGTACAATCTCAGCCCACGGGCGCCCACTCTCAGGGTCGTGGCCCCTAGAGAAGTGGAATTAAACGTGATGGGGTATCTCATGTATCCCAACCGCGGGTACAACACTATAGCCCTCAAACTTCCCACAGGGGTAGAAACAATTTGAGAGGGAGGAGGGGGGTAGGGGTAATTCCCATAACAGGATACACCATCCAGATACCCACTCTCAACATGCTTCATACCATCCCTCCCCCAGACAATATAGACCAGGCCCAGATTTTCAGCGTAGAGAGGAATCCTACCAACATTACTCTTCTCCCATACGCACTCATAATAGGTTTTCACCCCTCAGGGAGATCTACAGCCCTGAACGTAGAAGAGATGATTATGACCAATCTCCATATATACATAATCCTTACACATATGGGAACCAGGTTTTTTGCGAGGCTCCACACTCGAGAAAACGAGGTCCAGACCAAAGAGAGGGGGCAGAGGGGGGAGGAGAGTACAAAGAAGAAAAAAGACAAAGACTATAAAAGGCCAAGGTGTCTACAATTTAAGTTCACAAACCCTCACGGAAGCAGAACTTTCTATATTAGACAAGGGTCTCAAATACGCCCCCCTAAAAAACTCGATAAGTTCCACACGTTCATGGATGTTCACAAATACATCCGTAAGGTTAACATACAGAGATATTTGGTATCCAATCCTGTCCACACCGATTACCCGGCAACCACGTCAGGAACCGTTCACTCTGGTTTGTCCAATCCCTCCCTTTTATCCCCCCCAGTCCCCACAGCGCCTGCTGTAAAAATCTTCAGGGACCTTGTCTTACGTGATTTAGCCAGATTACCAATTAAACGCACTCACCATCCTCCATTGTTAAAAGGAGGTTTGGAATCTTTATGCGCACGTAAAGATTTGGTGGTCCGCCCAGCAGACAAAGGAGGGGGAATAGTGATTTTGGACAAAAGCCAATACGAAACAGAAATGCATCGCATTCTGAATGAACCAGGTACTTATCAAATGCTACCTAATAATCCTACACACAAATATAAACAAAGACTACATCAGCTTGTTTTAAAGGGCTATGAATCAAAGATCCTGAACAAAAGAGAAAGAGATTTTTTGATTCCTACAGCACCTCGAATCCCCACTATATACTATCTGCCGAAAGTCCATAAGGATCCAGTTTGCCCCCCCGGTAGGCCAATTGTAAGTGGTATCAATTCCATTACTGCCAGAGTAGGCAAATATGTAGATTTTTTCCTACAGCCTCTAGTAAAGAAAACACCTTCATACCTGAAAGACACCAGTTCTACAATTAGACTCCTTGAAAACGTCACTTTACAGGAGGGCTGCATCATGGCCACTGCTGACGTGGCATCATTGTACACGTGCATACCACACGATAAGGGCATTGACGCTGTTAAGCACTTCTTGTCCCAGGAACACTCTCTGGCGTCTTTTCAGTGTGATTATCTTGTTGAGTTACTAGAGTTTGCGGCAAAACACAATTATTTTTGGTTTAACCATAACTTTTATCTCCAACAACGGGGAGTGGCCATGGGGGCGAAGTTCGCGCCTAGTCTCGCGAACCTATTCATGGCTAAGTGGGAGGAGGATGTCGTCTATGTCCACGAAACCAATTCTCTGGTTCTGTGGACTAGGTACATAGACGACATCCTCCTCCTATGGAATGGCACCATGGAGACACTCGACGAGTTCTTTACGAGTCTGAACGCTAATGATAGAGGTATATCGTTGTCTTATGAAGCCAGCGAAACCAAAATCCACTTTTTAGACTTACAGATAGAGATTGTCAATAAGGAATTTAGATTCAGCACTTATTTTAAACCCACAGACCGCAATGGGTTCATTCCTGTAGATAGCTGTCATCATGTCTCTTGGCTGAATGCGGTCCCTCGGAGTCAGTTTTTGAGACTCCGACGGAATTGCACTGATACGGAGGTATTTCTTGAACAGGCCAAGATTTTAAAATCTAGGTTCGAGGACAAGGGTTACGATACGGATGGCCTAGATCAAGAGATCCAAAAAGCTATCAACATAGATAGGAAATCCCTACTGGAAGTCAAACCTAGGAGAGAACCCGACGTGAAATTTAGGTGGGCCATGTTAACTACTTTTTCAACACAGCATAGACAAATTAAAAACATCATGAGGAAACATTGGGGCGTCCTCAAGCAAGACAGCATCCTGGGTCCACTCATCCCAGAAGAAGCTAATGTCATCTTTAGGTGTGTACCATCGTTAAAAGGACAGATAGCCCCTAATATTATAAACCCCCCCACCCGCCCCTCCTTTTTTCATGACTGGACTGGCTTTTTTCCGTGCAGGAAATGCACGGTATGCCAGCATAATGCTGTTAGAACACGTAAAGTGACTGAGTTTGCTTCCACTGTGACGGGAAAGAGATACACTATAAGACCTTTCTGCACATGCGGCACAAGATATGTAGTGTATCTCATTACCTGCCCCTGCCTTAAACAATATATAGGCCGCACTACTAGGACATTTTCGATTAGGGTGGGGGAGCACATCGCCCTAATTAAAAGTAGAGACCCTAAACATACGGTCCCGAGACACTACAAGGAATTCCATGGCGGGAATCCAGAGGGATCGCAGTTTGTCATCATTGACAAATATACACCACCCTGGAGAGGGGGTGCTAAAACAAGGGGAGTATCCCGCCTCGAAATGTTTTGGGCACATGAGTTGCAGACTTTTGCCCCCCTAGGGCTTAATGTAGAGATAGACGTCAATGCTTTCCTGGATGAATCATAAGGTGCATTTTTTATATTTATATATTGTATATTTTTTGATTTATGATTTGCTGACATATGTGTAATGTCTATACTGTCTTATGGTGGATATGGATTATAGATGTTACAGATGTAAATCATGTGGACTCATGCGAATCCAACTCATTGAATTTGTTTTATTGATTATGACGTATGGGTTTACATACATGCATTTTTTGCATCCTCTTACTCATGTTAATTTCACATATGGCCTGGCTTGATCAGGTCGCCTACATAACTATCAGAACGGGGTGTATAGAGTATACATATTTGGGAACAGATACAGGTTGTTGATTTTACATAACCATTTGGGCATACGGGTGGGAGTGTCGTTATATGCTTTAGTCACTCTTTCTAATTCTACAACAAAGGCTGTGCCCATGGGCAACCAACCATCATATGAGCACCATTTTTCTCATTAATTATTATGTGGGTTTACTCCCACGTATGCTAAGTTGCCCTCATAGGTTGCATGATACGGGGTGTAACGCATGCTTCTGGTTTTCTATTTTCAAAACTGGAACGCAAGCCATCCCATACTGAAGCCATCTCCCACCTGTCGTTACACCGTGAGCTTCCGGCTAACCACTGGTGGAACGCAAGCTGTGAGATCCACACTAGTATTTCCGCTTCCGCGCCGTGACGTCACGGCGTCATATCGCGAGATTTGCTAGGACCCGTCTCCACACATAGTTGGAGACGAACTATAGCTTAAAAATTACAAACACAAGCAGGTATTTCATTTTATTCTTTAGGATCATTTTCAACACAACATTTTAACATGTTAATGGTATTTAACATTTGCTATATGGGGAACATTTGGCCGTAGCTTTGGGAGGTGGAACGCATAACACACCCACCAAATGGAGGCCTGGAACGCACGCGGGTCCGCCATTTTGGGCAACCCGGAAGTGCCAATTCACGGAATTGAACGGGCTGGAGTCACATCAAGAGGATCACAGTTCCTTTATTAGTGAGTCGGGCTGCAGTGGAGGGTACCCCAGGACGAAGTCTACTCAGACGAAACGCGTCGGGAGGACTCCACTGCCGCCCCTTTTTATGTACTAAGCGCTTTTTTATCATCTACATCATGTAAGTGTATTTCTTTAATTTTATTAAATACGGTTTCTAAGGTATTACACTATGTGGTCCTTTCTGTACCCTTTATGAGCCATACGCGGGGAGATCCATTGTTGTATTTGGAGAAGATACGCCTTCAGAAAAATCCCCCTCGATCTCTTCAGGCTGCCAAGGTCTTCTTACTATTGCCAGGGAGCAATAAAAGCCGTTTTGACCCTCACAGTATACGCTGTTTTGGGTTCAAACCCCCCGGTAAGCCTCCATCTGTACCATCTGAGTGTATTGCACGTTTGTGAAGACACCGTGGTGTGATATTTGAAGCTGGTCCATTTATGCTATATTCAACATAGTTATGCGGGACTTTTAATGATTAACTGCACACCATCATTTCTAAGACTTTATGACGTATGCTGGTGAAGGTGCTTCCCACATCACTTTTAAGTGGTGACCCATTCACTCTCCAACTCACTGACCTTTTTTGTAAATCAGTTTTGCTTTCATTTGAGTTTCCTAATGTGAAACATTTATTTGCGTTCTAGCCATATTATACATAAGGCATTGGCTTCTCAACCTATGAGTCTAGAGGTGCCTTTTCCACTTAGCGCTACACGTTTTTGTTTGTATTGATTTGTTGGGCAATTATTCTGGTTGCGGTGTTAGCAGCTTATTATTCTTCTGACTATTTGGAGTAAGCGCAAATTTACTACTGGTGGAAATCATGGGACACAGAGCCTCAGTAATAACTGATGGGTTATATAGGTATCACTAGGTGACTGGACATTGGCACACCCTAACCAGGAAGTTCAAAGCCCAATATAATCCCTCCCCTTACAGGGATACCTCAGTTTTGTAGCAAAGCAATATAAGTGTATTAGAAGAGGGGCAGGACCTCTGTGTCCCATGATGTACATCAAAAGAAAAGGATTTTACAGGTAAGCTGTTATAAAAAATCCTATTTTCTTTCTCGTACATCACGGGACACAGAGCCTCAGTAATAACTGATGGGATGTCCCAGAGCAATGCTATCTGAGGGGAGGGGAACCACAACCAAGTAGGGTGCAATCAGACCTGAGGACCCTGTACCGTTGCCTGCAGCACACTATGCCCAAAGGCGATGTCCTCATGCCTTCTCACATCCACCGGATAAAATCTGGTGAATGTATGAACTGAAGACCAGGTTGCGGCCTTGCAGATTTGAGCCATAGAGGCTTGGTGATGCACTGCCCAAGAAGCACCAATAGCCCTTGTGGAATGTGCCTTGATCTGAAACGGAGCAATCTTCTGTTTCAAACCGTAAGCTTGAATAATCAATTGTCGAATCCATTTAGAAATGGTAGCTTTTGACGCTGCCTGTCCTCTATTGGGACCCTCTGGCAGCACAAACAAAACATCAGTTTTGAGAATTTGAGCAGTTGCTTCCAGATAGGCCTTGACTGCTGTTACTACATCCAAAGAATGTAGTGACCTTTTTTTCCGAAGAACAGGGATCTGGAAAAAAGGAAGGCAGAACAATGTCTTGGTTTAGATGAAAATCTGAAACCACCTTCGGTAAAAAACTAGGATGAGGGCGCAATACCACTCTATCCTTGTGTTCAATCAAATAAGGCTCTTTACAGGAAAGAGCTGCTAATTCTGATACACTTCTAGCAGAAGAAATGGCTACCAGAAAAATTAACTTTCTTGCCAACAAGACCAAAGGAATCTATTGGTTCAAAAGGCTGTTTCTGTAAAACAGACAGAACCAAATTTAAGTCCCAGGGGTTTAGGGGCGCCTTAACAGGAGGCTTAAGACGCGTCAGCCCCTGCATAAAGTTTCGGACCAAAGAATGTGAAGCAAGTGGCCGTTGAAATAATACTGATAAGGCCAAGACCTGGCCCTTGATGGTACTCAAGGCCAGCTTCATCTCTAATCCCAATTGTAGAAAATCAAGAATTCTACCTATCACATATTTCCTGGGATGCCAACCCCTGGATTCACACCAGGATACATAAGCTTTCCAGACTCTATGATAAATTACTCTGGAAGCCTGCTTCCTTGCATTGATCAAGGTAGATATCACAGGACCTGAAAGCCCACGATTCTTCAGAATGTGGGTTTCAATAGCCAAACCGTCAAATTTAGCGTTTGTAAGGCAAGATGGAACACTGAACCTTGAGACAACAGGTCTGGGTGTAACGGTAGGGTCCGCGGGGAACCCACCGTCATCCTTACTATTTCTGCATACCAAGTCCTCCTGGGCCAAGCGGGGGCTACCAGAAGTACCGACTTCCTTTCCTGCCTGATCCTACGAAGGAGTCATGGCAGTAGCAGAATAGGCGGGAATGCATAAATCAGTGAGAACCGATGCCACGGAATCACAAACGCATCTGTCCGGCATGCAAGAGGATCCTTTGTCCTTGCCACAAATCTGTCTATCTTTTTGTTGAATCGGGATGCAAAGAGGTCTACATCTGGAACCCCCATCTTTGGCATATGGCCCAAAAGACGTTGTGATGCAGAGACCATTCCCCTGGGAGTAACTGCTGGCGACTTAAATAGTCCACCTGCCAGTTCTCTATCCCTGGAATGAAGACTGCCGATATGCATGGCACCTGCTTCTCTGCCCAGACTAAGATCTAGTTTACATCTCTTTGATCAGCTCGGCTCCTGGTGCCTCCCTGATGATTGATATAAGCCACTGCTGTGGCATTGTCGGACTGGATCCTGACTGGGCAACCCTGTAGCCTGAGGGTCAAGGCCTTTAGGGCTAGATATACCGCACGGATCTCCAGAATGTTGATGGGTAAGGTCCTCTCGGTTTTGAACCATACCCCCTGGACCGCAGACTGTTCCAGAACTGCTCCCCAACCCGAAAGACTGGCATCCGTTGTTACCACCGTCCAGGTAACCGGTAGAAAGGATTTCCCCTTCTGCAGGTTTTCGGGTATTAACCACCAATTGAGGCTCTGACGCACAGCATGAGACAGGTGCATCGGAAAGTCTAATGCCTGAACCTTCTTGTTCCAGGCCGACAGGATACTGTGTTGCAGCAGTCTTGAATGAAACTGAGCATAGGGAACTGCTTCGAATGAAGACACCATTTTTCCTAGCAGCCTCATACAAAGGCGGACAGAAGGACCCTTCTTGGTCCTGACTACCAGAATCAGCTCCTTTAAAGCAGTGATCTTTGCCTGAGGTAGAAATACTTTCTCCTGGCTTGTATCTATGATCAGACCCAAATACTCCAGTCTTCTTACTGGTTTTAGGAAAGATTTTTCTAGGTTGAGAATCCAACCTAGGTGTTCCAGATACTTGACTGTGGTCCTCAAGTTCCCGTTCAAAGAGGCTACTGATCGGTCTATCAAGAGCAGGTAGTCTACGTATGCTATGATAGTTATACCTTGGGCCCTTAATCTGGCCAGAGGAGGATCCAAGATCTTTGCAAACACTTGAGGTGCAGTGGCTATCCCGAAAGGCAGAGCCACAAACTGGAAATGGCACCCTCCTATTTCAAAGCGCAGAAACTTCTGATGAGCAGGAAAAATGCACCTGCAGATATGCATCTCTGATGTCTATCGATGCCAGAAATTCTCCTCCCTGCAGGATGGAGATTACTGTCCGAATTGATTCCATGCGTAAGGACCGAATCCTTAGGAAACTATTCAGATCCCTTAGATCCAGAATGGGTCTGACATTTGGCTTTTGGACCATAAAAAGGTTGGCGTAAAAGCCCAATCCTTGATCCTTCGTGGGAACCACTATAATGACCTCCTGCGACAAAAGCCGCTCTAACGGTAGAAGGAGCGACTGCTTCTTCTCTGCATCCCTGGGGACATTTGATCTGAGGAAACGAGGAGAGGGAAATTCTTGGAACTCCAGCTTGTACCCTAAGGCTACCATGGAGATTACCCATCTGTCCTGGAAATCCTCCTGCCAGAGCTTTGAGAACTGTAGCAGTCTTCCCCCCACTCGAGCGAGCGGGGGCGCCCCTTCATAAGGAGGCTTTAGTGTCTTGTCTAGTAGACTTCTTCCCCCAGGACTTCTTTTGTCCCTGGGGTTGACTCTTGTTTCTTGACCCAGACGGAGGAGGCTGTCGCGACTGCCTGGAGGCTGATGCCCCTGGCGCTGGGGAAAGAGTCAGTTTGAAAGAGGGACGCTTACTCTTCTTCTTAACAGGTAAGAGAGTGCTTTTCCCACAAGAGATCCTTTGGATATATTTATCCAAGTCTTCTCCAAACAACCTTGCACCATGAAATGGAAACCCAGCCAGAAGCTTCTTACATGGTGCTTCAGCTGACCAATTTCTCAACCATAAGATTCTACGCATATGCACCAACCCAAGCGAAAGACAAGAGGTTTGGATGATAGAATCTCTGATGGCGTCAACAACAAAACATAAGGCCGCTGGAAGGTTAGCCAACCCCTGGGCCTGCTGTTCAGGTAGAACTTTGATGACCTGCTTAACATGGTTTCTTAAGTATTGAGAGACTCCAATCGCTGCTACTGCAGGTTGAGCCACTGAACCTGCTACGGAGAAAACATCCTTCAACAGGGACTCCATCTTTTTATCCACAGGATCCCTGAGCATCTGAGCATTGTCTACAGGACAAGTCAGATTTTTATTTACGGAGGAGATGGCGGCATCAACAGCTGGTATTCCCCACATTTTTAAAAACTTTTCTTCCATAGGATAAAGTGTTGAAAACTTTTTCGGCGGAAAAAAACGTTTATCTGGGTGATCCCACTCAGAATAAATGAGCTTTTCAAGTAAATTATGAATAGGAAAAGCATGTGCTGTTTGAGGAGGTTTCAGTGACCCCAAAGAAGAAGAGGGTTCTTTAACTGATTCAGATACGGGTAACTTAAATGTGGAGCGGACCAATCCAGCAAGGATCTGTGCTAAGACCTTCTCCTCCTGGGGAGCCGAAGAGGGTTCCTCTCCACCTGATTCCTCAGAAGAGGAATCATCCGTCCCATCCCAATCCTCTGAAAGGAATTCTTCTCCCCTATCCCAGAGCTCCTCTGCCTGAGGGTCCCTGGGAAACAGAGGAAGACCTAGTGTGTTTTCTTCCACTGAGTGAAGATGCAATTACGGCCATTAATCTTTCCTCTAAACCATTAATGGTTGAGGAAAATACCTCCTGTGTAATGTATACAGGGGCTGAAGTGCCGGAAGCAGGTGTAGCCCCTGACACCAACGGCTCTCCCTGGCTAGCCATCCCTGGCCCCTCAGCGGGGGAGGATGCTGCAGAAAGGGGGTCATCAGAACCTGAAGGAGATCCCCTAGAGCCTCTGGTTCTTGGGGTATTTGAACCTCTTCTACCCATAGTGCAAAGCGACAAGGTGGAGGTATAGCTAAATGAACATTGACTGACTGCTGAGCGATGTAGTCCGGCAAAAGCCCTGCTACCAAATGCCCAGTCTGGTGTTTTCTTTTTTTTTTTTTTTTTTTTTTCTTTTCAAAATATTTATTGGATTTTTCAAAAATAAGTAAGTAAGTAAGTTGTACAGTCAATGAATCATAAATGTACATTGGACATAACACATACAGTTAGACCCCAGTGGGGTAGGTATTTCAAAAAGAAGAGGAATCACAAACGAAACACAGACAATAAAAGAAAACAATAATAAGTGTGAGGGGTTAGATTCCGGCCTGTGGTTTTAACAGATAATCCGAAAGAACAACACCGTTTACCTTAAGAAAAGAGCTATAGAGATGATAAAACCCTAGGCTTTCCCTGGGGTAGTTGTAGGAGGCCAGAGGGATTCCGTCGGCACCCCAAAAGGGAACTCACTGTGACCGGCGAAACCTCCCACAGCCCCCCCAACCGCCCAGTAAACATTGCTGAAAAGTGAATATCCAGATAGTGAAACAACATCATATTCCTTGAACCCCTTATAACAGGAACCTACAGGGATCAAAAGTGACACTAAGACCATCAGACTGCCTGTGATTCGAAACTTTAAGACAAGTAAAAAGCGAGAAAGAGAAGAGTGTGAAAAGGAGAGGGGATGGGGAAGGAGAAGGAAGAGAGGAAAGGGAGCCAGCCCGCGGGGAGATGTCCCGCAACCCCGTGACAACAAGCTGAGTTATGGTTGTACGCCCGGAATCAGGGAGATGCCAATGAAATTTGCCCAGGGTTCCCAAGTAGCCTCAAATTGGTCTTTTGAGTTGTCGAGAATGCTAGCGAGCTTCTCTTGGGCCATGATCCAGGAAATTTTCCGGATCGTCGCCTTAAGGGATACTTTGGGTTTCTTCCATGCCTTGGCTATGGTGAGCTTAGCGCCCAGGAAAATAAAATGGATAAGTTTGCGGGCAACCTTCGGGATCCTGGGCAAATTGTCATTTAGGAGAGCCATCGATGGTATTTTCGGGATATGGGCCTTGGTAATTTTCTTTATCAGGAGGAAGATCTTATTTCAGTATGTCCTCAGTCTTGGGTATTCCCAGAATATATGGACCAACGTACCCCTAAGTGAGCATCCTCTAAAACAACTAGGGTCAGCCGAGGGGAACATTTTGGCTAACCTGTCAGGAGATAGATACCACCTGGTAAAGACCTTAAGACTAGACTCTATCATGGAAATATTCTTAATGCCCCTGTAAGCCCTGAGAAAGGTGGTCCTCCATTTATCAAGGTCCCACTGCATAGATAGGTCTGACTCCCACGCTAGCATATATGGAGTCTTGGTTGACTGATTGGCGAGTGACTGATATATGATGGTGATGCCTCCCCTCTGCTCAGAAGACCTGCCGCACCAGAGTTCGTATGGCGTGAATGAGTGGGGGGCCAATTTTGCCTCCCCATTGTGGGCGAGGAAGTGACGAATTTGGTGAAATCTGAATCGCTCCGAGGTAGGCATCTCCAATTGGCTCACACAAAAGGCCAGGGTAATAGGGCCTAAACTCGTATAGAAGTGTCCGATCCGGTACAACCCCTTATCCAACCACCAACGGAATGCTTTGATGTCTAGACCTGGAATAAAGTCCGGGTTATTAAATATGTGAGCAAGTGGGTGGCAATTTGAGATCAAGCTCCGATTGTTTCTTAGAGAGTCCCATAATTTAAAGGATTGAGAAAGAGTTGGCAGTCTGGTGTTTTCTTAGTAAATGCTGCCTAGGAGAATGCCTGTATCCCACCTTACATGCGACCGTCAGCTCTGTGTCCCTCCAAAGGCTGTGTGCACCTGTAAAGTGTGCCTCTTATAGCCTTGCAGCCGGCAATGTGAGCGTCTGAGCACGCTGGACCCACGCTGAGGCTCCGCTAACGCTCCGCCTCCCCCACTCTACCGCTCCCCCTCGTTTTTCAAAAAAAGTGCGCTTCCCGCGCGAGCCGACCCTCCGGGACAAGTGTGGAGGAAAGGCTGGGGGTGGGGAAGGAAGGAGAGAGGCCGGCAGTGATGGGGCCTGCACGTGGCAATGGCGGCGGCGGTGATAGTGCGGTATACTACCGCCTCACAGACCACCTGCGGCCTCCCCCAATTCTGGGGGGAATATCCAGAGGAGAACCCCCCATCCTATGCTACCTGGAGCTCGGCTGGAGGAGCTTGTGCAGCGTGAAAAAACACTGAGACAGACATCAGCATGAGAAGATATGTGCTCTTGGCAGCCCCTGGTGGCGACAATAGGCATAGCATGCATTTACCTTAAAGGAGAAACCTACTAGAATTAAAAAATTCTGTGGAATCTCCCTTACCTTATCCAGCCGCAGGGTTCTGTTATACAGACCCAATCTTCACCTCTCACGGTGGGCTCCGTTTGGAAAAACCTTCAGAGACCGGGGCCCCCTATGAATAGGGGGATCCACAGTTCTGGGCCTGTAAAGCACCCGGCCAGAAATAAGGCTAAAAAAAAACATTTTCTGAAATGCGGAGTCCAGCTCTCTAAAAAGAGGAAGCGTTACAGGTAAAACCTCGTTTCTTCAGACACGAGGCCCGGGTACCATCCAATTTAGCCTAGAAACCTAGAAAGGACACTTTGAAATGGATCCGGCTTGCCCCAGTATAGGATATAGGATATTCCCTTTGGAGCTCAGCACAGGACATCTTTACATGTCCAACACCTAAGACACTGGCGTATAAACTGAGGTATCCCTGTAAGGGGAGGGATTATATAGGGGGTTGAACTTCCTGGTTAGGGTGTGCCAGTGTCCAATCCCCTAGTGATACCTATATAACCCATCAGTTATTACTGAGGCTCTGTGTCCCGTGATGTACTGGAAAGAAATATTGCCTGTATGCAAACAGCAGTTTACAGCTTAGTATATATGTTTAGTTGATGGAACTGTTGCTGGGGAGGTTTTTTTTTATCTTTTAACCACTTAAAGACTGAGCCTTTTTTTGAGATTGTCAGGGCTGGGCTCAGCCCTTCCTTCTCTGAGCTGGCCGCTCAGCTGTTGGCTAATTGCCAGTTCCCATCTCTCTCCACAGTTACCCAGCTGTTGTTGATTCTGCTCGTCAGTCCTGCCTACTTAAAGCCATGCAGCTCACTTGATCTCTGCCTTCGCCTTGGTCACATCACAAGAAACCATCTCCTGCATTCCCGTTCAAAGACTGGCTTTGCTGACATCCCTTCTTTCTCATTACCCTGCTTGCTGTTCCTCTGCTTGGATCCCTGACTTCTGGCCTGGCTGATTACCCGATCTAGTTACTGAACTCTGGCTTGGCTGATTACCCGATCTGGTTACTGAACTCTGGCTTGGCTGACTACTAGGGATTAGGGATGAGCTTCGAGTTCGAGACGAACTCATGTTCGACTCGAACATTGGCTGTTCGCAAGTTCGCCGAACAGCGAACAATTTGGGGTGTTCGCGGCAAATTCGAATACCGCGGAACACCCTTTAAAAGTCTATGGGAGAAATCAAAAGTGCTAATTTTAAAGGCTTATATGCAAGTTATTGTCATAAAAAGTGTTTGGGGATCTGGGTCCTGCCCCAGGGGACATGGATTAATGCAAAAAAAAGTTTTAAAAACGGACGTTTTTTCAGGAGCTGTGATTTTAATAATGCTTAAAGTCAAACAATAAAAGTGTAATATCCCTTTAAATTTCGTAGCTGGGGGGGTGTCTATAGTATGCCTGTAAAGGGGTGCATGTTTCCCATGTTTAGAACAGTCTGACAGCAAAAGAAGGGGGGACGAGAGTGCGCCCCCCCCTCCTGAACCGTACCAGGCCACATGCCCTCAACATTGGGAGGGTGCTTTGGGGTAGCCCCCCAAAACACCTTGTCCCCATGTTGATGAGGACAAGGACCTCAGCCCCACAACCCTGGCCGGTGGTTGTGGGGGTCTGCGGGCGGGGGGCCTATCGGAATCTGCAAGCCCCCTTTAACAACGGGACCCCCAGATCCCGCCCCCCCCCCTGTGTGAAATGGTAAGGGGGTACTTACCCCTACCATTTCACTAAAAACCTGTCAAAAATGTTAAAAATGACAAGAGACAGTTTTTGACAATTCCTTTATTTAAATGCTTCTTCTTTCTTCTATCTTCCTTCATCTTCTTCTTCTTCTTGTGGTTCTTCTGGTTCTTCCTCCGGCATTCTCGTCCAGCATCTCCTCCGCGGCGTCTTCTATCTTCTTCTCCTCGGGCCGCTCCGCACCCATGGCATGGGGGGAGGCTCCCGCTCTTCTCTTCATCTTCATCATCTTCTTCTTCATCTTCTTCTCTTCTTCTCTTCTTCATTTTCTTCTCCGTGCCGCTCCGCATCCATGCTGGCATGGAGGGAGGCTCCCGCTGTGTGACAGCGTCTCCTCGTCTCGTCCATGCAAACAGGCAAAAAATTCCTTTGAACACGCGAACACCATTAAAGTCTATGGGACACGAACATGCATAATCAAAAGTGCTCATTTTAAAGGCTTATATGAAAGTTATTGTCATAAAAAGTGTTTGGGGACCTGGGTCCTTCCCCAGGGGACATGTATCAATGCATAAAGAAGTTTTAAAAACGTCAGTTTTTTCGGGAGCAGTGATTTTAATAATGCTTAAAGTGAAACAATAAAAGTGTAATATTCCTTTAAATTTCGTACCTGGGGGGTCTCTATCGTATGCCTGTAAAGGGGCGCATGTTTCCCATGTTTAGAACAGTCTGACAGCAAAATGACATTTCTAAAGGAAAAAAAGTCATGTAAAACTACTTTCGCTACTATCGCTACTCCCTGGGGGGTGTCTATAGTATGCCTGTAAAGGGGCGCATGTTTCCTGTGTTTAGAACAGTCTGACAGCAAAATGACATTTCTAAAGGAAAAAAAGTCATGTAAAACCCCGTGCCAAAATTTAAAAAAAAATGCGTGGGGGTCCCCTAAATTCCATACCAGGCCCTTAAGGTCTGGTATGGATATTAAGGGGAACCCCGTGCCAAAATTAAAAAAAAAATGGTGTGGGGTCCCCCCAAAAATCCATACCAGACCCTTATCCAAGCACACAACCTGGCAGGCCACAGGAAAAGAGGGGGGGATGAGAGAGCGCCCCACCTCCTGAACCGTACCAGGCCCAAACATTGGGAGGGTGCTTTGGGGTAGCCCCCCAAAGCACCTTGTCCCCATGTTGATGGGGAGAAGGGCCTCATCCCCACAACCCTTGCCTGGTGGTTGTGGGGGTCTGTGGGCGGGGTGCTTATCGGAATCTGGAAGCCCCTTTTAACAAGGGGACCCCCAGATCCCGCCCCCTGTGTGAATTGGTAATGGGGTACATATGTACCCCTACCATTTCACAAAAAAGTGTCAAAAAGGTTAAAAAACACAAGAGACGGTTTTTGACAAGTCCTTTATTAATTTCTTCTTCTTCCATCTTCTTTCTTCTGGTCTTCCTTCGGTGTTCTTCTTCTTCCTCCATCTTCTTCTTCTCCATTTTCTTCTTCCTCTGCTCTTCTCGTCCCGCATCTTCCTCCGGCTTCTTCTCTGCTCCGTTTGCACGATCCGCCTCAGTGGGAGTCTTTCGCCGTGTGACGCTTTGGTTCTTCGAACACTGCTTATATAACAGAGGGCTGGGCCACCCGGTGACCCCGCCCTCCTCTGACGCATGGGGACTTCAGGGGACTTCCCTGTGGCTTTCCCCGTGTTGTCAGAGGGGGGCGGGGTCACCTGTTTACATAACAGCGGAAGACTCCCACTGAGGCGGATCGTGCAGACGGAGCGGAGAAGAAGCCGGAGGAAGATGCGGGACGAGAAGAGCGGAGGAAGAAGAAGATGGAGAAGAAGAAGATGGAGAAGAAGAAGATGGAGAAGAAGAAGATGGAGAAGATGAAGATGGAGAAGATGAAGATGGAGAAGATGAAGATGGAGAAAGAAGAAGAACACCCAAGGAAAACCAGAAGAAAGAAGATGGAAGAAGAAGCGCAAAGAAGAAGAAATTAATAAAGGACTTGTCAAAAACTGTCTCTTGTGTTTTTTAACCTTTTTGACACTTTTTTTGTGAAATGGTAGGGGTACATTTGTACCCCATTACCAATTCCCACAGGGGGGCCGGGATCTGGGGGTCCCCTTGTTAAAGGGGGCTTCCAGATTCCAATAAGCCCCCTTCCCGCAGACCCCCACAACCACCGGGCAAGGGTTGTGGGGATGAGGTCCTTTTCCCCATCAACACAGGGACAAGGTGCTTTGGGGGGCTACCCCAAAGCACCCTCCCAATGTTGAGGGCATGTGGCCTGGTACGGTTCAGGAGGGGGGCCGCTCTCTCACCCCCCTCTTTTCCTGTGGCCTGCCAGGTTGTGTGCTCGGATAAGGGTCTGGTATGGATTTTTGGGGGGACCCCACGTCATTTGTTTTTTTAATTTTGGCGCGGAGTTCCTCTTAAAATCCATACCAGACCTGAAGGGTCTGGTATGGATTTTGAGGGGGACCCCCACACCATCTTTTTTTTAAATTTTGGCGCGGGGTTCCCTTAATATCCATACCAGACCTGAAGGGCCTAGTATGGAATTTAGGGGGACCCCCACGCATTTTTTTTTTAAATCTTGGTTCGGTGTTCCCCTGTGGGAGAATCCCATGCCGTTTTTATCAATGAACCTTTATGTGTATTGCCGGACCAACAATTCATTATAGCCGGCGCTAGCTATAGTAGTTTTATAGTAGTTAGTAGTGATAGTAGCAATAATAGTTTTACATGACTTTTTTTCCTTTAGAAATGTCATTTTGCTGTCAGACTGTTCTAAACACAGGAAACATGTGCCCCTTTACAGGCATACTATAGACACCCCCCAGGTAGTAGTGATAGTAGCGAATAGCGATAGTAGTTTTACATGACTTTTTTTCCTTTAGAAATGTCATTTTGCTGTCAGACTGTTCTAAACATGGGAAACACGCGCCCCTTTACAGGCATACTATAGGCACCCCCCAGGTATGAAATTTAAAGGAATATTACACTTTTATTGTTTTACTTTAAGCATTATTAAAATCACTGCTCCCAAAAAAATGGCCATTTTAAAACTTTTTTTTGCATTGATACATGTCTCCTGCGGCAGGACCCAGATTCCCAAACACTTTTTATGACAATACCATGCATATAAGCCTTTAAAATTAGCACTTTTGATTTCTCCCATAGACTTTTAAAGGGTGTTCCGAGGCTTTTGAATTTGCCGCGAACACCCCAAATTGTTCGCTGTCCGGCGAACGGGCAAACAGCCAATGTTCGAGTCGAACTCATGTTCGACCCGAACATAAAGCCCATCCCTACTGACTACCCGATCCGATTACTGGACTCTGGCTATGCTTTGACTACGCTTACTCTATTTACCTTTTTATTTTTTATTGATAAACAAGTGTGATTTTACTGTACTTCTGTCTCGGTCTGGTTCATGGTTTCTGACAGTAGGCGAAGGCCATCAAATCAGAAGATACAGTCAATCCACTTGTTGGTAATATTTATTCCAGATTGGATGAGCAAGATCACCGCATGGATCAGTATGCCATGGCGTTACAACGGCTCACCTGGAATCCCCCACTGTGGCTGCTCCGGTACAACCTGAGTTGCAGGCCGACCCTGCTGCTGCACCAGTCTCTGTGCAGGCACCTGACTTGAGTATTACCTCTATAAGAGGTATGTCTGGTTCAACCCTGCTTCCCCAGAGATTTGGGGGCGATCCAGTTCAATGTAGGGGGTTTCTAAACCAAGTTGAGATATACTTTGAGATGCTGCCCCAGGCGTTTCCCACAAACAGAAGCAAAATAGGGTTTGTGATATCTTTGCATTCTGAGAGAGCCTTGGCCTGGGCTAACCCTCTATGGGAGACGCAAAAACCCGTTGTCTTGAGTTACCCTGAGTTTGTGGCCTCCTTTAAAAGGGTATTTGACGTTCCTGCATGCTCCGCTTCTGCTGCCAAGTGCCTCATGTCCATCAAACAGAGTACGAGAACTGTTGCCGACTATGCCATTGAGTTCCGTACTCTGGCAGCAGAGGTTGCTTGGAACAATGAGGCCCTCATGGCTGCTTTTTTCTCATGGTCTTTCGGATTCCATCAAGGATGAGATAGCAGCCTGAGATATACCCACTGAGCTGGAGAGCTTGATCTAGTTTGCCATCCTCATTGACTCCAGACTCAGAGAAATACTTTCTTTTAAGGAGCACTTGTGGAAGCCTCCTGTACGTTTGCCTCTGAGCTTTGCAGTCCCACCCGTGCCTCCCTCACCTCCCATGCCTCCTGGTACCAAGTCGGTCAGTGAAGATGAACCCATGCACTTGGGCTTCACGCGTCTCTCTACAGATGAGAGTGCCTTTAGGAGGAGGGAGAGATTGTGTATTTATTGTGGCCAGGCAGGTCACTTTTTGAAGTCTTGTCCTACCCGTCCTGGGAACACCCGAATCTTGAGACAAACCTTAGGTGGCATTGTGTTGTCCCCAGTTATCCAGAAAGATAAGCCCCTGGTTTCGGTCACCCTTTCTTGGACTAAGTCGTCTATCATGTATCGAGATACAGGCTCTAATCGACTCTGGGGCTGCAGGCCTGTTCATTGATACTGCCTTTGTATCAAAGCACTCGATTCCACTGCAGCTGCATGACACTCCACTTGCCATTGAGGCTCTTGAAGGGAGACCTCTACAGCCTGCCCATGTGACTCATGAGACGGTTCCTTTGTCCATGGCCATAGGGGCTCTTCACCATGAGATAATCCAATTCCAAATGATTTCCTTTACTAAGTTTCCGCTGGTTATCCTTGGTTACAGAGGCACAACCCCTCTTTTGATTGGCTCTGTACTGAGGTTCTCTCCTGGTCACCACAATGCAGTGAAACATGCTTCCGGATGGTCCTGTGTACCTCTTCACTCTTCTCCCTTGTCAGGGCTGGGCTCAGCCCTTCCTTCTCTGAGCTGGCCACTCAGCTGTCAGCTAATTGCCAGCTCTTATCTCTCTCCACAGTTACCCAGCTGTTGTTGATTCTGCTCGTCAGTCCTGCCTACTTAAAGTCGTCCTGCTCACTTGATCTCTGCCTTCGCCTTTGTCAACATCACAGAGACTTTCTCCTGCGTTTCTCTTGAAGACTTGCTTGGCTGACGTTCCTTCTGGCTCCTGATCCTGCTTGCTGTACTACTACGTTTATCTGGGGCTCTCTGACATTTGCTTGGCTGACTACCCGATCCGGTTACTGAACTCTTGCTTGTTTTGACTACGTTTACTCTGTTTACCTTATTATTATTATTATTATTATTATTATCATTAATAAATTATTATTATTATTAAACAAGTGTGATTTAACTATACTTCTGTCTTGGTCTGATTCATGGTTCCTGAGATCCCTGCCAGAGGAGTACCGTGACAGGTGTCTTCGGCACAGGGATCACGTGCCTTCAGATCCCCCAGATGAAGGCACGTGATCCCTGTGCTGAAGACGCGTAGGGGAGGGGCAGGACGGAGTTGTCAGCACAGAGAGGCAGAGGATTATACACCACACTGCACGCCATACGATTTTTTCACCTGTATATTATACTCTAGATAGGATGGTGCACTCACGCACCCACACATTGTGAGTACCCTCCTGTAGGGAACTGTTTATGATTTTTAATAAATCCCTGGCGATATTATGCTATGCACTTTCTTTTTTCTTATACATGTTACCATTGATGTTATCTGAGCGAGGTGGAGATCAATACCAGCATATCCTATATGAGCCCAGGAGTGGCTCCAATGCCTGTTTAGACACTGTTTAATTACTGTGTCACACGCTCAGAGGTGAGCACATACACGATTGGGGGTCACAGGAGAGCACTGAAGCATGTTTTAATATGTACACCATATAGGAAGAGCATGAGGAATACCAATCTTAATGGACACTATATTTGTGCACTTTATATTTGCTACTTATGAACTGGTTTTAACTGAGATTTGAACACTCTATTATTATACAACCAGCACCTGGACTTTTAATTTTTTGCATGTTACACTTTTGTTTATTTTTTTTTATTTATTTATTCATTTATTTATTTATTTTCCTCACAGGCGAATTGCACTTATCATTGCTTTTAGCATTTATAATTGAATAATTTTGATTGTTGACACTTATATGGTTTTACAGTATTGATGTTTTTTGCTTAGCACGTATTGTTTTTTATTTTTATTTATTTCTCAGCGCAGACACAGTTATTTATTTATCTTTGTTATACCATCACAACTGGTCAGACCTATTACCATGGACAGAGTTTGCTCACAACAGTGCCTTGAATTCTGCTTCCCGATTGTCTCCTTTATGACGAATTATGGTTTCCAACCTGCCATATTGCCTGATTCGTTTGTTCCGCAGAGTATTCTTATGCTAGCGGAGCATCTCTGTGGTCTTCGTTCCACTTGGGCACAAGTCCAGGAGGCTTTGCATCATGCTAATGATAGGTACAGGCTCCATGTTGACCGCAGACACCTGCCTGCACCTTCCTACCAATTTGGGGACAGGGTCTGGCTGTCATCTCGCAACCTCCGACTTCGTGTTCCCTCACTGAAGTTTGCACCTCGGTTTATTGGGCCTTTCCGTATCCTTCACAGGATTAACCCAGTGGCTTACGCATTGGACCTTCCTCCTAGTATGCGCATCTCAGATGTGTTTCATGTCTCCTTATTGAAACCTTTGGTCTGCAACCGCTTTACCACCTCGGTGCCACATCCTCACCTCTATACAGGGTTAGAACCATGAGGAGTATGAAGTACAATCCATTGTTGACTCCCGTAGGTTCCGTGGGCGCATACAGTACGTGGTGCATTGGAAGGGGTACGGTCCGGAGGAACGCTCTTGGGTCTCATCCTCGGACGTACATGCCCCTGTTCTCCTCCGTGATTTCCTTAGACATTTTCCCATCAAGCCTGGTGGTCCCCTGAAGGGGGAGGGGTCGTTGAGGAGGGAGTACTATCAGGGCTGGGCTCAGCCCTTCCTTCTCTGAGCTGGCCGCTCAGCTGTCGACTAATTGCCAGCTCCCATCTCTCTCCACAGTTACCGAGCTGTTGTTGATTCTGCTCGTCAGTCCTGCCTACTTAAAGGCATCCAGCTCACTTGATCTCTGCCTTCACCTTGGTCACATCACAAGAAACCATCTCCTGCGTTCCTGCTTAAAGACTGGCTTTGCTGACATCCCTTCTGGCTCCTTATCCTGCTTGCTGTTCCCCTACTTGGTTCCCTGACTTCTGGCTTGGCTGATTACCTGATCTGGTTACTAAACTCGCTTGGCTGACTACACGATCCGGTTACTGGACTCTGGCTATGCTTTGACTATGCTTACTCTATTTACCTTTTTATTTTTATTAATAAACAAGTGTAATTTTACTGTACTTCTGTCTGTCTGGTTCATGCTTTCTGACAGAGATTTGGTGTTTACAAGTTAAAAACCTTTTTTTTTGCTAGAAAATTACTTAGAACCCCCAAACATTATATATATTTTTTTCTAACACCCTAGAGAATAAAATGGTGGTTGCAATACTTTCTGTCACACTGTATTTGCGCAGTGGTCTTACAAGCGCACGTTTTTTGGAAAAAATACACTTTTTTGCATTAAAAAATAAGACAACAGTAAAGTTAGCCCAATTTTACTGGCATACTCTCCCGCTCCTAACCTGACTAACTTCATTGTTAATATGGAGTACTATACCGTAATGGTTTTCTGATTCAGACAAGAAATTTTGGGTAAATATTGAAGAAGAAGTCACCAAGGGCAATGACTTGTGTGCATTAGCTATAGCGTATGCTTTTTTTCCTAAAGTCGTAATACCAAAACTCATCACTATCAAATCCACATTGATAGCTTGGAAACACATATTATCTAAATCAAAGGAACTAGGTGAACTAATTGAAATTCCTGTGCCCTTAAGAGTACTGGACAACTGTAGAGCCCATATCTCAGTGAATAATTGGATTTCACAGGAGTTTAACTACTATGTCAACCTACCCCTAGTCTATAAAAAGTGGGTACTAAAAAAACTTAGACATTTTGAAAGATTAAAGGGATTTTACCTGGAATCGAGCATGAATATCCCATTAATAATTTGGAGGTACCTATTGAACAAATACGCTTGTGATATGAAATAATATCCTTATTTTATAAACTTTTCTCAGAATTACCTAAATCTGTTAAAACCAATAATATGCTGAAATGGGAAAAGGGTCTTTCATAATATCTATTTCTTGGGAACAATGGGATAAGGCCATAATTCTCAGCACTTAGGCATCATCCTGCACTGAACATTGGGATACTGCCGAAAAGATATTAAACAGATGGTACCTTACATCATATAAACTTTCCAAAATCTACCCATCACTCTCCCTAACTTGCTGGAGAGGCAATGAACAAACTGGTTCCCTTTATCATATTTTATGGAGTTGCGAAAATCTTTAGTAGTTTCTGGAAATCAGTTTCAACATTTATTTCTAACCTCACTGCTAATATACTTCCCCTTACTCCCACAATGGCCCTTCTAGGAAGAAATTTGGATCTTTACTCTTTAGAGGATCTTTAGAGTATAGAACCGTAGTAGCAAACGTATCAATAGCAGTAAGGTTGACTATAACAAAACTATGGAAATCCAATGAAGCACCAAACTTATCTGATGTTGTTATACGGTTGAATATCCGCTTCAGCCCCGGAACATTTTACCCCCTTCCTGAGCAGAGCGTTTTTTGCGATTCGGCACTGTGTCACTTTAACTGACAATTGCGCGGTCGTGCGACGTGGCTCCCAAACAAAATTGACATCCTTTTTTCCCACAAATAGAGCTTTCTTTTGGTGGCATTTGATTGCCTCTACGATTTTTATTTTTTGCGCTATAAACAAAATAAGAGCGACGATTTTGAAAAAAACGCATTATTTTTTACATTTTGCTATAATAAATATCCTCTAAAAATATATAAAAAAAACATTTTTTTCCTTAGTTTAGGCCGATCGTATTCTTCTACATGTTTTTGTTAAAAAAAAAAATCGCAATAAGCGTTTATTGATTGGTTTGCGCAAAAGTTATAGCGTTTACTAAATAGGGGATAGTTTTATGGCATTTTTATTAATAATTTTTTTTTACTAGTAATGGCGGCGATCAGCGATTTTTATTGGGACTGCGACGTTATGGCGGACCTGTCGGACATTTTTGACACATTTTTGGGACCATTGTCATTTATACAGCGATCAGTGTGATTAAAAATGCACTAATTACTGTGTAAATGATACTGGCAGTGAAGGGGTTAACCACTAGGGGGCGGGGAGGGGGTAATTGTGTCCTAGGGGAGTGATTACTAACTGTAGGGGGATGGGCTAGCAGTGTCATTACTCTGATCACAGCTCCCGATGACAGGGAACTGTGATCAGTGACACTTGTCACTAGGCAGAACGGGGAGATGCTGTTTACATCAGCATCTCCCCGTTCGTCCTCTCCGTGAGGCGATCGCGGGTATCCTGCGACCCGACTCACGGAGCTCCCGGCCGGCGCGTGCGTGCATCGCCGATGGCGCGCACGCAATGGCACGGCGGGGAATTCAAATGGACGTACTTGTAAGTCCATTTTGCCCAGCCGTGCCATTCTGCCGACATACATCGTCGTGCGCCGGTCAGGAACTGGATATACAAGCTCAATATGAGTTGATGTTAGCGTATAAAATTTACAACACGGTCAAGTTTGAAAAACTATGGCAAACGTGGACTAGTCACCCTAGAGCTTCTACCTCACTCAAAAACAAAAGCTACAGTTCTTAAACCATATTTCAGTATTATTCCAGGAGTACCATCAAGGTTTCACACTTTTTTTCTGATTTCTGATTTGAATTGTCCATGATAATGTTGTCATTATATTAGCTGGAGCCTGTTTACAGCTAGAACCCAATGGGATAAACAGGGATTTTACGAGGGGCGTGGCTTGGACATGGCTGAATGAGGATGTGTGGCTGCTGAGCTCCCGACCCTGTCCCACACACCCCAGCCTATTTCACTACAATTGCTGCAGCATGCCATCCACTAAGAAGAAGATGGCGAAGGGAGGAAACAAGGCAGGTACACCCGCTATAGCTGGAGGGGAAATATACCGTTTCTTCTCAAACTCTCAGGTGGCCTCGTCTGAATCCAAGATGGCAGAGCCATGCGGCCGGCCGCGAGAGTCCACAGATTCACAGACTCATCCTGCCTCTCCCGCTATCTCCATGGATTTGGACATGCTGCGGGTGGAAACGGAGCTACGGGCACTTCTCCATGCTCTCCCGACCAAGGTGGACATTGAATCCCTGATTGGCTGCCTGGAAGAGCAACATCACAAAGCCCTGCAGGAGATTAAACAAGATCTGCACTCCCTCACTACCCAGATGACCTCGGGGGGAAACTTCTCTGGCGGCCGTGGAACAATGGGTGACATTCCTGGAATCCCTTTCAAGATGCCCACATAGACGCTGCTGTCACCCTGCAACTCCATATGGAAGATATGGAGGACAGGAGCTGGCACAATAATCTGCGGCTCGGGGTCTTCCAGAGGCAACGGGTCCAGAGGACTTAACAGCGTCTGCCATGGAAATCTTCGGATGATCCCCTCCCTGCTAACTTGGAGCTGAACCGGATCCACAGGGCCCTGGGCCCCCGTCCCACGGATCCTAATAGTCCGCGGGCTGTGGTATGCAGAGTCCACCATTTCACCCACAAGGAAAGCATCATCCGCAAAGTGTGGGAGGCTGGAGATGTCAGCTTTAATGGGGTGATGATGAGAATCCTGCCGAATCTCTCTCAGGCCACCCTCCACAGGTGCTCCCTATTCCACCCGGTCCTGGAATTAGCCTGCAAGCTGGGCACCACATACCGCTGGGGCTACCCCTTCTCGGTTACCTTCCTGTAGGAACCAACACTCTTTTACCCTCCGAGTACTCGGTGACCTCCCTGCTTTCTTCCAGTTCATGCAACCTGACCCCATACCGGTCCCGAATTGGCTGCAGTTCCTCCCACAGCCAACAGGCTGAGCGGGACCTGCACCTCCATGAAGAAGCTCTAAATCTCGCCTACAGAGATCCAGGAGACATTCCAGGGTGATCTCCACGGAGGGTCCACGTGAGTCGAAGGCAGCCAGGTCTACTTTCCTGACAAGTACTTCCCATTGCACTAATACTGCCTTTACACCCATGTTTAGTAACTTACCAGCCACGCTACTAGGTGTAAAGACACTGTTACAATGACTGCATCTCTGCCCCCTAGGATGTACACGGGGATTGTATGTAGCTCACCCCCTATTGCCTTACCGAGGTGTGCCCCCCCCCTGCTCCTAACCTGACTAACTTGATAGCCAATATGGAGTACTATACCGTTATGTCCTCAGGTATACCATTTTCTCAGGGAACTCGTTAAAATTGTATCCCAAAAATATATTTTTCCCCCGAATTACAAGTACTACCATAATAGTACATAGGGGTTATCCATAACTCCTGCTTGTTTTTACAGTTTTTCTTCAGTTGTGTTAAGAAGTTGGTTTTGCTTTACCTTCATGGTAAAGCAAAACCATAGTTCTCTCCAAAATTCCACTATATAATGCATAACCTCACTGGAACAATCTGGTTTATCCTAGGAATAGCAACACAACACTTTTCCATCTATTGGTTTCACATAAATGGGACTTAAACTACTATCATTAAATGCAAAAGGTCTCAACAGTCCCCACAAATGGAAATCTCTATGGACTGATGCCTTAAAGTTTGGGAGTGACATAGTATGTGTCCAGGAATCACATTTTGCTAAAAACAATTCACAGAGGTTCACTCATAACAAATATCCACATATTTACCACTCAGACAATCACAAAAAGAAAAAAGGAGTAATTATTGCAGTAAGAGACACCATAACATTCAAGATGCTGGATTTGCAAACAGATGACCAAGGAAGATTTATTATATTAGTGGCTACCATAGACAACATAACATATACAATTGCCAATGTCTATGCACTCAACCTCACTGATTCTTGTGGAAAATATTGAAGAAAATACGTAAAATCCAAAGAGATAACTTTATCATTTGTGGTGACTTTAATGCCACTATGGAACCAAATATTGATACGACCAAGAAGAACCACAACACCAGATTGGGACTATGCAATCTTTTTTTTTTTTCAAGAAGACCTATATGACCCCTGGAGGTGTCTTCACTCCACCGAAAAGGATTATACATTATTTTACAATGCACATAAAACCTACTCTAGAATTGATTTTTTAATCACAGACAAAACTCTCTTACAAAAACAGCAGATGCCAAAATTCATAACATTACTTGGTCAGACCATGCACCAATTACAATAGAAATACAGACGGACCAGCAATGCAACAACACATTTCTATGGAGAAATAATACTTATATTTTATCACAAGAGAAGCACATGTCTGTGATGTCAGAAAAGCTACAGGAGTTTCTAAATGGTAAATGATAATGAATCAGTGTCGAGCACTACTCTTTGGTGTGCCCACAAAGCCTACATTAGAGGTTTGCTAATTCAACTAGCCTCTAGGGAGAAAAAGAGGAAAGCTACCACTATAGATAAACGAATGAGGACTATCAAAACCCTAGAAAATGATCATAAAAAGCAACCTAATGACCCACAGTTATTACACCAACTTAACAACTGTAGAAACGAATTAAGAGCTACTCTAGTAAAAAACCACGATAAATATTTTAAGAAACTAAAACTTAGCTTTTATTCACAAGGTAACAGGGCAGGGAAGTTGCTAGCCTCCCAACTTCGAAAACTACAAACCAAAGGTAAAATCCACACAATGGACCATCATAACAATGGAAGGGTCGTTTACAATCCCCAAGATATAGCGGACAGCTTCTCAGATTATTATGGACTCCGCTATAATCTAAAGGAGGATAAGAATACTCCCCAACCTTCATCTGAGGACATAACAAAATTTCTAAATAATATCAATCTCCCAAAGATTGATGCTGCTACCCTTGATAATCTAAATAAGCCGATTACAGAACAGGAAATATTAAAGGCCATTAAACACATCCCAATTGATAAGACACCAGATGTCGACGGCCTCTCTGGTGAATGTTATAAAACATTTGACACTACTTTAGTACCCCACCTGACTAAATTGTACAATTTTACAGCCTCCAGTAGTAATAATTTTCCAAAGGAAATTTTGGAAGCTAATATAATTACCATACCGAAACCTGGGAAAGATCGCACCTTACCGGCCAATTATAGGCCAATATCACTATTAAACTCCGACATTAAAATGTATGCTAAAATTCTAGCTAGTAGACTGTTGGAAATTACTCCCTAACTTATTAGATCGGATCAAGTGGGCTTTGTTAAAGGTTGGCAGGCCCTTGATGGAACAAGGCGTATGATTAACTTGATTCAACAGGTGGAAAATAGTGGAGTGCCTTCTCTGCTTCTTGCTTTAGATGCAGAGAAGGCATTTAATAAAGTTAATTGGGGTTATCTATCAGCAACACTTATGAAATTTGGATTTACAGGTTTCATTCATTCAGCCATAATGTCCCTCTATACTAGGGATGAGCCCAATGTTCGAGTCGAACGTACGTGTTCGCTGCAAATTCGAAAGCCACGGAACACCCTTTAAAAGTCTATGGGAGAAATCAAAAGTGCTAATTTTAAAGGCTTATATGCATGGTATTTTCATAAAAAGTGTTTGGGGACCTGGATCCTGCCCCAGGGGACATGTATCAATGCAAAGAAAGTTTTAAAAATGGCCGTTTTTTTTGGGAGCAGTGATTTTAATAATGCCTCAAGTGAAACAATAAAAGTGAAATATTCCTTTAAATTTCATACCTGGGGGGTGTCTATAGTATGCCTGTAAAGTGGCGCATTTTTCCCGTGTTTAGAACAGTCCCTGCACAAAATGACATTCCTAAAGGAAAAAAAGTCATTTAAAACTACTTGCGGCTATAATGAATTGTCGAGTCCCGGCAATACACATAAAAGTCATTGACAAAAATGACATGGGATCCCCCCAGCCCATTAGCAGGCACTTTGGGTCTGGTATGAATATTAAGGGAAACCCCAAACTTAAATTTAAAAAAAAAAATTGCGTGGGGGTCTCCCCAAATTTCATACCAGGCCCTTCAGGTCTGGTATGGATTTTAAGGGGAACCCTGCGCCATTTTTTTTAACAAAATAGCTTAGGGGTCCCCCTCAAAATCCATACCAGATCCTTCAGGTCTGGTATGGATTTTAAGGGAACCCCACTCCAAAATGTAAAAAAAAAGGCGTGGGGGTCCCCCCAAAAATCCATACCAGACCCTTATCCGAGCACGCAACCTGGCAGGCCACAGGAAAAGAGAGGGGGGATGAGAGAGTGCCCCCCCTCCTGAACCATACCAGGCCACATGCCCTAAACATGTGGAGCGTGCTTTGGGGTAGCCCCTCAAAGCACCTTGTCCCCATGTTGATGGGGACAAGGGCCTTATCCCCACAACCCTTGCCCAGTGGTTGTGGGGGTCTGCAGGCGGGGGCCTTATCGGAATCTGGAAGCCCTTTAACAAGGGGACCCCCAGATCCCCCCCCCTGTTTGAAATGGTAACAGGTACATTGTACCCATACCATTTCACAAAAAAAAGGTCAAAATGTTAAAAAAAAAAACAAGACACACCTTGGGACAAGTCCTTTATTAAAAAATAAAAAATAAAAATGTCCAACGAAGTCCATTCATCTTCTTCTATGGCTTTGCCGACGGACTGAAAAATAAAATAAAAAAGATCTGCCTCCATGGGAGGCACCTGCCATAAGATCCAACTTACCTATCCAACAGCTAAATTATATGAAGTAAATTTCCCTAAACTACTAGAAAATATAAAAAAGATCTCCAATCTTTTCATGAAACACAACTCTCCTGGGTAGGGAAAATAGCGGCTTTTAAAATGCAGACCCTCCCTAAAATGCTTTATTATTTCTGCTTGCTCCCCATCCAGGTGAACAATACTTTTTTCAACCAGGTGAATCTAAAGCTTAAAAAATTTATTTGGAATGGTAAAAAACCTAGAGTAGCCTTTTCAATTCTTACCACTACTAAGAATAAAGGAGGAATAGGTCTCCCAGATATTCAACAGTATTACTATGCATCACTCCTTGATCAAATTAAATTTTGGTTTTCTGATTCAGACGAGAAACTTTGGGTAAATATTGAAAAAGAAGTCACCAAGGGCAATGACATGTCATGACATTAGCTATAGCGTATGCATTGTTTCCTAAAGTCATAATACCAAAACTCATCACTATCAAATCCACATTGATAAGTTGGAAACACATATTATCTAACTCAAAGGAACTAGGTGAATTAATTAAAATTCCTGTGCCCTTAAGAGTACTGGACTACTGTAGAGCCCGTATCTCAGTGAATAATTGGATTTCACAGGGGTTTAACTACTATGTCAACCTACCCCTTGCCTATAAAGAGTGGGTGCTAAAAAAACTTAGACATTTTGAAAGATTAAAGGAAGTTGATCCAGAATCGAGCATGAATATCCCATTAATAATCTGGAGGTACCTATTGAACAAATACGCTTGTGATAAGAAAGGAATATCCTTATTTTATAAACTTTTCTCAGAATTACCTAAATCTGTTAAAACCAATAATATCCTGAAATGGGAAAAGGATCTTTCCCTATCTATTTCTTGGGAACAATGGAATAAGGCCATAATTCTGAGCACTAAGGCATCATCCTGCACTGAACATTGGGATAATGCCGAAAAGATATTAAACAGATGGTACCTTACATCATATAAACTTTCCAAAATCTACTCATCACTCTCCCTAACTTGCTGGAGATGCAATGAACAAACTGGTTCCCTTTACCATATTTTATGGAGTTGCAAAAATCTTAGTAGTTTCTGGAAATCAGTTTTATCGTTTATTGCTAACCTCATTGGTAATTTACTTCCCCTTACTCCCGAAATGGCCCTTCTAGGAAGAAATCTGGATCTTTACTCTTTAGAGTATAGAACAGTAGTAGCAAACGTATTAATAGCAGCAAGGTTGACTATAACAAAACTATGGAATTCCAACGAAGCACCAAACTTATCTGATGTTGTTATACGGTCGGGAACTGAATATACAAGCTCAATATGAGTTGATGTTAGCGTATAAAAATTTCAACACAGTCAAGTTTGAAAAACTATGGCAAACGTTGACTAGTCACCCTAGAGCTTCTACCTCACTCAAAAACATAAGCTGCAGTTCTTAAACCATATTTCAGTATTATTCCAGAAGTACCATCAAGGTTTCACAGTTCTCTTTTTTTTTGATTTCTTGAATTGTCCATGGTGTATCATTATATTAGCTAGAGCCTGTTTACAGCTAGAACCCAATGGGGTAAACAGAGATTTTACGAGGGGCGTGGCTTGGATATGGCTGAATGAGGTCGTGTGGCTGATAAGCTCCCGATCCTGTCCCACACACCCCGGCCTATTTCACTACAATTTCTACGGCATGCCATCCACTAAGAAGAAGATGGCAGAGGGAGGAAATAAGGCAGGTACACCCCCTATAGCTGGAGGGGAAATATCCCTTTTCTTCTCAAACTCTCAAATGGCCTCTCCTGAATCCAAGAAGGCGGAGCCATGCGGCCGGCCGTGAGAGTCCACAGATTCACAGACTCACCCTGCCTCTACCGCTATCTCCATGGACTCAGACTCCTGCTCGGATACTACAGCAGCCTTCCAGGTCGGGTTCCCAGACTACTGCCATGCACCCGCACATGCTGTGGGTGGAAACGGAGCTATGGGCACTTCTCCATGCTCTTCCGACCAAGGCAGATATTGAATCCCTGATTGGCTGACCTGGAGGAGCAACATCGCAAAGCCCTGCACAAGGTTAAAAAAGATCTGCATTCCCTCACTACCCAGATGACCACGGGAGAAAACTTCTCTGGCGGCCGTGGAACAACGGGTGACATTTCTGGAATCCCTCCAAGATGTCCACATAGATGCTGCTGTCACCCTGCAACTCCAGATGGAAGATATGGAGGACAGAAGCTGGCACAATAATCTGTGGCTCCAGGGTCTTCCAGAGGCGACAGGTCCAGAAGACTTAACAGCATCCATCTTGGAAATCTTCTGTAGGTTGTTGACCCCCTCCCTGCTAACTTAGAGCTGAACCTGATCCACAGGGCCCTGGGCCCCCGTCCAGTGGAACCTAATCTGGAATTAGCCCGCTGGGCGCCATGCACCGCTGGGGCTACCCCTTCTTGGTTACCTTCCTTAGGAACCAACGCTCTTTTACCCTCCGAGCACCTGGCGACCTCCCTGCTTTCTTCCAGTTCATGGAATCTGACCCCATATGGGTACCAAATTGGCTGCAGTTCCTCCCACAGGCAACAGACCGAGCGGGACTGGCACCTCCATGAAGCTCTCAACCTCGACCACAGAGATCCAGGAGATGTTCCAGGTTGATCACCCTGGAGGGTCCACGTGAGTCGAAGGCAGCCAGGTCTACTTTCCTGACAAGTACTTCCCATTGCATTAATACTGTCTTTACCCTCATGTTTAGTAACTTACCCACCACCCTATTAGGTGCAGAGACACTGTTACAATGACTGCATCTCTGCCCCCAGGATGTACACTCCACAGGGATTGTAAGTAGCTCACCCCCTATTACCTTACCGAGGTGTGCCCCCCCCCGTGGTTTCTTCTGTCACACTGAAGGTATACTCTACTTCCCCCCCGCTCTTGCCTGGAGAACTCCTTTAGGATCCCTGGAACCACCACCCAGTTCTCACTGACTCACCACTTATAGCCGTTGCACAAGTCATTGGGAGGTCTTAGTGCCTTAATGCTTTTGGGCTGCAAGGATTTCATGCTTGCTGCAGCTAAATTTTCAATGATGATAACTAACCTTTTTTATTCTTTACTCAGGTTTGATCCCAAATATATACCGGGGTCCTGTGATATGTTAATAAGAAAGGTGTATATGCAAATACGCCATTAATCCTGTAAAATGATGGTGAGGGAACTAATAACATACCTGATGGTTTGGTGGATGGGGATATAGTTCTACCCGGCTGGTGAAGGGAGAGGCCGAAGGGAGAGGCCCTGCCCCCTATGTAATATCTTTCAGGGGGCAGGCTTGCCTTCCCGGCCATGTACCCACAATGACTGGGTACCCCATCATCCTAAGGCTCCTACCCTCTGAGATCTGAGGTTGCCCATGTCACCTGCTATAAATGTGATGATGGGGTAAATTGCATAGTCTTCCGCCGGGTCTTTCCACCTTTGGAAGACCTCCACGCAAGGCTTTTTTGTGCTACCTGATTCACTACACAAGAATTGATTTTAATTCTGCCTTGTTATGCCCTGTTATTTATCAACCGATTACTTTTGCGGGGATGGACTGCAGAGGTCTGTGTTGCCTCTGGGGCGGCGTGGGTGCTGGGGTTTGTGTGGCGTCTGTCTCCTGCCCTCGGCAGGCTACTCCTCCTCCCCTTTTTCCTTTTTTGGGGGGTGGTCTGCTGGGGGCAGGATACAGACGTCCGTGACCTCCACTTCTATAGAATACCGCATTATCTGTTTTATAGTTATTGTTTCCGTAAGATTGTTCTGATATATGTTTTAGTACCGGGGCCGGGTGGCCTGGAATGGTCTGGGAATGGTCTGGGAATGCTCTTCCCACCGCTCCCCCACATAGGCCTTCACACACCTCACCGAATACAGCCGGGGTGTGTGTTTTAGAAAATTTGTATTTGTCAATCCTAGTCTTGTGAGGCGTAGGAGTGAGTGGTGGACAGTGCACCGACCCTTGCTTCACCTCTTTTCCTCATCCTCTACTCCTTTCCATCTGAGTCTGCTCTCTCCCCCCTTTACCCCCACTCCTCTTTTCTGTTTCGACCATAGTTGACATTGGATAACCTAAAGAATATCTCCCGAAATGCAAAGGGCCTTAATATATCAGAGAAGAGAAGAATGCTGTTAAATAATCTGAAACGCTTCCATGCTAATATAGCATTCATACAAGAAACCCATTTCAGAGACGACAGATTGCCCATACTCAGAAACAGATTTTTCCCTTTGGCCTGTCACTCTACTAAAGTTTGACGCTGGCAATGGTTTACGTGCCTAACAATCACCAGGATATCTTTGTCCATCATACTTTAAGCAAACTGTTGGATTTTACAGGAAGGTCTGTTAATACTGGGAGGTGACTTCAATATCACCCTGATCCCCTCTGTAGATGCATCCTCGGGCTCTTCCTCTGTCCCTGCTGGCTCCCACAAGCGACTTACACGATCCATTCATAGGACCCGACTGATTGATATATGGCAACTACAACATTGGGGGGATAGAGATTACTCATTCTATTCCGCCCCCCACAAGGTGTACACGAGAATCGATTGTTTCCTGATCCCCCATAATCAACTACATGCTGTACGCAAAACCTCCATTGGATGCATAACATGGTCCGACCATGCCCCCATTTCTCTGACCTATGCACTTTCAGATGTCTCTTCCCCCATGTCCTGTTTTTGGAGGCTGAATTAAAGCCTTCTACAGGTCCCGGAGGTGCTGGAGGAGGTGATGGAGAGTTGACCTTTTACTTTCAGACGAACAATACTCCAGAATGTGACCCAGGGATAATATGGGAAGCCCATAAGGCTGTGATCCGGAGGCTACTCATTAAACATGGCTCCCAGATCAAGAAAGAAAGAAACAAACAGTTGGCGGTGCTATGTACTATGTACTCGTCAGGAAGGCTCTGTCAGAAGACAGAATAATAGCCGCAGAAGAATTCCTGTTCACATGCATGCTCATATGCGAATGTGCGTGGCACGTTCTATGACAGATTAGGGCGGAAAATGGGCTATTTAAACTGGATCAGCACCCAGGATCAGTGCTGTCTCGTCTGCAGTGTTCTGTGAGTATCCTGTTTCCTGTTACCTCTACCTGCTCTTGAAGTACTGAGCTGGCTGGTTTCTAATTATTCCTGTTTTCCACCTGCATCAACCCTGGCTTGTCCTTTTACCATTCTCCTGCCTCTGCATCTGTACTTGATCTGATCGTTTTGTGTATGACCCTGCTTGTCTGACTCTGCTTAATTTCCAGCCCCTCCAGAGCTACCAAGTTGCTAGCACCTGTCCAGCTACCTTTGGGACCTGCTCTTCGGCTAAGTACCAGCCTGTTCCTGCCCACGGAGACCCGTTGCCATCGGGTGAACTACTGGATCAGCAGCCCAACAACAAGCATGTTTAACCGCCACTTGTGTGACTCTGCACTCAATGCGCTACCTCTATACACTACAAAGGGGCCCCGAGTCAGAGGTGCAAGAGAGGCCTTCCTCTGCATAATCGGACTCTACCCACCAGGTAGGTGACAGTACTAAACTCCGTTCTGTCGAAGCCCAACACAAACATGCCCCATCCCCGACCTTAGATACTGAACTTACATCTCTCCGCAACCAGATTAACGATCTACTGTGCTATAGGGCTAAAGCAACGCTGCAAATATGTCGCAAAATAACTTATAAGTCCGGAGACAAATGTGAGAAGACTCTGGCTAGATCCATCAGAGAACACAAACTACGCTCATATATACCTCACATATTCTCCTCCAGAGCTCAAAAAGTGCCCACACAGATCTTCCAAGTCTTCTGGGACTTCTATGCTTCCCTCTACAACTTACCTTTAACGCCGTCTTCCCAAAATCATATAGATGAATATATTATTTCCTCCCAGCTCCCTTCTCTCTCGCCGGAGATCTGGGAAGAACTGAACGTGCCAATAACTTTAAAAGAGCTGGAACACGCCATTAGCTTGGCTAAACCCGGTAAAGCCAAAGGCCCGGATGGATTCACCCTTCAAAACTACCAGACTCTTCTCCCAATTTTATGCCCATTTATGCTAAACCTGTTTAACGCCCTTGGAGAGGACTCAGTACTCCCTAGAGACACTCTGCGAGCACACATCTTTGTCATTCCTAAGGAAGGAAAAGATCCAACCTCATGTTGCAGCTACCGGCCCATCTCCCTCCTGAAAGTTGACCTTAAATTGTTTACTAAGATTCTTGTGACTCATCTAGCTAACCACTTTCAGGACTTAGCCCACCTAGACCAGGTGGGTTTTGTCCCTACCAATGAAGCGAGCGATAACACGATCAAGGTCCTCAATCTGCTACACATAGCCACAACAAATCGTACTCCTTTTGTCTTTCTTAGTACCGATGTGGAAAAGGCATTAGACTGCGTAAACTGTCAATATATGTTCTCGGTTCTGCTCCATCTCGGCTTAGGAGACACTATAATTAAATGGATTTCCTAACTATACTCAAACCCTACAGCGAGATTAATACTAATGGAGTATACTCAGCTCTATTCCCTACTATGAATGGAACGAGACAGGAGTGTCAACTGTCCCCCCTGATCTTCACCTTATCGCTTGAACCGTTTCTCAATAGAATCTGCTTGAATCCAGACATCCAAGGTTTAACCTTGGGAGACAACCAATACAAAATTGTGGCCTATGCGGACGATTTATTCTTCTCCTTGGCGAACCCTACAATATCACTCCCTAACCTCCTCCAAGAGTTCGACATATATGGTTATCTCTCCAATTTGAAGATAAACTTTAATAAATCAGAAGCCTTGGGACTGGAGATACCCCCCGCCCTCCTATAGGCCTTGCAATCTAGTTTTAACTTTAAATGGAAGGCCTCAGCTTTGAAATATCTGGGTACCTACGTACCGGCGGACATATCTCGTACCTTTGAACTTAACTTTCCCCTGCTGCTGACTTAAACTTGACTCCTGTTAGACACTTGGCACAAGGGCCTTCACTCTTGGTTCGGCAGATGTAATCTCCTAAAAATGTGTATCCTGCCAAAATTTCTCTATCTGTTTTAAGTCTTGCCAATTAACCACTTGCTTACTGGGCACCTAAACCCCCCTCCTGCCCAGACTAATCTTCAGCTTTTAGCGCTGTCACTCTTTGAACGACAATTGCGCGGTCATACAACACTGTACCCAAAGGAAATTTTTAAATTTTTTTCCCCCAGCTTTCTTTTGGTGGTATTTAATCACCTCTGGGGTTTTTTTAATTAAAAAAGACCGACTTTTTAAAAAAAAATACAAAACCGTTTTATATTTTGTTAATAAATTTTGCAAACAGGTAATTTTTCTCCTTCATTGATGTACTCTGATGAGGCTGCACTGATGAGCACTGATAGGCTGCACTGATGGGCACCGGTAGGCTGCATTGATGGGCACCGGTAGGCTGCATTGATGGGCACTGATAAGGCGGCACTGATGGCCACTAATAGGCGGCACTGATGGCCACTAATAGGCAGCACTTATGGGCACTAATAGGGCACTGATGAGGTGGCACTGGTGGGCACTGATAGGTGGCATTGGTGGGCACTGAGTTGGCACTGATGGGTGGCACTGATGGACATCGATAGGTGGCACTGAAGGGCACTAATAGGTGTCACTGATAGGAGTCACTGATAGTTGGCACTGATGGGCACTGGTAGATGACACTGATAGGCAGCACTGCTAGGTGGCACTGATGAGGCACTGATTGGCACCACTGGTGAGCATTGATAGGTGGCACTCATGGGCATTGATAGGTGGCACTGATTGCTGGCACTTATTCACTGGTGGGCACTGATTCATGGCACTGTGGGCACTGGCAGGCGGTAGTGGTGGGCACAGATGAGGTGACTTCACCTCTTCCTCTTCAGGATCCAATGTCCCTTGCGCAGAAGCCAGTGATCGCCTTTTTTTTCTCCTCATGCTGTTAGCGTGAGGAGGAAAAAAAGGATTACTGATTTTCTGTTTACATCACGTGATCAGCTGTCATTGATCATGTGGTAAGTCTCATTGACTCAGTGATCACAGCATGCACTGCGCACGCCCTGCAGGGGGCACGTGCAAAGGGGAGGACATCTATTGACAGCCTCCCGGCAAAGTAGATCTGTGCTGTAGCCGTCATTCGGCTATAGCGCAGATGTGAAGGGGTTAAGATTCCCCTTACCTACTTTAGGAAGGTCCATTATCTTTTTATTAACCGATTCCCGTCCGGTGCACGCTGATGTACGTCAGCAGAATGGCACAGTTGGGCAAAATTTGCCGCCGTGCCATTGCATGCATGCGCCGGCCGGGAGCTCCGTGAGTCGGGTCGCAGGTCCCGCGAACTTGATCACCGCGGGAATACCCGTGATTGCCTCACGGAGAGGAAGAAAGGGGAGATGCTAATGTAAACAAGCATCTCCCCATTCTGCCTAGTGACAGTGTCACTGATCTCTGCTCCCTGTGATCGGGAGCAGAGATCAGTGATGTGTCACACGTAGCCACGCCCCCCTCACAGTTAGAATCACTCACCAGAATATACTTAACTCCTACACTGCCCCCTAGTGGTTAACCCCTTCACTACCAATGTCATTTACTTAGGAATCAGTCCATTTGTATAGCACTGATTGCTGTATAAATGACAATGGTTCCAAAAATGTGTCAAAAATGTCCGATGTGTCCGTAATAATGTCGCAGTCATGATAAAAATTGCTGATCGGCGCCATTACTAGTAAAAAAAAAATTATTAATAAAAATGCCATAAAACTATCCCCTATTTTGTAAACGCTATTTTTGTGCAAACCAATCAATAAATGCTTATTGCGATTTTTTTTACCAAAAATATGTAGAAGAATACATATCAGCCTAAACTGAGGGAATTTTTTTTTTAAATATATTTTTGGGGGATATTTATTATAGGACGTCGTCTGGGGATTGGCCGAATGACGGGTCATCACGTCTGGGCATATAAATACATAGAGAGCGCCATTTTGACTACTGGCGAACATAATGTGAGAAATGGAAATGAATCCAAAGGAGCCATATTGAATTCTGGCTGTTAATAGTGAACCTATGTATAACCAGGAAGTGATAAAAAGGAAGATCGCCATCTTGTGGAGATAAAGAAGATCAATGGAATAAAGCTCTACACAGGAAGGGAAACGGGCACAACCGATGCACCTGCCGTAACAATGACAATAATAAAATGACATAAAATGAAAGTCTGCTCATGTCTGATTCTAAGTAAAGGCTAGTTTACTAAAGGGAAAGGGAATACGGAAGGGATCTCAATTGATAATTAAAACATGGATTAACCACGTAATCTCAACTAAAAAGAAAAAAATTGTTAAAATGTTAAAATTCATAAAAAATAAAGAAGAGGAAATAAAAAATACAAAGGGCCAAACAGTGGTGTGTTACTTCATGCATTGTTTATAAAGCAGTTTATATCCCATTCCACGTTTAACCCTTGCGGTCTGGAAGATACCATGTCAAAGATCCATCTGGTCTCAAGTCTAGAGATGGATCTGACCATGTTAATCCCTCTCCAGTGGGGACGTATTCTGTCAATAGCTACAAACAGGGTACCTTTTAATTTTTTATCATGATATTTGGCATAATGCCTTGAAAGGTTATGTTTCGTGAACCCCCGTTTGATGTTAGCGACATGTTCAGAAAGGCGCACGTGAAGTTCACGTTTAGTGCGACCAATATACTGTTTCGAACAGGGGCATTGGATAAGATAGACAACATATTGAGTAGAACATGTTATGAAGGACTCTATGTTGTATATCTTACCCGTGACTGTCGAACTAAAAGTTTCACATTTCCTGCCCCTGAAAGAATTGATCTGGCAGATCTTGCATCTATGACAGGGAAAGAAACCCTTCATATTTTGAAAGAAGGAGATGGTACGTGGAGGGTCGACCACATTTGAGGCTACACTGTGTCTTAGGGAGGGGGCCCCTCTGTAAATCAAAACTGGTTGGTCAGGGATGACGGTACGAAGTACTGAGTCATTCTGAAGGATACTCCAGTGTTTACGGAAAATCCTTTTGATAAGATAATGCTGATTGGAATAGCCCGTGATCATGGACCACTCAAATTTATTAGTAGGTCCAAGATCTCGTTGTCTATTTCCTCTCAGCATCTGAGATCTATCCATAGTGGCAACCCTGTTAATAGTAGTATCAATATCGCTCTCCAGATAGCCTTTGTCCAAGAATCGTTGTTTTAATAATGCAGCTTGTGAATGGAAGTCTGAAATGTCGGTGCAATTGCGTCTGATACGTTGAAATTGACTTTTAGGGACAGACCTCAGCCATGATGGATGATGGCAACTGGAGAGTGGTATGTATGCATTTCTATCCGTTTCCTTGAAATGTGTGTTGGTGGTTAGATAACCATTCATAACCGTGATGTTTAGGTCAAGGAAATGGATATTCGATTGGCTAGCCTCAAACACCAAAGAGATGCCTTTGTTGTTAGAATTGAGTCTGGAGAAGAAACTATGGAGAGATGTGATATCTCCGTCCCACACAAGAAGGACATCATCGATATATCTTCTCCATAGACACAGTTCTTTGGGGGGGGGTCGGTGTCTATGACTTCTTTTTCCCACCTGGCCATAAATAGATTGGCCAGGCTGGGCGCAAACTTGGCGCCCTTTCTGAACATGTCGCTAACATCAAACGGGGGTTCACGAAACATAACCTTTCAAGGCATTATGCCAAATATCATGATAAAAAATTAAAAGGTACCCTGTTTGTAGCTATTGACAGAATACGTCCCCACTGGAGAGGGATTAACATGGTCAGATCCATCTCTAGACTTGAGACCAGATGGATCTTTGACATGGTATCTTCCAGACCGCAAGGGTTAAACGTGGAATGGGATATAAACTGCTTTATAAACAATGCATGAAGTAACACACCACTGTTTGGCCCTTTGTATTTTTTATTTCCTCTTCTTTATTTTTTATGAATTTTAACATTTTAACAATTTTTTTCTTTTTAGTTGAGATTACGTGGTTAATCCATGTTTTAATTATCAATTGAGATCCCTTCCATATTCCCTTTCCCTTTAGTAAACTAGCCTTTACTTAGAATCAGACATGAGCAGACTTTCATTTTATGTCATTTTATTATTGTCATTGTTACGGCAGGTGCATCGGTTGTGCCCGTTTCCCTTCCTGTGTAGAGCTTTATTCCATTGATCTTCTTTATCTCCACAAGATGGCGATCTTCCTTTTTATCACTTCCTGGTTATACATAGGTTCACTATTAACAGCCAGAATTCAATATGGCTCCTTTGGATTCATTTCCATTTCTCACATTATGTTTGCCAGTAGTCAAAATTGCGCTCTCTATGTATTTATATGCCCAGACGTGATGACCCGTCATTCGGACAATCCCCAGACGACGTCCTATCGCGACGAAACGCGTAGGGAGGAGCCTACGACGGTGACGTCATCACGTTCTTGGAAGGGCTTGAACACAGGAAGTGAATCACGGTACACGGAGACGCCGCCGCTCTGCTTGTTTTTTCCACATGCTGCATACCTTCTGCAATATTGTAAGTGTGACTCCTTGTTTACTATTAAATTTTTATATCATACAATGTTGCGCTATGGAGGTGTTCTCTTTTGTATTTCCGGTCTGATGGAGTGTTAGAACTACCGATCCCGTATTGTACCTTGGGTTTTGGGAGACCATAATCCCTATGCTGGGCGAGACTGCCATAATAGCAGTCATCGCCGTCTGGTAAGCAGACTCTACTCACACACGTTTTGGTGGATCATATCTAGGCACCTTTTGTCACAAACCTCTCTTGGATGGGTGTTCTTCATTTATTTACTTTATTTGTGGACTTATTAAGAACTTTTGGACTTTTTTTCACATACACTTGTGATTTTAGTTTCATTTGTTATTTGCAATATGTTTTTTCACTAATTGTTTTACATGTCACTTGGTGGAACTCAATTGTAACTTTTCACATATGTTATTAGCGCTGCACTTTGCTGTTTATTATACTTTTGGAGGTCAGATACAGGACTTTTTTAGGGTGCTGGCAGCTTTTCTAATTATTTTTTAATCTAAGCGCAGCTTTTACCCAACTTGGGTTTTTTCTCTTATATTTATTATAGCAAAATGTAAAAAATAATGCGTTTTTTTCAAAATTGACGCTCTTTTTTTGTTTATAGCGCAAAAAATAAAAACCTCAGGGGTGATCAAATACCACCAAAAGAAATCTCTATTTGTGGGAAAAAAAGAACGTCAACTTTGTTTGAAAGCCACTTCGCATGACCGCGCAATTGTCAGTTAAAGCAACGAAGTGCCGAATCGCAAAAAGTGCTCTGGTCTTTGGCCAGCAAAATGGTCCGGGGCTTAACTGGTTAAGTTTATTTGGGCTAACAAAAAACCTTGTCTACATCGCCATTTATTATCTTTACCCAAGCATTATGGTGGCCTAGCCCTTCCTGACATTCGGAAATACTACCAGGCGACTCACCTTGGTAGAATTATAGACTGATTTTGTCATTGATGCCTTAAATGGTGGACACAAATAGAACAAGCCCAAACTGAGGTTCCGCTACCGAGAGCGTTGTGGTGCTATGCCCAACTACCACCCTCTAAAGGCACACCCACTAGTGGGCACGAGGCTCCGCATATGCTCCCAGGTCAAAATACAGGGTTACCTTTCATCCTCCGATTCCCCATTGTTCGCGGTTTTCCCCTGGTATGGAGGCCCACACGTTTCGGACTCTCCGCCAAATAGGATGGGTTCAGGCTTCCCACTTTTACAGGTGGATGCTGGCCCTCCATAGAAGAGCTAATGAGTGACGCGGGCTCTTTTAACCTTTCCTTTTGGCCAGAACTCCAACTACGCCACTTTCTCGCTACTCTACCCAACCCTCAGAGATTTAACTGTCCCCTGACTACCTTTGAACACTACTGCTCTGACGAGGGCATCCTGCCACAAGTTCTCTCTAAAGCATATGTCCTCCTGAACAGCCCAGACCAACAACCACCCTATGGTTCTTGAACAAATGGGAGAAAGATTTGAACTGTACGTTCACCCTGGCTCAGGTACAACGTATTCTCAGATTCTCCCTGGAATCCTCGATTTGCATGAAAAATCCAAGAGACCAACTATAAATTGTTAACAAGGTGGTACCTTACCCCCCACCTCTTACACAAATACTATCCTGACACTTATGATCGTTGTTGGAGATGCCAGGGGGACAGAGGAACATTGCTCCATGTATTTTGGTCATTCCCTAAATTGACCCACTTTTGGACAACAGTTAAAGAAATCACCCAAAAATTCACAGACTATAAGATTCCTGGTGATCCGGCCTTTTTCCTGGTACATGTCTCCATGATTTTGGTCAAACGATATAAAAAAATCCATTGTTCGCCACCTTCTGAATGCTGCAAAGTCCTGCATCCCACTCCATTGTAAAACAACCACCGCCGACCATTGCTGAATGGCTTCGTAAGGTGGACGATGTTAAGAAAATGGAAGACGTAGTTCTCACTGCGCAACATCAGCAGGAGGGGCATGCTAAGATTTGGGGACTTTTGAACCAGTTTGTCTCTCTCTCCCTACCCCCTCTCCCGCTCATTCCACCCCCTTCCCAATCTTTCTCTTAACTTGACTCCCTTAATTTCCATGTCCTCTTTTTTCCTTAGACTTTTCTCTTCTTCATTTCCTTAATTTTCACTGATTGTAAACCGGAAAACTGGTCTTTTGGGAAAGACAGGGTCTTACGCCACAACATACTTTTCATATCTTACTGGTCATTGTTTTTTCAGTTTTACTTTTTTCCTTGGTTATTCACTTCTCTGCACAATTTGATACATTCTATGGATGTTTCCTCAAGACCCTCCCTAGTAAAGTACATATAGTTAAACTGTTCGTGGTTACCTATGTTCATGCTATGTCTTTTGTTTTTAATGATTGCATGTATAGATGTAATGACCTCTTTCATAATTAAAAAAAAAACAGGGATTTTACTATACTGTTTATGTATGCTTTATTTGATCATTTGTATGACTATTGACCATTACTTTGATTGAGATTTGTATGTAAATGTTTTACTGTTATACTTCATTGTTTTATATACCAGAACCAGCTGTCTTTAATTTTTCTGTTAAAGGCGAAACAATGTTACCTTACATCGGCCCGCGACGATCAGATTCGTTTCAGAATCGATCAGTCTCCAGGCCCAGGCCAATGATTTCTGGCCTGGACCTGGTGATCAGTTCTGGTGAATGACTGTGTATGTGTCACCGGCGCAAAACAACCCCTAATTTCTCAAAAAATATTAAATGTTTCAACCATACGTATCAGGGTTGCTGCATTCAAAAAAACCCTTCATTAAGATGGGTAAGAACTGCTAATTGGTGTGTGTGAATGCGGTACTCCCGTAATTAACCACCACCTGCAATACTTATTTTCTATTACTCATGGATGTTTTCATGTGCATATGATATAGATATGCACATGAAAACATCCATGAGTAATAGAAAATAAGTATTGCAGGTGGTGGTTAATTACGGGAGTACCGCATTCACACACACCAATTAGCAGTTCTGGTGAATGAAATCCTTCCCCTGTCTGTGTAAGTGTAAACACAGGCAGGGGAAGTGATGTAATCTCCCCTCGTGGAACTCTTTTCCTTCCAGAGAGAGGAGAGAAGACATCTCACAGTAAATTGCACCAGCACTACACTGACACAGTACACATAGGCACACTTGTCACCCCCCCGATCACCCCCCCAGTTAACCCCTTCACTTCCTGTCACAGTGTCACCCAGTGCAGTGTTCATATTTTTCTTTGATCACTGTACTGGTGTCATTTGTGACAATAATCAGTGTTATGGTACTTAGTAGTAGGCCCAGATAGGTCTAGGGACCCCCTAAACCCCCCCTAATAAAGGTTTAACCCCTTGATCACCCCCTGTCACCAATGATCACCGTATTAGTGTCACGGGTGATGCTAGTTAGTTAGTTATTTTTTTTTATAGCTTCAGGGCACCCACCGTATATTACCTAATGAAAGGTTTAACCCCCTGATCAACCAGTGTGTTATATTAGTTAGGTTTTAGCGTCAGTTAGGGTCTGCATCGCCCCAGTCAGCGTCAGATTAGTGCCAGTAGCGCTAATACCCACACACGCACCATACACCTCCCTTAGTGGTATAGTGTCTGAACGGATTGATATCTTTGATCTGAGCAGAACTATATCAGTGTGCCCAATAGTTTAGGGTTCCCAAAAACGTAGCGTTAGCAGAATCAGCCCAGATACCTGCTAGCACCTGCGTTTAGCCCTCCGCCCAGCCCAGCACAGCCAAGTGCAGTATCAATCGATCACTGTCACTTACAAAACACTAAGCACATAACTGCAGTATTTGCAGAGTCAGGCCTAATCCCTGTGAATGCTAACAGTTTTTTTGGTAGCGTTTAACCACTTAAGGACCGCCTCACGCCGATGTACGTCAGCAAGGCGGCACGGGCAGGCAAAATCACATACCTGTACGTGATTTGCCTCCCGCGGGTGGGGGGTCCGATCGGACCCCCCCCGGTGCCCGAGGCGGTCCCGTTTTGTTCCCCGGCAATCGGAGTGGAGGGGGAGGCCATCCGTTCGTGGCCCCCCCTCACGATCGCCGCCGGCCAATGGGAACATTCCTTTGCTGCTGTATGCTAAACAGCAGCAAAGGAAATGATGTCATCTCCCCTCGGCTCGGTAGTTTCCGTTCCAGCGCCGAGGGGAGAAGACATCAATGTGAGTGCACAACACACACACAGTAGAACATGCCAGGCATACAAAACACCCCGATCCCCCCCCCCCCCCGATCGCCCCCAATCACCCCCCTCCTGTCACAAACTGATACCAAGCAGTTTTTTTTTTTTCTGATTACTGCATAGTGTCTGTTTGTGACAGTTACAGTGTTAGCACAGTTACTGTTACCCCCCTGTAGGTCTAGGGTACCCCCCTAACCCCCCCTAATAAAGTTTTAACCCCTTGATCACCCCCCGTCACCAGTGTCACTAAGCGATCATTTTTCTGATCGCTGTATTAGTGTCACTGGTGACGCTAGTTAGGGAGGTAAATATTTAGGTTCGCCGTCAAAGTTTTATAGCGTCAGGGACCCCCATATACTATCTAATAAATGTTTTAACCCCTTAATTGCCCCCTAGTTAACCCTTTCACCACTGATCACCGTATAACCGTTACGGGTGACGCTGGTTAGTTCGTTTATTTTTTATAGTGTCAGGGCACCCGCCATTTATTACCTAATAAAGGTTTAGCCCCCTGATCGCCCGGCGGTGATATGTGTCGCCCCAGGCAGCGTCAGATTAGCGCCAGTACCGCTAACACCCACGCACGCAGCATGCGCCTCCCTTAGTGGTATAGTATCTGTACGGATCAATATCTGATCCGATCAGATCTATACTAGCGTCCCCAGCAGTTTAGGGTTCCCAAAAACGCAGTGTTAGCGGGATCAGCCCAGATACCCGCTAGCACCTGCGTTTTGCCCCTCTGCCCAGCCCACCCAAGTGCAGTATCGATCGATCACTGTCACTTACAAAACACTAAACGCATAACTGCAGCGTTCGCAGAGTCAAGCCTGATCCCTGCGATCGCTAACAGTTTTTTTGGTAGCATTTTGGTGAACTGGCAAGCACCAGCCCCAGGCAGCATCAGGTTAGCGCCAGTAGCGCTAACACCCACGCACGCACCGTACACCTCCCTTAGTGGTATAGTATCTGATCGCATCAATATCTGATCCGATCAGATCTATACTAGCGTCCCCAGCAGTTTAGGGTTCCCAAAAACGCAGTGTTAGCGGGATCAGCCCAGATACCTGCTAGCACCTGCGTTTTGCCCCTCCGCCCGGCCCACCCAAGTGCAGTATCGATCGATCACTGTCCCTTACAAAACTCTAAACGCATAACTGCAGCGTTCGCAGAGTCAGGCCTGATCCCTGCGATCGCTAACAGTTTTTTTGGTAGTATTTTGGTGAACTGGCAAGCACCGGCCCCAGACAGCGTCAGGTTAGCGCCAGTACCGCTAACACCCACGCACGCAGCATACGCCTCCCTTAGTGGTATAGTATCTGAACGGATCAATATCTGATCCGATCAGATCTATACTAGCGTCCCCAGCAGTTTAGGGTTCCCAAAAATGCAGTGTTAGCGGGATCAGCCCAGATACCTGCTAGCACCTGCGTTTTGCCCCTCCGCCTGGCCCAGCCCAGCCCACCCAAGTGCAGTATCGATCGATCACTGTCACTTACAAAACACTAAACGCATAACTGCAGCGTTCGCAGAGTCAGGCCTGATCCCTGCGATCGCTAACAGTTTTTTTGGTAGATTTTTATTGAACTGGCAAGCACCAGCGGCCTAGTACACCCGGTCGTAGTCAAACCCGCACTGCAGTAACACTTGGTGACGTGGCGAGTCCCATAAGTGCAGTTCAAGCTGGTGAGGTGGCAAGCACAAGTAGTGTCCCGCTGCCACCAAAAAGACAAACACAGGCCGTCGTGCCCATAGTGCCCTTCCTGCTGCATTCGCCAATTCTAATTGGGAACCCACTACTTCTGCAGCGCCCGTACTTCCCCCATTCACATCCCCAACCAAATGCAGTCGGCTGCATGAGAGGCATTTTCTTTATGTCCTCCCGAGTAACCCTACCCAACGAACCCCCCCAAAAAAGATGTTGTGTCTGCAGCAATCGCGTATATAGGCGTGACACCCGCTATTATTGTCCATCCTGTCCTGACAATCCTGGTCTTTGCATTGGTGAATGTTTTGAACGCTACCATTCACTAGTTGAGTATTAGCGTAGGGTACAGCATTCCACAGACTAGGCACACTTTCACAGGGTCTCCCAAGATGCCATTGCATTTTGAGAGACCCGAACCTGGAACCGGTTACAGTTACAAAAGTTAGTTACAAAAAGTGTCAAAAAAAAATAAATATATAAAATTTAAAAAAATAGTTGTCGTTTTATAGTTCTCTCTCTCTCTATTCTCTCTCTATTGTTCTGCTCTTTTTTACTGTATTCTATTCTGCAATGTTTTATTGTTGTTATGTTTTATCATGTTTGCTTTTCAGGTATGCAATTTTTTATACTTTACCGTTTACTGTGCTTTATTGTTAACCATTTTTTTTGTCTTCAGGTACACCATTCACGACTTTGAGTGGTTATACCAGAATGATGCCTGAAGGTTTAGGTATCATCTTGGTATCATTCTTTTCAGCCAGCGGTCGGCTTTCATGTAAAAGCAATCCTAGCAGCTAATTAGCCTCTAGACTGCTTTTACAAGCCGTGGGAGGGAATGCCCCCCCCCCACCGTCTTCCATGTTTTTCTCTGGCTCTCCTGTCTCAACAGGGAACCTGAGAATGCAGCCGGTGATTCAGCCAGCTGACCATAGAGCTGATCAGAGACCAGAGTGGCTCCAAACATCTCTATGGCCTAAGAAACCGGAAGCTACGAGCATTTTATGACTTAGATTTTGCCGGATGTAAATAGCGCCATTGGGAAATTGGGGAAGCATTTTATCACACCGATCTTGGTGTGGTCAGATGCTTTGAGGGCAGAGGAGAGATCTAGGGTCTAATAGACCCCAATTTTTTCAAAAAAGAGTACCTGTCACTACCTATTGCTATCATAGGGGATATTTACATTCCCCGAGATAACAATAAAAATGATTAAAAAAAAAAATATGAAAGGAACAGTTTAAAAATAAGATAAAAAAAGCAAAAAAATAATAAAGGAAAAAAAAAAAAAAAAAAAGCACCTCTGTCGCCCCCTGCTCTCGCGCTAAGGCGAACGCAAGCGGCGGTCTGTCGTCAAACGTAAACAGCAATTGCACCATGCATGTGAGGTATCACCGTGAAGGTCAGATCGAGGGCAGTAATTTTTGCAGTAGACTTCCTCTGTAAATCTAAAGTGGTAACCTGTAAAGGCTTTTAAAGGCTTTTAAAAATGTATTTATTTTGTTGCCACTGCATGTTTGTGCGCAATTTTAAAGCATGTCATGTTTGGTATCCATGTACTCGGCCTAAGATCATCTTTTTTATTTCATCAAACATTTGGGCAATATAGTGTGTTTTAGTGCATTAAAATTTAAAAAAGTGGGCGGCGCATGCGCGGCGCAGAAGGAGATGGACGCCTGATACAGTAGCTCCGCTACACCCGGGACACTATAGGCTTCCTGAGGGCCATAAACAGCTCGAACCTCATCATTTTTTAGCACCCCTCAAGCCACATATGCTTGGTGCATGCCGTCGAAGCGGAAGAAATCTCGGGGCTCCTCTCAGAATACTTTAACCCACTATCTCCTCCGCACGCGGGAACGCTACAGCATGGCCCAAGATGGCGCCGCGGGAAGAGGGAACTCTCCGACTCCATCCACTCTGCCGCAGCCGGACCTCTCTCCTAACAAACACAGCTCCAGTGAGTACCACCCCACCCTTTCTAAGGCGGACCTGGACAGTAGTCTGGAAGCCATGTACACAAAATTGGCAACCAAATTCCAAACGGAGCTGCATAAAACTTCCCACACTCTGTCACAAGAGATAGCAGCCCTGGGCTCACGTACTGAACTCCTCGAAACTAAACACGATGAGCTAGCCCTGGCTTATAATGACCTTAGTCGTGACCATGAATCCCTATCTCTGGCCCTCAATACAATACAAGCCCAAGTCGAGGATCTCGACAATAGGAATAGACGTAATAACCTGAGACTCAGAGGCATCCCTGAATCTGAGATGGAACTAATCCCAACTGTGATCTGTTTATTCAAGTCACTTCTCCCTGACCACGAATCTGCGGCCTTCAAGTGCGATCGCATCCATAGGGCTCTCCGCCCTAAACCACCTGATGACAAGCCCCCCAGGGATGTGATCCTCTGTATGAAGGACTTCCTCACTAAAGAAGAAATCCTGAGGGCTGCTCGTAACAATCAACGCATTACTTTGGATAATCATATTATCCAGATTTACCCAGATATTTCCCCAGCAACTCTGGATAGACGCAGAGGCCTGAAGGAGATCACCACAGCGCTACAGTCTGCACGCATTCGATACAGATGGGGATTCCCCTTCAAACTACTGGTCCCCCATAATGGTACCACGTTTGCTGCTTCCTCCCTTCGTGAGGGCCAAGAAGTTCTGGTGAAGCTCGGCCTCTTGGATGCCTCTGCACTACGTCGCCTTCCATCAACACCCCGTCCAGCTCCCATCTGGCAAACCCCTCCGCCCAGGAGAGACAGAAGGAGGATTCGTTATGAAGCTGGAGAGGGCCTCGCGGAACAACTACGCTAGCAATTCCCATCAGATGCTCAGCACCTCAAGTACTTTCCTTAGGATGGTGGCCGTCCCTCGGTGCCGCGATATGTTCTCCCCACCCAGCAAAGTAACTTTTTTTTTTTCTCTTTTGCCTTGGGGCAAGGTAAGCCCCGTTGACTACACACTCTGCAGCCTTATTTAGTGGCGTTGCAGTCCAGCTGGGTACGAGACCTAGTTGTCTCGCTTGTGAACTGTTTGTTTTTTTTATCAGGTAGTAAGGTTTTTTTTTTTCTTTTACAACCTTCACTGATCCGGTTTAAAAGTTTGACTTTATGTCTTCTTCCAGTAGCCCAAATCTGGGCCTTTTTTCATTTTTATTTTTCTTTTTTTATCAAAAATTTCTCCTTTTTCGTTTCCTTGGTCAGCTAATTCGATACCTAATGTTCGGTCTCTTTATAAATATTGCTAAGTATCATTATGCACTTAAGATTCACGTCCTTAGATGCTATATTTGCATTTTATTTATTGTTGTAATGGCGGTACTCCTGCTTGACCTCTTACACCTCAACTTACAAGCTCAGCTTACCCTCCGTGTAGGCTTTACTATAAACTTTTTCAGCTGTGATAGTTTGACTATGATATATCATGGTTATCACATGTATCTCCCATAATGTGAAGGGATTCAACTCCCCGGTCAAAAGGCGCAAAGCCTTCGATCAATATAATCATCTGGGAGCTAGGATTCTCCTAATCCAGGAGACTCATTTCTCCCACACCTCACACCCAAAATTCCTTCACAGGAATTTTCCCCAAGCATTTTATTCACTTCATGCAACCAAAAGCAGGGGTGCCGCCATACTTCTACATACCTCCTTACCGATGGAGGTTAAGCATTGTCATAAAGACAAGGATAGCAGGTTCGTCATTATCAAAGGGTTGATTCACAACAAAGAAATAACCATAGCTAGTGTTTACGCCCCTAATGACGCACCTGCATCCTTTTTCAAATCCTTCTTTAGCAAACTGGTTTCTTTGAACTCACCTCATATGATAATAGGGGGTGACTTCAACTTAGTTGCTAACCCAACACTGGACAGATCCTCCTCCACGATCTCCTCTAAAGCCTTCCCGAAGTCTCTTTCACAGGGTCTGGTGGACCACCAGTTAATAGATACCTGGAGATCGCATAATATGGGACTAAGGGGATACACCTTTTACTCACATCCACATAACAGCTATGCCAGGTTGGATTATATTTACACCACCCCCATTATTTTAGCCAACTCGTCGAATGCTACGATCCGACCTTGTGTCTGGTCGGATCATCATATCACCTCTTTCACCACACAATTCATAGGCCTAGCTCCCACCCCACACTCCTGGAGACTGAACGAAGCTTTGCTCTCGGATTTAGTAGCTGAATCTGAGACAGCTAAGTCCATTGAGGAATACTTCTCATTCAATGATCTCCCAGAAACCCCACCTACTATACTATGGTCTGCCCACAAGGCAGTTATAAGGGGAAAGCTTATCAGTATTGCCTCTTCCCATAATAAAATGCATAGACAAAAAATCCTTGACCTCACGACAGAATTGGACCGCTTATATAAAAACACCGCTCTGTTATGTTTGGAATCTACCAGGAAAACTATAGATCAAAAGAGTCTAGAGTTAAACTCTCTCTTATCCTCCAAGACTGAGAAAGACCTTAGATGGTCCAAAGCCAAATTTATGCTGCATAATAATTCCACTACAACCCTATTCGCTAGGAAACTCAACCAAGCCTCCCGCCCCACACATGTATACAAATTGACCTCCACAGCGGGTCTTTCCACCTCTCATCCTAAAGAAGTGCTTCACATTTTCGAACGCTTCTACTCCTCCCTTCTAGCGCCAGTTCCAACCCCTCCCACTAGTACAGAAAATACTTGGTTCCAAAATGTCCCTTTACCTTCCCTCTCCCCTTCACAAACAGAGAAACTTAACGCCCCCATCATTACTTCAGAAGTGCTTAAAGTAATCAAATCCCTTAAGGTGGGCTCTGCCCCAGGCCCAGATGGCTTTTCAGCCATATACTATAAAAAATTTGCCACTCTTCTAGCCCCCAACTTAGTACAGTTATTTAACTGTGTCCTACAGGGGGGTAACTTCCCAGACGAGATGCTATTAGCAAACACGTCCCTGATCCCCAAACCCAATAAAAATCACCTACTCCCCCAAAATTATAGACCAATTTCAGTCATGAATAATGACTTAAAGATTTTTAGTAGAATTCTAGCGGATAGGTTGGCCTCCATTATTTCCTCCCTTATCTCCCCCTTTCAATCAGGATTTATTCCCCATAGATTTATAACTGATAACATCAGGTTAGCTTCCAACATAATTCAAGATGCAAATCAGACCTCCAGGAAACTCTTCATGCTCGGCCTTGATATACATAAGGCGTTCGATAGCGTCTCCTGGAAATACCTTTCCGTCCTTCTGCAGCGGATGGGCTTCTGCAATGAATTTTTGCACGGATTTCATGCCCTTTATCTCAATCCCAAGACTCGCATTAAGATTCCGGGCTGTTGCTCTGAGTTTTTTTCAGTTGGTCGGGGCACTAGGCAGGGGTGTCCACTTTCTCCCCTGATTTTTGCCTTGGCCCTGGAACCCCTAGCTATTGCCATACTCACTAACCAAGATATTTCAGGGTACTCAAAAGGTGCCTCTACATACAAATTTTGCATGTACGCAGACAATGTCCTCATGTTCTTGACTAACCCCCTCATCTCCCTCCCCAATCTCCTTCAGACCCTATCGAATTTTGCTGGAGTCTCTGGTCTTAAGATCAATGTTACGAAATCAATAGCCCTACCGGTGGGATTCTCTCCAACGGAACTCCAACACCTTAAAAACTCCTTTCATTTTACGTGGGCAGATGCCCACATATCCTATCTGGGCATCTGTTTGACGGGAGATTTCAGCAAACTTTTTGAATCTAACTACCCTCCCATGATCTCCAAACTAAAGAGGACTCTGAAAATGTGGTCCCAACTTCACATCTCCTTTATGGGTAGAAGAACAGCCCTCAAAATGGTGATCCTCCCCAGGTTACTCTATCTCTTTAGATCCCTCCCAATTAGAATTTCTAAATCATATCTGCTGAACCTTCAGGCACAACTTAACAAATTTATTTGGCAGGACAAACCCTCCAGATTTGCTAGGGACACCCTTTACCGCTCTGCTAGAAGCGGGGGATTGGGGGTCCCCCAAATCTGGCTTTATTACCTGGCCAGCAGATACGCTCAACAAGCCCAATGGAATATCCAAAATTCTAAGGTCCCGTGGGTCAAATTCGAACAAGAATCTATTTCTCCCCTATTTCTCCCTGGGATAATGTGGTCCTCTATCCCCTCCCTTCCAGATATCTCCTCCAAAAATATGGTTGTGTCACTGGGGTTAAAACTTTGGAACTCCTACAAACATAGGTTCAACCTCTCTACTCAATCCCCTCAGGGAGCCTCCTTTCTTGGTGACCCTAGATTCCCCTCAGCTTACTATCACCCAGAGTCTTTCCAAGAATGGACACAACACAACTTAATCACTCTGAGTGATTTCCAGGTAAACTCCAAATTCACCACATTCTCGTCATTAAAAACTAGATTTAACATTCCAGACAGGGAGTTTTTTCGCTTCCTTCAAATACGTCACTTTTTTCAACAACACTACCCCAACCCTTCAGAGACTGACACGACCCTATATGAGGATCTATGCCATGAGGCCCCCCGACAGCGGGGTCTCATCTCACTGATCTATAAACTTTTGGAGTCAGCTGTAGATGTCCCATCCCTGAAATATAGGTCTCAATGGGACCAAGAACTAAACCTAGAACAGGACGCTTTGGATTGGGAGAGAGGTTGGTTAAATATACGCAAATGCACCAAATCCCTTGCCGTTAGGGAGACAGCCATAAAACTCATGACAAGATGGTACTATACCCCATCCCGTATTCACAAAATATACCCACAAACTTCTCCTAAATGTTTCAGGGGGTGCACGCTTTTGGGTTCATACATGCACATTTTTTGGGAGTGTGAAAAACTTCAACCTACTTGGAGAGAGGTCTTTAAACTGGTAGATAGACTGGCGGGTCACCCCATCAGTCTCACTCATCTCCATTGCCTCTTTTTTCAAGATATTCCTGAAATTCCAAAACCTCTCCTGAGGTTAATTCACACAATATGTATAGCTATGGTCTGGTGCACAGCTCTTCACTGGAAATCCGCTACTGTTCCTTTCGCGCAAATTATTGCGCGAATTGATGATATGATGATATCTGAGCAAATTTTTCATACATTACATGACTCTATTCCTGCATACAATGCCAAATGGAATCCATGGTTCTTACTAAGACTTCAAGACTGAACACTCCTGACCAAATTATTGTTTCTAGTATGATTTTTCCCCTTTTTCTTTATTTTTTTGTTTGTTCTTCTTTCTTTTTCATTTAATAATTACTACACACCCAACTCTTCGGGTATAACTTCTCATTTGTTACACTCAGGGCAGCTCAGGAGAAGATGGTGTTACTTTATGGTTCTTAATGTGATAGTCTACTCTGTACTTTTGTCCTTTTAAAATATATTATACCCTGAAAAAATTGAATACCCTCTTTCAATGTATGTGAACTTTTTTCTTTTCTTTAATAAAATCTTTTGAAAACAAAAAAAATTTAAAAAAGTGTGTTTTTTCCCCAAAAAATGCGTTTGAAAAATCGCTGCGCAAATACTGTGTGAAAAAAAAAAAAAGAAACACCCACCATTTTAATCTGTAGGGCATTTGCTTTAAAAAAATATATAATGTTTGGGGGTTCAAAGTAATTTTTTTGCAAAAAAAAATAACTTTTTCATGTAAACAATAAGTGTCAGAAAGGGCTTTGTCTTCAAGTGGTTAGAAGAGTGGGTGATGTGTGACATAAGCTTCTAAATGTTGTGCATAAAATGCCAGGACAGTTCAAAACCCCCCCAAATGACCCCATTTTGGAAAGTAGACACCCCAAGCTATTTGCTGAGAGGCATGTTGAGTCCATGGAATATTTTATATTGCGACACAAGTTGCGGGAAAGAGACAATTTTTTTTTTTTTTGCACAAAGTTGTCACTAAATGATATATTGCTCAAACATGCCATGGAAATATGTGAAATTACACCCCAAAATACATTCTGCTGCTTCTCCTGAGTACGGGGATACCACATGTGTGAGACTTTTTGGGAGCCTAACCGCGTACGGGACCCCGAAAACCAAGCACCGCTTTCGGCTTTCTAAGGGCGTGAATTTTTGATTTCACTCTTCACTGCCTATCACAGTTTCGGAGGCCATGGAATGCCCAGGTGGCACAAAACCCCCCCAAATGACCCAATTTTGGAAAGTAGACACCCCAAGCTATTTGATGAGAGGTATAGTGAGTATTTTGCAGACCTCACTTTTTGTCACAAAGTTTTGAAAATTGAAAAAAGAAAAAAAAAATGTTTTTTCTTGTCTTTCTTCATTTTCAAAAACAAATGAGAGCTGCAAAATACTCACCATGCCTCTCAGCAAATAGCTTGGGGTGTCTACTTTCCAAAATGGGGTCATTTGGGGGGGGGTTTGTGCCACCTGGGCATTCCATGGCCTCCGAAACTGTGATAGGCAGTAAAGAGTGAAATTAAAAATTTTCACCCTTAGAAATCCTGAAGGCGGTGATTGGATTTTGGGGCGCCGTACGCGGCTAGGCTCCCAAAAAGTCCCACACATGTGGTATCCCCATACTCAGGAGAAGCAGCTAAATGTATTTTGGGGTGCAATTCCACATATGCCCATGGCCTGTGTGAGCAATATATCATTTAGTGACAACTTTATGCAAAAAAAAAAAAAAAAAGTGTCACTTTCCCGCAACTTGTGTCAAAATATAAAATATTCCATGGAATCAATATGCCTCTCAGCAAATAGCTTGGGGTGTCTACTTTCCAAAATGGGGTCATTTTGGGGGGTTTTGTGCCACCTGGGCATTCCATGGCCTCCGAAACTGTGATAGGCAGTGAAGAGTGAAATCAAAAATTTACACCCTTAGAAATCCTGAAGGCGGTGATTGGTTTTCGGGGCCCCGTACGCGGCTAGGCTCCCAAAAAGTCCCACACATGTGGTATCCCTATACTCAGGAGAAGCAGCTGAATGTATTTTGGGGTGCAATTCCACATAGGCCCATGGCCTGTGTGAGCAATATATCATTTAGTGACAACTTTTTGTAAATATTTTTTTTTTGTCATTATTCAATCACTTGGGACAAAAAAAATAAATATTCAATGGGTTCAACATGCCTCTCAGCAATTTCCTTGGGGTGTCTAATTTCCAAAATGGGGTCATTTGGGGGGGTTTTGTACTGCCCTGCCATTTTAGCACCTCAAGAAATGACATAGGCAGTCATAAACTAAAAGCTGTGTAAATTACAGAAAATGTACCCTAGTTTGTAGACGCTATAACTTTTGCGCAAACCAATAAATATACGCTTATTGACATTTTTTTTACCAAAGACATGTGGCCGAATACATTTTGGCCTAAATGTATGACTAAAATTTAGTTTATTGGATTTTTTTTATAACAAAAAGTAGAAAATATCATTTTTTTTCAAAATTTTCGGTCTTTTTCCGTTTATAGCGCAAAAAATAAAAACCCGCAGAGGTGATCAAATACCATCAAAAGAAAGCTCTATTTGTGGGAAGAAAAGGACGCAAATTTCGTTTGGGTACAGCATTGCATGACCGCGCAATTAGCAGTTAAAGCGACGCAGTGCCAAATTGGAAAAAGACCTCTGGTCCTTAGGCAGCATAATGGTCCGGGGCTCAAGTGGTTAAAGCAGTCGCTGACAGTCAGGTGCTCTTTTTTTTTGTTTTCAAAAGGTTTTTATTGGAAATAGTAAAGAAAAGAACACTTACATAGAAAGTAGCATTAGGAACAATATCCATCAGGGTAATATAACAATCATGGGAGGTCATATCAAGAATGCACATTCACAGTTAGGCTTATGAGCTAAATGTCACTATTATGGCTACTTGAATTACATTCAGTTCTAGAAGGATATCCTAAGACAGAGAAAATGCTGTTTTGAAAACCAAAAAGGGAAAAAGCCAGAAACAAACAATAAAGAAAAAAAAATGTGAACAGAAAAGAAGTGTAGCATAATCAAACATGATGTAACACGGTCAGTCTTGAAGCCTGAGAAGGAACCAAGGGTTCCATTTATCATCAAATACAGGTATGGAGTCATGTAAGGTGTGAAATATTTTCTCGGTAACCCTCATAGAATCTATACGAGATATGATTTGTGCAAAGGGGATCGAAGAGGATTTCCAATGAAGGGTGATTCCCCGAAGCATGGCGACACATATTGAGTGAATTAACCTCATCAGGGGTTTGGTGATATCTGGAATATCTTGAAATAGGATGCAATGATGGAAAGTGAGATTAATGGGATTTCCTACTAATTTGTCAATCAATTTTAGTATTTCTTTCCAGGTGGGTTGTAACTTTTCACATTCCCAGAAAATGTGTATGTATGAGCCTAAGTGAGTGCAACCCCTAAAGCAATTAGGTGAAGTCTGCGGATAAATCTTGTGTATCCGGGCTGGGGTATAATACCATCTCGTTATGAGTTTGATGGCTGTCTCTTTTATTGTGAGGGATTTTGAACATTTACGTATATTCAACCATCACTTATCCCAGTCTATATCATCTTGGTGTAATGCTAGTTCCTGTTCCCATTGAGATCTGTATTTCAAGGCCAGAGAGTCATCCACCGATACCAGTGAGCTATGGATCTGTGAGATAAGGCCCCTTTGACGGGGGGCCACATGACATAAGTCCTCATATAATGTCTTGTGGTCGGCTGGGGGGGAGGGGTAATGGTGTTGGAAAAAATGTCTGATCTGAAGGAAATGGTAGAATTCTCTGTCTGGAATAAGAAAACGGGATTTAAAGGAAGAAAATTAAATAAATTTGGAGTCCTCTAGAAAATCCCCTAATGTGATCAAGTTATGTTGGGTCCACCCCTCAAATAACTCCGGGTGGGCAAAGGCTGTGGGGAATCTGGGATCACCAATATAGGAGGCACCAAGGGGGGGCTGAGAGGAGAGATTATATTTCCTCTTATAAGTATTCCAGAGTTTCAAACCTATAGTGACTATGAGGTTTTTGTTAGATATTGCTGTGAGGGGGGGGCTGGAGGACCACATTAATCCAGGTAAGTACAGTGGGGCAATAGAGTCTTGTTCAAATTTGACCCATGGGACCTTGGAGTCTCTTATGTTCCACTGGGCCTGTTGTGCAAATCTACAAGCAATATAGTATAACCAAATGCGGGGGACCCCCAGGCCCCCCCTCTTTGGAGACCGATATAGGACATCTCTAGCAAATCTGGGAGGTTTGTCTTGCCAGATAAATTTATTAATGTGGGCTTGAAAGGTGAGGAGGTAAGATTTAGACACTCTAATTGGAAGGGAACGAAAAAGGTATAGCAACCTGGGAAGTATTACCATTTTTAGGGCTGTAACTCTGCCAAGAAAAGAGATGTGGAGCTGAGACCATGATTTAAGTGTTTTCTTCAGTTTAGAAAGCATGGAGGGGTAGTTGTGTTCAAAAAATCTGCTAAAGTCTCCCGCCAGATCAATGCCCAGATATGATAGACAGGTTTCCTTCCACACAAAGTGAAAGGCACTTTTAAATTGTTGCACCTCTACCGGGGAAAAGCCCACAGGGAGGGCAACTGATTTCGAGACATTGATCTTGAGGCTGGAGACTCCAGCAAAATATGATAAGGTTTGTAGGAGCTTTGGCAGGGAGATGTGGGGATTCGTTAGGAACAAAAGGACATCATCTGCGTACATACAGAATTTGTAGGAAGAGGAGCCCTTGGTGTAACCTGATATATTTTGGTTGTTAAGAATCGCAATAGCCAGGGGTTCAAGAGCCAGGGCAAAAATTAGTGGGGAAAGTGGACATCCCTGCCTAGTGCCCCTCCCTATGGAGAAGAATTCAGAACTACAGCCTGGGATTTTGATCCGAGTTTTAGGATTTACATAAAGGGCTCGAAACCCATGTAGAAATTCCTCCCGAAATCCCATGCGTTGTAGAAGCGTGGATAGATAGCTCCAGGAGACGCTATCAAACGCCTTGTGTATGTCTAGGCTGAGTAAAAAGAGTTTACAGGAATTTAAATTGGAGTCTTGGATTATGTTAGAGGCTAATCTAATGTTATCTGTTATGAATCTATGGGGTATAAATCCTGACTGGAAGGGTGAAATAAGAGAGGATATAATGGAAGCCAACCTGTCCGCTAGGATTCTGCTAAAAAATTTTACATCATTGTTCATGACCGAAATTGGCCTATAATTTTGGGGGAGTAAGTGATTTTTGTTTAGGGATCAGGGACATATTTGCCAGCAACATCTCGTCTGGGAAGTTACCTCCTTGTAAGATCCAATTAAACAATTGAACTAGGCCAGGGGCGAGTAGGGTGGCAAATTTTTTGTAGTATATGGCCAAAAAGCCATCTGCGCCAAGGGCAGAGCCTGTCTTAAGGGACTTGATGACATTATGAACCTCTGAGGAGGTGATAGGGGCATTGAGCTTTTCTATTTGGGTAGGTGAGAGAGTGGGAATATGAATGTCCTGGAACCAGGTATCATCCGCTGGAGTAGGGGAATTTGGGGACGGAGATAATAGGGAGGAATAAAATTGTTCAAAAATTTGCAGTACCTCTTTGGGATGGGAGGTGGACAGACCTGTACTTGAGGTAAGTTTATATACATGTGTGGGACGGAATGTCTGATTTAGCTTTCTTGCAAATAAAGTGGAAGCGGTGTTGTTGTGCAGTAAAAATTTGGCCTTGGACCAACGTAGGTCTTTTTCAATCCTAGAGGACAGAAGGGAGTCCAATTCAAGGCGCTTTTGGTCTATCAATTTTGTAGTTGAATCTAGGCCCAACATGTTAGTATTTTTGTATATGCGGTCCAGTTCAGTAGTGAGGGTTAAGATTTTTTGTCTGTGTATTTTGTTGTGGGATGAGGCAATGCTGATTAGTTTACCCCTCAGGACTGCCTTATGGGCTGTCCATAAAATGGAAGGAGGAGTGTCAGGGAGAGCGTTTAGAGAAAAGTATTCTTCAATACATTTAGCTGTCTCAGATTCGGCCACTACGTCTGAGAGCAAAGCTTCATTCAGTCTCCATGTATATGGTGTCGGGGCCAACCCTATAAATTTAGTAGTAAAGGACGTTACGTGATGGTCTGACTAAACACAGGGGTGGATCGTGGCTTCGGTGGAGTTTGCCAATATAATGGGGGTGGTGTAAATGTAATCTAACCTGGCGTAACTATTGTGAGGGTGAGAGTAAAAGGTGAATTCCTTAAGCCCCATATTGTGCGTTCTCCAGGTGTCCACCAGCTGGTGATCCAAAAGGCCTTGGGTAAGAGACCTGGGGAAAGCTTTGGAGACCTTTGTGGAGGAGGATCTATCAAGTGTAGGGTTAGCCACTACGTTGAAATCCAGGTGCTCTTTTTTACTGTGAGCCGCACTGGTGTACCAGTAAATTTAGAGGCCAAAATGTCCAATCGAAGGTACACTAGTGAAGAGGCCTACACGTTTCTGAGCCTGACAGATGAGAGTGAAGAGGAAGTCACCCATCTATCCGATTCAGGCTCGAAATACGAACAAGTAGACAGCAGTGGCACCCTGACAGATAGCTCTGATGATGGTGTAGTGGTACCTGCCAAGGTCAAGCGTGCCTGACCCCGTTCTTCTGCTGTTGTTGAGGTGCAAAAACCACAGGGCTCTTGTATGGAGCAGAGAGCCAGTACTAGTGCCGCTCATCCTTCTGGTGAACTGGCAAGCACCAGCGACCTAGTACATCCTGGTTGTACATCCAGCACTGCAGCAACACTTGGTGACGTGGCGGGTCATATAAGTGCAGTTCAAGCTGGTGAGGTGTCTAGCACAAGTAGAGTCCCGCAGCCACCAAGAAGAAAAACACAGGCCCGTCGAGCCCATAGTGCCCTTCCTCCTGCATCTGCCAATCTGAATTGGGAGCCCACCACTTCTGCAGCACCCGTACTTCCCCCATTCACTGGCCAACCCAGAATTCAGGTGGAAACAGTTGATTTTATGTCACTTGATTTTATTTGCTGTTTTTCACAGAAGATCTCTATAGAGATTTGTATGCTGGTCAATTAATCGCCGCTAATCCCCAGTCAGCCCTTGCCAGAGATTGGAGATCTATTATGGTCTCAGAATTTAAGATATTCCTGGGCCTATCCCTCCTCATAAGCATAGTTAAAAAAAGTGAGTTGCGGTCATATTGGTCCACTGACCCAATTCACCATATGCCCGTATTCTCTGCCTCCATGAGCAGGACACAATACCAGCAGATCTTGCGGTTCATGCATTTCAATGACAATGAACTCTGTTGTCCTAGGGGTGACCCTGGATATGATCGACTCCACAAAATTCGGCCCTTCGTAAACAACTTCAACCAACATTTTGCAGCCTTGTTTACTCCCCATACAGTTGTCTGCGTTGATGTGTCTGCTGTCGCTGAACTGTCCACCACAGTTCCCGGTAATGATGTCCCTGGGTGGCTCACAATTTTCAGCATTATACCATCAAAGCACGGACTACTATACATCAGGTGCTTGCTCCTGATGAATGGCTCAAAGCCACAAAAAGCGTAGCGCTAACAAATGTTGTGCCATAATTTTTTAATCTTTGTATTTTTTAGACCTTTATGTTATTATGTCATACCCACATTCACAGAATTAATGAGGCCATAGGTCATGCAGGCATTACTTTGCCATATATGTATGTGTACAGTTATGAAATTTTGATGAACTATGGAATTTTACTATGCAAATGTCATGTGATACAAATGTTATTATTATGTTTAATTGTTTTTAAATCAATACCAGCATTACATGTGTATATATGTATATGAATCAATAAATATTTTATATGTTCACCAATTTACCTAATTGCAACCACGTGCTTCATGTAAAGTCCCACCCCTTTGCCCCCCCCCTTTTTTTGCAATTGACAATGATTGAAATACATGACCTTACCAGGCCATGGCTTCACTCAAAATTCCAAACCTCCTCCTCTTTGTAATGAAAATTGTTTATCATACACAGTGCTTTAGCAAACTTCATGTCAATCAGTTAGAGTTTAGATCTACTTTACAATAAATTGCATAAAAACTCATCCTCAAATTAAATGCCTCCCAGCAGTCAAGATTCCCTTTTTCTGGGCTCTGAGGCTCCCTTCCATTTTATATTGAACGGCACATAATTCTGCACTACAATGCAATCCTTTTCTATGAGAGCTCTTCTGTGTTGGTGCTTATTGTAGACTTGACATATTTCCCTTGGTACATCTGCTTACATTTTATTTTGGAAAGTGAAATCCCCTACACATCTTTGTTTTTCCTAATAATCACACATCTAAAGGTTCCCTCGGAGACACACTTGATAAGATCCACTGTGAGGCGATGCTTCAATTCCTTTTTTATTCATATGCTGACCTTGGTAACCCACAGCATTCCCATTTCTTGGTTATGGTACAAACACCAGTCGTCTTTTTTGCACAGTGCTCCCTCTCCCTCCTTGTTGTCCTTTGAAGCCATTTATTGACTTGCTATGGAAAGTTGCGAAGAAAGGTTCTATAGCACACCAGTGAGATTTTTAATCTGTTGCACTGTGGCATATTATGCGGCCAGCCAGTTCTAACAGGGTTAAAGTTTTAGATGCGCAGCCATAAAACTCATTGTCACGCAGCTGGTTTTCCAGCAGCGAGGGACTGTCTTGATGTATAGCTCTGACATTTTACGTTTGTAGCACTTCTCCTCTGTCACTGCAATGTCCTGTTAAGTGTTGAAGGGAAGCCACTGCCTACTCCTAAAAATACATCAAATTAAGGTCTTCCTCTCTTGGTGTCAGTATCCCATAAGCGCAATAAAGGGTGAAAATAACACATTTATATACAGTTATGTCCCAAAGCAGCTAATGGAAGGAGACGTGTTCTGCTTGGACAAATCATGCTCCTGTTGCAAGACATCAAGTAACACATCGTGTACTGCTCTAGGAGAAAGTCAGATTGGGTTTAAGGAATATTTGTCATCAGATTTCCACATGGGAGCAGACAGGCAATGCTGTTGGGCAGTTCTTACAATTAACACATTTTTGTGCTTCTTTTCTCTATATCCTGTGCACAAGTACAACACATGGGTTTGTTATTTCAGACATCTAATTACAGAGCTTGGTTTAAACTCTAATAATCCTTTAAAGATAAAGATACCACAATGTAATAAGGTCCACGGCACCCTTATAAATAGCACATGTGTTGTTTGGATGGTGGATAGCTGCTTTGGGCTTTTGTTATATGAAGCACTGCTAAAAAAACAGACTCAAATACTGCAGATTACCAGTTGCAGCTGATCAAACCAGCTGGTTGTTGTAATCTCTTCTGTCCAAACATGGGGTAGCCAAAACTGGAATTCATTTAAAGGACAGGCTTGAAAAAAAAAAAAACAGCACCCTTTCCTAGCACCCTACACATATTCACCCCCACCAATCACTTCCCGGTTGTCTTGCAGCCTGGGCTGTAAAAATGAAGTGCTCAGCTGCCATATTCTATGTTCTAACAGCCCATAAAATTTATTAGGACATACAGTATCTCACAAAAGTGAGTAGACACCTCACATTTTTGTAAATATTTTATTATATCTTTTCATGTGACAACACTGAAGAAATTACACTTTGCTACAATGTAAAGTAGTGAGTAGGGATGAGCCGAACACCTCCCAGTTCGGTTCGCAGCAGAACATGCGAACAGGCAAAAAATGTGTTCGAACACGCAAACACTGTTAAAGTCTATGGGACGCGAACTTGAAAAATCAAAAGTGCTAATTTTAAGGGTTAATATGCAAGTTATTGTCAAAAAAGGTGTTTGGGGACCTGGGTCCTGCCCCAGGGAACATGTATCAATGCAAAAAAAAGTTTTAAAAATGGCAGTTTTTTCAGGAGCAATGATTTTAATAAAGCTTAAAGTGAAACAATAAAAGTGAAATATTCCTTTAAATTTCGTACCTGGGGGGTGTCTATAGTATGCCTGTAAAGTGGCGCATTTTTCTCATGTTTAGAACAGTCCCTGCACAAAATGACATTTCTAAAGGAAAAAAAGTCATTCACTAGCGGCTATAATGAAATATAATATAATGAATGAAATTATCGGCAATACAGATAAAAGTCAATGAAAAAAATAGCATGGGACCCCCCCAGTCCATTACCAGGCCCTTTGGGTCTGGTATGAATATTAAGGGGAACCCCGAACCAAAATTAAAAAAAAAATTTGCGTAGGGGTCCCCCCAAAATTCCATACCAGGCCCTTCTCCAAGCACGTAACCTGGCAGGCCGCAAGAAAAGAGGGGAGGACGAGAGAGCACCCCCCCTCCTGAACTGTACCAGGCCACATGCCCTCAACATAGGGAGGGTGCTTTTGGGTACATAAAAGGTGCTTTCAGGGCACCCTCCCCATGTTGAGGGCATGTGGCCTGGTACGGTTGCCAGGTTGCATGCTCAGATAAGGGTCTGGTATGGATTTTTGGGGGGACCCCCACGCCATTTTTATTTAAATTTTGGCACGGGTTACCCTTAAAATCCATACCAGACTTGAACCTGGTATGGAATTTGGGGGGACACCCAAGCAATTTTTTTAAAATTTTGGTTTGGGGTTCCCTTTAATATTTATACCAGACCCAAAGGGCCTGGTAGTGGACTGGGGGGGTCCCATGCCATTTTTTTTAATGATTTTTATCTGTATTGCCAGGACCGACAATTCATTATAGCCGCTAGTAGTTTTAAATTACTTTTTTTCCTTTAATAGAAATAGAAAATGAAAAATATGTGATAAATTACTGTTTGGTGAGATACTTTGTGTGACAATGAGCATCTAAATTAAGCTATACATCAAAAATATAAAAACATTCATATAAATTAACAGTCCACATCCTTATAATATGTCTGTATCCTCCATATTATAGTTTAACACCATAATAATTCCAATGACAAAAATAACACAACTACTCCCAAAAAGTCTGCTGCATGCTCAAATCTAATGCCGCGTACACACGAGCGGACTTTACGGCGGACTTTGCCCGGCGGATTTTTCGACGTACTTTACGACGGACTTTCTGAATGAACGGACTTGCCTACACACAATCCACCAAAGTCCGTCGAATTCATACGTGATGACGTACGACCGGACTAAAACAAGGAAGTTCATAGCCAGTAGCCAATAGCTGCCCTAGCGTGGCTTTTTAGTCCGTCAAACTAGCATACAGACGGCGGACTTTTCGACCGGACTCGATTTCAACGGATACATTTTAAAAAAGTTTCAAATCTAAGTCCGTCCAACTTTTGAGAAAACAAAGTCCGCTAGAGCCCACACACATCGAATTGTCCGACGAAATCCAGTCCGCCGGGCAAAGTCCGCCGTAAAGTCCGCTCGTGTGTACGCGGCATTAGAAATGTCCACACCTCCATGCAAGTGTATCCTGTCACCTTCACTCGGATGCGCTTACCTCAAAACTTGGACCTAAGAATTACGTTCTTAGGTCTACTGCACATGTTCCCCCCTGGGTTATGAATTTGATGTATTTTTTCTTTCCAAGTATCCTTATGGGATGTTACTTTCCTTGGAGGTAATAGGTAGTAGATGTCTCTTTAAACCCTCAACATCTATTCCTCGTCTCCCAGTATAAAAACAGAAGGTATGTGCCTTTAACAAGTTGTGCAGCCGTGATTCAAACACTCGGTGGCTGTCAGCGGCATCTGGCTTCTCTCACGCGTTACATCACTGTCCTCGTGACTTCCCCAGGGAATGGGAGCAGGTGTACAGTACCCCCTAAATTTAGGAGTACTGTAACCTGCTCGCCTTCCCTGAGGAAGTCACAATAGCACAACTGCAAACCTACCAAGACATGGCCGTCCACCTAAACTGACAGGCCGGGCAAAGAGAGCATTAATCAGAGAAGCAGCCAAGAGGCCCATGGTTAGGGATGAGCTTCGAGTTCGAGTCGAACTCATGTTCTACTCGAACATTGGCTGTTCGCAAGTTCGCCGAACAGCGAACAATTTGGGGTGTTCGCGGCAAATTCGAATGCCGCGGAACACCCTTTAAAAGTCTATGGGAGAAATCAAAAGTGCTAATTTTAAAGGCTTATATGCAAGTTATTGTCATAAAAAGTGTTTGGGGACCCGGGTCCTGCCCCAGGGGACATGGATCAATGCAAAAAAAAGTTTTAAAAACGGACGTTTTTTCAGGAACAGTGATTTTATTAATGCTTAAAGTCAAACAATAAAAGTGTAATATCCCTTTAAATTTCGTACCTGGGGGGTGTCTATAGTATGCCTGTAAAGGGGCGCATGTTTCCTGTGTTTAGAACAGTCTGACAGCAAAATGACATTTGGAAGGAAAAAACTCATTTAAAACTACCCGCGGCTATTGCATTGCCGACAATACACATAGAAGTTCATTGATAAAAACGGCATGGGAATTCCCCACAGGGCAACCCCGAACCAAAATAAAAAAAAAAAAAATGATGTGGGGGTCCCCCTAAATTCCATACAAGGCCCTTCAGGTCTGGTATGGATATTAAGGGGAACCCCAGCCAAAATGTAAAAAAAAAATTGACGTGGGGTTCCCCCTAAATGCCATACCAGACCCTTCAGGTCTGGTATGGATTTTAAGGGGAACCCCGCGCCAAAAAAAAAAAAAACGGCGTGGGGTCCCCCTAAAAATCCATACCAGACCCTTATCCGAGCACGCAACCTGGAAGGCCGCAGGAAAAGAGGGGGGGACGAGAGTGCGGCCCCCCCCCTCCTGAACCGTACCAGGCCACATGCCCTCAACATTGGGAGGGTGCTTTGGGGTAGCCCCCCAAAACACCTTGTCCCCATGTTGATGAAGACAAGGGCCTCATCCCCACAACCCTGGCCGGTGGTTGTGGGGGTCTGCGGGCGGGGGGCTTATCGGAATCTGGAAGCCCCCTTTAACAAGGGGACCCCCAGATCCCGGCCCCCCCCTGTGTGAAATGGTAAGGGGGTACTTACCCCTACCATTTCACAAAAAAACTGTCAAAAATGTTAAAAATGACAAGAGACAGTTTTTGACAATTCCTTTATTTAAATGCTTCTTCTTTCTTCCATCATCTTCTTCTTCTTCTGGTTCTTCTGGCTCTTCTGGTTCTTCCTCCGGCGTTCTCGTCCAGCATCTCCTCCGCGGCGTCTTCTATCTTCTTCTCCTCGGGCCGCTCCGCACCCATGGCATTGGGGGGAGGCTCCCGCTCTTCTCTTCATCTTCTTCTCTTCTTCATCTTCTTCTTCATCTTCTTCTTCTTCTTCTCTTCTTCCTTCTTCTCTTCTTCATTTCTTCTCCGGGCCGCTCCGCAGCCATGCTGGCATGGTGGGAGGCTCCCGCTGTGTGACGGCGTCTCTTCGTCTGACGGTTCTTAAATAACGGGGGGCGGGGCCACCCGGTGACCCCGCCCCCACTGACGCACGGTGACTTGACGGGACTTCCCTGTGACGTCACGGGGAATGCCACAGGGAAGTCCCGTCATGTCCCGTGCGTCAGAGGGGGGGGTGGGGTCACCGGGTGGCCCCGCCCCCCGTTATTTAAGAACCGTCAGACGAAGAGACGCCGTCACACAGCGGGAGCCTCCCACCATGCCAGCATGGCTGCGGAGCGGCCCGGAGAAGAAATGAAGAAGAGAAGAAGGAAGAAGAGAAGAAGAAGAAGAAGATGAAGAAGAAGATGAAGAAGAGAAGAAGATGAAGAGAAGAGCGGGAGCCTCCCCCCATGCCATGGGTGCGGAGCGGCCCGAGGAGAAGAAGATAGAAGACGCCGTGGAGGAGATGCTGGACGAGAACGCCGGAGGAAGAACCAGAAGAGCCAGAAGAACCAGAAGAAGAAGAAGATGAAGGAAGAAAGAAGAAGCATTTAAATAAAGGAATTGTCAAAAACTGTTTCTTGTCATTTTTAACATTTTTGACAGTTTTTTTGTGAAATGGTAGGGGTAAGTACCCCCTTACCATTTCACACAGGGGGGGGGGCTGGGATCTGGGGGTCCCCTTGTTAAAGGGGGCTTCCAGATTCCGATAAGCCCCCCGGCCAGGGTTGTGGGGATGAGGCCCTTGTCTTCATCAACATGGGGACAAGGTGTTTTGGGGGGCTACCCCAAAGCACCCTCCCAATGTTGAGGGCATGTGGCCTGGTACGGTTCAGGAGGGGGGGGGCGCACTCTCGTCCCCCCCTCTTTTCCTGCGGCCTGCCAGGTTGCGTGCTCGGATAAGGGTCTGGTATGGATTTTTAGGGGGACCCCACGCCGTTTTTTTTTTTTTTTTGGCGCGGGGTTCCCCTTAAAATCCATACCAGACCTGAAGGGTCTGGTATGGAATTTAGGGGGAACCCCACGTCAATTTTTTTTTTAAATTTTGGCTGGGGTTCCCCTTAATATCCATACCAGACCTGAAGGGCCTTGTATGGAATTTAGGGGGACTCCCACATCATTTATTTTTTTAATTTTGGTTCGGGGTTGCCCTGTGGGGAATTCCCATGCCGTTTTTATCAATGAACTTCTATGTGTATTGTCGGCAATGCAATAGCCGCGGTAGTTTTAAATGTGTTTTTTCCTTCAAAATGTCATTTTGCTGTCAGACTGTTCTAAACACGGGAAACATGCGCCCCTTTACAGGCATACTATAGACACCCCCCAGGTATGAAATTTAAAGGAATATTACACTTTTATTGTTTGACTTTAAGCATTAATAAAATCACTGCTCCTGAAAAAACGGCCGTTTTTAAAACTTTTTTTTGCATTGATTCATGTCCCCTGGGGCAGGGCCCAGGTCCCCAAACACTTTTATTGACAATAATTTGCATATTAGCCTTTAAAATTAGCACTTTTGATTATTCATGTTCGTGTCCCATAGACTTTAACGGTGTTCGCGTGTTCGAATGAATTTTTTTCCTGTTCGCATGTTCTGGTGCGAACCGAACAGGGGGGTGTTCGGCTCATCCCTACCCATGGTAACTCTGCAGAGATCCACAGCTCAGGTGGGAGAATCTGTCCACAGAGCAATTATTAGTCATGCACTCCACAAATCTGGCCTTTTGTGGAAGAGTGGCAAGAAGAAAGCCATTGTTGAAAGAAAGCCATACAAAGTCTTGTTTGCAGTTTGTGAGAAGCCATGTGGAGGACACAGCAAACATGGGAAGAAGGTGATCTGGTCAGATGAGACAAAAACTGAAGTTTTTGGCCTAAAAGCAAAACGCTATGTGTGGCAGAAAACTAACACTACACATCACCCTGAGCACTCCATCCCCACCATGAAACATGGTGGTGGCAGCATCATGTTGTGGGGATGCTTTTCTTCAGCAGGGAGAGGGACATCAGAGTTGATGGGTAGATTGATGGAGCTAAATACAGGACAATCTTAGAATAAAACCTGTTACGCCCCGTACACACGATCGGACATTGATCGGACATTCCATAAACAAAATCCATGGATTTTTTCTGACGGATGTTGGCTCAAACTTGTTTTGCGTACACACGGTCACACAAAGTTGTCGGAATTTTCGATCGCCAAGAACGCGGTCACGTACACCACGTATGACGAGACTAGAAAAGGGCAGTTCAGAACCAAGCGCGGCACCCTTTGGGCTCCTTTTGCTAATCTCGTGTTAGTAAAAGTTTGGTGAGAGACGATTCACGCTTTTTCAGACTTGTGGTTTTCAAATCGTTTTCAGCTGTTCAGTTTGTGCTTGTGGGTTTGTATCTGCTCTTCAGTGCGTGCAGTCAGTTCATATTGTACTATTTATTGCGATCTTGTCCGCTCGTTACTGTTTTTCAGGTCGCTCTTCACAGGCCTTGCTGTTCTTCAGTGCGCTCTGTCACTTCGTTCTGAGCAGCCGACCGTTTTCTAGCCATGTTGCGTATACGTACTCCTCGTAGAGTTCGTGCTGTGCGGGGGCTTGGTGTTGGGGTCCTTACCTTGACACAAGTCCAGTCCATGAACAGGGTGGGGAGGAGTTCATGGACCAAGAATTGGTTGCTTCAGCGTGATCAGTTCTGTCATATGCCTTTGCTCCGTGAGGTCCATGAAAATAACCCTGATGATTTCAGGAACTTTCTCAGGATCCCGTATTTCATTGTTTGTTGGCTTTGCTGACCCCCTATATCAGCAGGCAGGTTACCTGCATGAGGCAAGCCATCACTCCGGAGCAGAGGCTCGTCGCCACCCTGCGGTACTTGGCGACGGGGAGAAGCCTGCAGGACCTCAAGTTCTCGACAGGCATCTCCCCCCAGGCTCTGGGAATCATTATCTCAGAGACCTGTTTTGCCATCATCCAGGTCCTGCAGAAGGAGTATATTAAGGTAAGATTTTTATCCTTTTTAACCTTTAACATCACATTTTAGTGTATATAATGTTTGATAATATATTGTATTTCTTTCCTCATTCCCTAATTACCATGATTGTAATATGCTGTGAATGTCCCCTTTGTCCTCATGCATGCTGGATTTTTATGTAATTATTTTTTTTGTCCTTCATACATATTTGCCTTCACTTACCTCCCCAGCATGGTCTCCTGGCCCTATATTCACCTCATGTAGTCACTTAACAATGTATTTTATCAGCTCCATAGTAGTGCTTTACCCTAAATACCCCCAAAAATGTGTTTAAATCTTATTGTTGCTTAAAATTCATGCAAAGTTCCAGAGGCTTTTTTTGTGTGTCCCCAAATTATTTGGAACCCTCCCTCCCGCCAACTGCTAAGTCAGCTGATATCAATTCTCTATCTATCCTCAATCATCTATCTGCTGACTTTGCCAAACCCAAACACACTATAGCCAACTCTTTTGTGGTCAGATTTATGGATAAAGTCCCCAAAACATGTAGTGCAAGGGCCTGCTTGTATACTTTCAAATGTTACTGTTTAACCCCTTCCCGCCGAGCATACACAGATGTGCGTACTCGGCTTTCCGGGGTTATACCGGGATGATGCCCGCAGCTGCAGGCATCATCCCAGTACCGTTGTGTAGAGCGGGCGATCGGCTATCCGAGTATAAAAAACGATGCAGCTAAAAGCCGCTCGGCTGTTATACCAGAGGAGCGCCCCCCCCTCCCGCCGCCTCCCGCCGCTCTTACTGGGCCTCCAGTTCGATCGGGAGGCCCGGTGACCAATCGGCTGCCTCCGGGGGCTGGGGGCGGGCCGGAACAAAACCGTGGACGGCTTTGTTCCAGCCTCCTAATCGTAAACAGGGAAGCGACGTCATGACGTCACTTCCCATTTACTCGGCTGCCAATGGCGCTGGTTTTAAAAAAATACACCCCCGATCCCTCCATAAAGAGTACCTGTCACCACCTATTACTGTCACAAGGGATGTTTACATTCCTTGTGACAGCAATAAAAGTAATCAATTTTTTTTTTTTTTAAACACAATTTATAAATATATAATTAAATAAAATAAATAAGAAAAAAAATAAAAATTTTAAAGCGCCCCTGTCCCTGTGAGCTCGCGCAGCAAAGAAAACGCATACGGAAGTCGGGCCCGCACATGTAAACGGTGTTCAAATCACACATGTGAGGTATTGCCGCGATCGTCAGAGCGAGAGCAATAATTCTAGCACTAGACCTCCTCTGTAACTCTAACTTGGTAACCGTAAAAAAAAATTAAAGCCTATGAAAATCCTTAGGTACCGTAGTTTGTCGCCATTCCACGAGTGTGTGCAATTATAAAGCGTGACATGTTTGGTATCTATTTACTCGGTGTAACATCATCTTTCACATTATACAAAAAAATTGGGGTAACTTTACTGTTTGGATTTTTTAAAATTATGAAAGTGTGCCTTTTCCCAAAAATTTGCATTTAAAACACCACTGCACAAATACCGTGTGATATAAAATATTGCAACAATCGCCATTTTATTCTCTAGATTCTCTGCTAAAAAAAATACATAATGTTTGGGGGTTCTAAATAATTTTCTAGCAAAAAATACGGATTTTAACTTGTAAACACCAAATTTCAAAAATAGGCTTAGTCATGAAAGGGTTAAAGTTTTTTTATCCTTTTATTAGCTTGATAGGTAATAGCAGAATGTCCAAATGTGCTAAAATGTGTACAATGTGTATTTATATCTTTGTATTATGACACTTCTTACCTGTGGGCTGTCAATAGTGTAAAGTAAGGAGGGGCTGGCCAAAGTAATACCCATTATTTAGGCATTCATCTCTCAATGAAGTGGAGAGGGTTACCTGTCAAAGGGTTCCCCCCTATAATGTTAGAAATGGCGCATGAGAGGGGGGAGGAGGAATCTGATAGGTGGACCTTATACTTTGGTCTTTAAAAACTCCCTCCAAAAAATGTTATCTTGATGTTGGCCAAGAATGTTTGTGTGTAATCTGCTTTCCCTGTTTATGTGCAAAAATTACTAATTTTTTTTTTTTTTGACTCCACAGTTTCCTTCCATGCCACAGGAATGGCAGACTGTGGCCTCCCACTTTGCCCAGCGGTGGGACTTTCCTAACTGCGGAGGGGCAATTGATGGGAAACACGTCCACATCGTCCCACCACCCAACTCGGGGTCATACTATTACAACTATAAGGGGTTCAATAGTATTGTGATGTTGGTGGTGGTATCAGCTACATATGAGTTCCTGTATGTGGACGTGGGGAAGAATGGCCGGATGTCCGATGGTGGAGTCATCGCCCAGACGGAGTTCTACAGGCGTCTCCAGGATGGCAGCTTGGACTTGCCACCTCCAGAAGACAATGTGGAAGGACTCCCATTCGTCTTTGTTGCGGATGAAGCATTTGCGCTGGGGGACCATTTAATGCGGCCATTCCCGATGAGGACCCTCACCCCGGACCAGAGGGTTTTTAATTACCAGCTGGCCAGAGCCAGAAGAGTGGTGGAGAACACGTTTGGAATCATGGCCAGCCAGTTCCGCCTATTTCTTACACCCATACACATGGCGGAGTACAAACTGAATCACATTATCCTGGCATGCTGTGTTCTACACAACTTTTTACGGCAACATTCTGCCAACTATGCTGGCTTAGTTGGGCCTGAGGCCAGAATTCAAAATGAACCAACCCTGACAGCGCTTGAAAGTGGCCGTCCTGGCTTGCCCCCCCTGAGTGCCCGTGATGTCCGGCTAAGATGCCTTCAATTCTTTGCGGGTAGGGGGGCTATCAATATGCCAGACAATGTCTAAAACCTTTTTCCAATAAAAAAAAATCTTTGGTGACATTTACTGCTTGTGTTGGTTTTGCTGACCCTGACAGAAATGTGGTGAGTCCTGAAAATGGCGTGATTGTGTAACATTACAAAGCAGTGTTGGGTGTTATTTACTAAAGGCAAAGACACTTTGCACTACAAGTGAACTTGAAACTGCACTGAAACTGCACTTGTAGTGCAAAGTGGATTTGCCCTAAGGAAACAACACCAATTGTCACTGAAAACAGCAATTAGAGCCCCACAAAAGTGTTGTAGCGTTGACACAATAATACACACAATCTTGATTAACAATCTTTTTAATACCAGCACAATCACATGTGCATTTAGAAAAGGTTTTTAAAACAAACCAACATATTTGTTATATAACATTTTTTGGGCTCACATTAGAAAAAGTAGAAATGTCCATTTGAGATAAAACAGGCAAGTTTAACTCCAACTAGAAAGACACAAATCTTGAACTTACAAAGTTGAAGGCAATATCAGACGTGAGTATTTACAAACTGTGTTTGATATTGCGTTCAGATGGGGTGAAGTCACCCCAGGAAAAGGCAAGTTTTGAAGATGCACACAAATTTACGAATGTCAACATGTGCGACCTGCCATCATGGGGGATCAAGGGACGTGTTTTCGGGGTGCAACCCCTTCCTCACAGCTACTTTATTATTGAGGAAGGGGTTGCACCCCCAAAACGTGTCCATTGATCTCCCGTGATGGCAGATAGCACATGTTGACACACTGTGTGCATCTTCAAAATTTGGCTTTTCTACAATTTGTCAAAAAATTTTCAAAAATTGTAGCACACCAAAAAACAAAAGGGATTTGGAGGGCTTTTAAACTCTCCCCAAAACATCAATGATGTTCTTATTTTTTTGAAGAACATCATTGATGTTTTTCTTGATGTTTTCCAAGTCCCTATTACACCCCATGATCTCCCCAATCAGGATCTGTGCACTTTCCGAGGTGAAAGGATCTGGATCCCCAACATCACGATCACCTAAAAAGATAGAAACCAAAAAACACCATGTATTATAAATATGCCGGCATCCATCTCTTACCTGAGCCTGTGGTCGCAGACACTCACCTGTTGTGGTGACTAGTTCCACCACGTCTTCCTCCTCCTGCTCTGCTGGTCTTAGGTGGATTTCCCCTTCTTCTAGAGGTGGGGGGTCTGTGGTCTCCTCGGATGAGGGGTGTCCTCCGAGTCTTTTCTCCCCTATGTTAAAAAAAATGGTATACTTAGCACACAGATATTTGATGGTAGAACTATAAATATGAAACATTGCTTGGAAGTGGGGTACAATTTTTTTTGTGGGCAGAGTTCCAAGATGTTGCATTTTTCTTGTCCTTTGTCAAGCTTGAATACTTTACCTGTTTTGTACAAGCGTCACAAATGGAGACACCCCTATAGTATACACTGGAGCACCTGTGTGGGACCCCCTAGAAAAAGGGTGTTCTTGTGTCCCACACTAGTGCTCCAGCATCCAGATGTGTAAACAGCTGCTCAGTGTACTCTCCTTACACAGAATCTAGTTTGCATTTCATTCTAGTTACAAACCCATCTACACAACCAAATATTTGTCAGACAAGTAGGCCCTAAAAAATGTGGGGAAATGCATATGGCCAAAACAATGGTGTTTTCTAGGCCGAACGAACAATGTTTGATACGAACGAACAATGTGCCCATGAACATGAAAGTTGACATTTTAAACTGGATAACAGTTAATAAAAGCACATGGAGCAGCACGAACGTAATAAACATAAAGAATATGAGCACAGGACAACTACTTACTTTTTTGCAGCACTCTCCGGATCTTTCTGTACTGCTCATGCTCTCTTAATTTGAGGTCCGACCACCGTTTCCTGAGCTGATCTTTCGATCGTCATACCCCGAAATTCCGGTGCAGACTCTTGACCACTTTCGCCATGATCTTGGCCTTTCTGACATTGGGGTTGGGGTAAGGTCCATACTTCCCGTCATAGTCAGCCTTCTTCAGGATGTCCACCATCTCCAACATCTCCCCAAAGGACATAGTTGATGCCTTAAATCGTCTCTTTGGGGATCGGGACGTTTCTGGCTCCGGGCTTTCCTCCTCCTCCTCCTCCTTGTTGCTGTAATTAGCACGCACCTGCTGTGTCTCCGCCATGTGCTCTTCCCCCACTGCGCCGAACGAAAAGGGGCAGGGAATAGACCAAAAAGAATGTCAGGGGCAGGTGGAGTTGCATGCATGCGCAGTGTCTATAAAGCGTAACACGCGTGCATAGTGTGTACGATCTGTGAGCGGAGGAAGGAGTATCGGAGGCGCCGATCGTGAAAACGAAGGTAAGATCTAAACTTGGGCCTATACTGCTTCTAGATTGAGGCCTATATTGTAACTATATTAGGAGAGTTTCGCCTGACATTAGGGTTTGTCTTGTGTTGTGTCTTGTAGATAAAATGGATGGCTTCAATGACCACAACTTCCTCCCCCTGTTCATAGACAAATACAGGGAGCTGCCCTGTCTGTGGCAGGTGAAACACCGCATTATAATCATAAACAAAAGAGGCAGACAGCGCTGGAGAAACTGCTGGAGTTGGTGAAGCCGGTGGTCCCCACAGCAACCATCCCCTATTTAAAAGCCAAAATTGGTGGCCTGAGGAGCACTTATCTTGGGAGCGCAAGAAGGTCACGGATTCCCAGAGATCAGGAGCTGCAGCAGATGACATTTATGTCCCCAGGCTGTGGTACTATGAGAGACTTCGTTTTCTGTCAGACCAGACTGAAGTCAGGGAATCCCTCTCAACCCTTCCTTCCACTCTTCCTTCCACCCCAGCTGAGGCTTCCGATGTCCAACTTGGGACTTCCAGCCAGGAAGAAGTGGAGGAGCCCAGCTTGAGCCAGGTATAGCATTGTTTTATAGATTTCTGGGCAATAAATAAATGATGTTTACTAGATGTCATTATTGATCATTAATTGCTAAATCATAAAGTGTTTTACATATCAATAGACAGTAGTGGGCACCAAAAAGTCAGACAAGAAAGAAAAATGCTGGGCTCAGAATGATAGTCTGTTATATTTGTTAACATTCAATTTGCAACAGTCATGAGATGAAAATTGTGTGTGATTAATGAAGAAAAAACTAAAACTATGTCCCTTTTTCATACACAGGAAGACCTCAGCCAGAACGAGGCTGTGGAATGTGGCAGCCAGGAGGAGGCGGGGGTTAGTGGCAGCCTGGAGGAGGTGGGGCTAAGTGGCAGCCAGGAGAAGCCTGGGCCCAGTCATAGCCTGACAGAATCACAGGTTCCTCCCCTCCGCCTTCCATACAAAAGACAGAGGAAGGGGACTCACGTGCAGGATTCAGTGCTCAGGCTCATTCAGGAGGCTTCTGCGTCCCTCAGAGCCTTACCCACTCCTGAAGAGGCCTTTGCCTGCATGGCTGCCACCAAACTGCAGGGCATGCAGGAGGGTCAACGCAAGCTATGTGAGGACCTTCTGTATAAAGTCCTAAGTAAGGGGGTTAGTGGCGAAATAACACCCAATACCCACCTGAGTGAGTTGGCCCCTCCTCCTCCTGCCACAACTCCACCACCACAGCCACAGCGTGGAAGGAAGCGTGGAAGGAAGACCAGAGAGTGATGGCCCTGGGTTCAGTCTGGTCTGGCCAAAAATGCAGGCTCTTGTATGACCACAGCCTGCGGACACAGATGTCATCTGCTGCTTTCAGGATCTCTGGGACTTCTGGACCAGACTGCACTTCCTTAGATATGAACTCCTCAGGCCACCAATTTTGCTTGAAAATAGTTGATGTCTGTCCTGGGGGCCAAAGGCTTCACCAATTTCTGCTGTTTCTCCAGTGTTGCCTCCCTCTTTGTTTAGTTGTGAGCCGTTAATAAAGGAATTTTTGGTTCAATTATACTCGCCTATGTGTGTTTTCATTCAAAAAGGACAGTTTGTTTGTGAGGAGGCAGGTACATTTCAAAAATACAACGTGAAATTAACAAGAGACACCAACACCAAACAATCTCCTTGAGATTAAATAATACAAGATAATAATGGTGTTGTGGTAACTTCACACACAAAACACACACAAAAATATTATGGAGTAAAACACCAAAATACCAAAAAAAACACCTGGGAAAAAATACAAACAAAAAAAAAAAAATTCCTTGTCCAAAAAAAAAAAATATTTAAAAACCAACAAAAAAAAAATTTGGTCAGATGTGACAAATCTAAATATATTGAAGGAATCACAATAAATAATAAAGAAAGAAGTTTGTGAGAAGTCTGTGTGAATATGAGCAGCAAAACTACTTCATTCTTCTCACATTATAAAGAAGAAAAGAGTGCACTGTATTAAACAATTTTTTACATTGCAGCATGACGAAAGTGCTGTATCCATTCCGAACGCTAATTTTACCAGACCGAGCTGTTCCGTCTCGGAATTTCTTCTGAGCATGCGTGGCACTTTGTGCGTCGGAACTGGCCATACACGGTCGGAATTGACGCGATCGGATTTTGTTGTCAGAAAATTTTATAGCCTGCTCTCAAACTTTGTGTGTCGGAAAATCTGATGGAAAATGTCCGATGGAGCCCACACAAGGTCGGAATGTCTGACAACACGCTCCGATCGCACATTTTCCATCGGAAAATCCGACCGTGTGTACGGGGCATTAGAGTTTGTAAAAGACTTGACACTGGGGAGGAGGTTCACCTTCCAGCAGGATAATGACCCTAAACATACAGCCAGAGCTACAATAGGATGGTTTAGATCAAAGCTTATTCATTTCTTAGAATGGCCCAGTCAAAGTCCAGACCTAAATCCAATTGAGAATCTGTGTCAAGACTTGAAAATTGCTGTTCACAGACACTCGTCACCCAATCTGACACAACTTGAGCTATTTTGCAAAGAAGAATGGGCAAAAATGTCTCTCTAGATGTGCAAAGTGGTGTTACAAGGTCTCAGGTGTCATTGGGGAGCAGGTGTGTTGTGTTAAATTTGGTGTTATCACTCTCACTCTCTCATACTGGTCACTGGAAGTTCAACATGGCACCTCATGGCAAAGAACTCTCTGAGGATCTGAAAAATAGAATTGTTGCTCTACATAAAGATGGCCTAGGCTATAAGAAGATTGCCAAGACCCTGAAACTGAGCTGCAGCACGGTGGCCAAGACCATACAGCGGTTTAACAAGACAGGTTCCACACAGAACAGGCCTCGCCATGAACGACCAAAGAAGTTCAGTGCACGTGCTCAGCGTGATATCCAGAGGTTGTCTTTGGGAAACAGGCGTATTAGTGCTGCTAGCATTGCTGCAGAGGTTGAAGGGGTTGGGGGTCAGCCTTTCAATGCTCAGACCATACGCCGCATACTGCATCAAGTTGGTCTGCATGGCTGTCATCCCAGAAGGGGGCCTCTTCTAATGATAATGCACAAGAAAGGCCGCAAACAGTTTGCTGAAGACAAGCAGACTAAGGATATGGATTACTGGAACCACGTCCTGTGGTCTGATGAGACCAAGATAAACTTATTTGGTTCAGATGGTTTCAAGCATGTGTGGCGGCTACCAGGTGAGGAATACAAAGACAAGTGTGTCTTGTCTACAGTCAAGCATGGTGGTGGGAGTGTCATGGTCTGGGGCTGCATGCCGGCACTGGGGAGATACAGTTCATTGAGGGAACCATGAATGCCAACATGTAATGTGACATACTGAAGCAGAGCATGATCCCCTCCCTTCGGAGACTGGGCTGCAGGGGAGTATTCCAACATGATAATGACCCCAAACACATCTCCAAGACTACCACTTCCTTGCTAAAGAAGCTGAGTGTAAAAGTGATGGACTGGCCAAGCATGTCTCCAGACTTAAATCATATTGAGCATCTGTGGAGCATCCTAAAACAGAAGATGGAGGAGCGCAAGGTCTCTAACATCCACTAGCTACGTGATGTTGTCATGGAGGCGTGGAAGAGGACTCCAGTGGCAACCCGTGAAGCTCTGGGAAACTCCATGCCCAAGAGGTTTAAGGCATAATTGCCAACATTGTTAAAAAAGTTTTAGGGACACTTTTTTTGGCTGTAGGCGGAGTCACATTATAATTAGGGGGCGGGGCATGCATGTGTAGGCATGACATCGAAAAAATTTAAATGTGCCAAAAATGGTCGTGGTTTATGTGAAATAGTGGGTGTGGCTTAAATGGGCTTGGCTCAAAGGGGTGTGGTTAGAGTCTGAGATGAATGAGGGATGGAGAGGGAAAGAGGGAAAGGTGGGGAGAGGGATGGAGGGACAGCAGCCCCAGATCCTACACCACAATAGAAATATGTGCATTCCAGAGTTTAACAATCAGCAGATAAAGATATTTCAAACACCTGGTGTTAGAGCTTCAATCATCCCGGCACCATGGTTGTTATGGTGTCAGGATGATTGAAGCGCATTATTTCTTTTATTACATTGTAATATAAAATGAAATCATTCAACTCACCGTGATGCAGAATCAGTGGGACCCCTGAGCGTGTCACCTGCCACCAGATGCCATCAGGTGCCCCCAGCAGAGTCCATCCTTACATCAGGTGCCCCATCAGCGGAGCCTTCCTCACATCTGTGTCCCCAGCAGCGGAGCCCCTCCTTACATCTGTGTCCCCAACAGCGGAGTCCCTCTATACATCTGGTGTCCCCATCAGCGGAGCCCTCCTTACATCTGTGTCCCCATCAGTCCTCCTTACATCTGTGTCCCCATCAGTCCTCCTTACATCTGATGGTGTCCCCATCAGTCCTCCTTACATGTCGTGGTGTCCCCATCAGTCCTCCTTACATGTCGTGGTGTCCCCATCAGTCCTCCTTACATGTCATGGTGTCCTCCTTACATGTCGTGGTGTCCACATCAGTCCTCCTTACATCTGGTGTCCCCATCAGACATGCAGACTGCCCCCCCTGTGACATGCAGCCTGCCCCCCGTGACATGCAGACTGCCCCCCCATGACATGCAGACTGCCCCCCCCTGTGACATCCAGACTGGCCCTCCCCTAGAAAGCCAGACTGCCCCCCCTGTGACATGCAGACTGCCCCCCCTGTGACATCCAGACTGGCCCCCCGTGACATCCAGACTGGCCCCCTGTGACATCCAGACTGGCCCCCCTGTGACATCCAGACTGCCCCCCTGTGACATCCAGACTGGCCCCCCCTGTGACATCCAGACTGGCCCCCTCGTGACATCCAGACTGGCCCCCCCTGTGACATCCAGACTATACTGGTCTGGGCCCCAAAGTCGGTCAACCGGACCCGCGTGGTTACAATAGAAATTGATCTGTGGCGCCGCCCATCCCCCGTCCCTTTCCATAACAGGTCACAGAGACTGGAAGCGGGGTGGAGTAGAGCGGGGTGGGGGGTGGGCGGCACCAACCTCAGAGAATCAGGAAAAAACTAATTTCCCGGTACATTACCCGGGAAACGATAAAATCTGGAAAAGGGTCCAAATCCTGGGAATGTCCCGGAAAATTCAGGACAGTTGGCAAGTATGGGTTAAGGCAGTGCTGGAAAATAATCATGGCCACATAAAATATTGGTCCCAATTTGGACATTTTCACTTAGGGGTGTACTACAGGGTTATTACTCCGGTAATACTTTATCCTGCACTCTACAAAATCCATCATCTACCTGAAAACCTACCTGGGGACTCTCCTTACACCCTGACTAACCCCCCCTTCAGTTGCATGGTGGCCCGAACTGAGCGGCGACCTCTCACGCGGTGGCCGCCGTATTCAGGAAAGTCCTCGGCTTCGGCCTACTCCTGGAGCCGGCGGCCATCTTGGTACACCCGAACCTCCGGCTGGCGCTGTATTTGGGCCTTGCTGCCTTCGGGATCACCCCACACAGCATTGAGGGAGTTGCAGTAGTCGAGGCGAGAGATGACCAGCGAGTGAATTACGAGCTTTGTTGTGTCATTGCTTAGAAAGGGGCGTATTTTGGAGATGTTGCGGAGGTTGAGGCGGCAGGATTTGGAGAATGATTGGACGTGGTGTTTGAAGGAAAGTTCAGAGTCCAGGACTACACCTAGAACCTTGGCATGTGGGGATGGGCTTATAGTTGTGCCATCGAACATGACGGCCGTGCAGTATTCTGCGAGGATCCGGAAGAAGTTATTTCCTGGTTGGAGCGCCGTGCCATCCCTGAAAGAGCCGATTGATCAAGTCCCAGTTTTTTACAGACTTTTTTGTGCCCATAATCACTTTTAGTGCAATTCCCCTTTTTTTCCCAGAATTGCATAACTGTACTGTTCTCCGAAATCGCATGGAACTTTACTTGGAACTACCCACTTATGGGCATGGAACATCCCACGCCACACACAGCAAGCTCCTCCATGCGATATGGAACCAGCAATACCCCAGTGTGAGTACAGAACACAAACCTCAGACACTTGCTATACAGGAGTCATATTACCCCAACCCACTACATTACTGGAACCTTACATACTTCCCAAGACCATGCTGACCAAAGGAGCTCCGGAGATACAGAGTCCTACCAGCCACATGCCGTGTGCAGCGAGACTTTGCCCCATACACCGATGGGAGTCGCTATTATGTTGACTGGAGCTTTTTCTGGAGCTTGATCAATACCTTTTGTAGAATACAGGGGGATCTAATAACTTTGGTTCACCTTAACCTATTGATATGGGAGACATCCCTTGACCTATTCAGAATCCAGAGACTCAGCCAGTTGTACTACCTTTTCTACATAACTTGGAAGATAGAGTATTTCCCAATTGGAACATGCAAGTTAAGGGAGGGGAGGTGGGAGTTAATTCAGTTACAGTTTTATTGAACCAGATTGTGCATACTAAATTCAGAAAACAGGTAACACTTCGAGAAATATGTATATGTGAATGTTCATATATGTTATGTAAAACAACGCTACTAAATCCATGTCTGAGTATTGAGAACCTAAGTGCTACATGTACAGGGGAAAAGTTGCCAAACATGACTGTGTTATTTGATTCCAAAAAATCCCGTCCATGGCATCTTTTACATTTTTTACGTGGTATGTGGGGGGCATGCGCGAGAAAGTTAAACATGCGGCAGTCTTCACATTCCTTAAGAAACAATATGCAGATGTGATAGAATTGACGGAGACAAATTGAGGGGAGCCTCCAGATGGCACTTCGCCATCCATGGGTTGAGTGGGAATTTCATTCTACCCACACAACCCATGCTATAGGTGTCTCAATCTTGATTGCTAAATAAGTACATTTTGAATGATGTGAGTTGTCCACTGACCCGCAGGGGCGATACGTATTCCTTCTGGCTAAGCTGTACGGTGAACCCCTCCTCATACTGGCTTTTTATGTGCCACCCCCCATTCAACATCACCATAATTAAAGAGTGACTGTCCTTTATGGCCCGTCACCCTACAATATCTGCAGTCTGGCTGGGTGATTTTAATACCACGCTAAATCCAACCCTGGACAGGCTACAACTGACTTTACCCACTCCGAACACACCCAAAGAACCTAAAATTTCTAAGCTCATCTCCACCTTTCATTTACAGTAGGTGACCGCGATATTGTGTCAATCTCGCCGCTGTTATTGGCAAGATTTGACACCTGCGAGCCCCGTCGCAGGAGCCAGCGCCGCGCTGGCTCACTCATCAGGAAAAGAAAACTTTTTTTCCTTTCGCGATGAGCGACAGGCAGTGCTGACAGCTGTCTGGTATGAATCATGAGGGGGAATGCCGCGCCAAATTTTAAATAAAAAAATGGCATGGGTTCCCCCCAGGGGCATACCAGGCCCTTAGGTCTGGTATGGATTGTAAGCGGAACCCCCCTGCGCCGAAAAATTGGCGTGGGGGTCCCCCTCAAAAGCCATACCAGACCCTTATCCGAGCACGCAGCCCGGCCGGTCAGGAAAGGGGGTGGGGGTGAGCGAGCGACTTCTCCGCTCTCTCCGGCTTCTTCTCCTGGTGTTCCGCCTCTTCTCCCGGTGTTCAGCCTCTTCTCCCAGTGTCCGCTATCTTCTGCCGGGCCCCTCCCCTATCTTTTGCCGCTCTTTTGCTAGCGCTGGCCTGGTCTTCTGCGCTGTCTTGTCCCCTCTTCTCTTCTTCCGATGTTGACACGACGCTCTCTCTCACTGGAATGCTGTGTGCGAGCTGCACAACCATTTATATAGGCGGTGACCCCACCCCCTTGTGACGTCACAGTCCCAGCATGCGCTGGGAATGTAGCGTCACAAGGGGGCGGGGGCACCGGGTGCCATCACCCGGTGACCCCGCCCCCTGCCTATATAAGTGATCGCGCACTGCTCACACAGCATAACAGCGGGAGACAGCATCGTGTCAACATCGGAAGAAGAAGAGAAGAAGAAGAGAAGAAGGAGCAAGACACAAGACGGCGAAGACCAGGCCACCGCTAGCAAAAGAGCGGCAAAAGAGCAGAAGATAGCGGAGGGGCCTGGCAGAAGATAGCGGACACCGGGAGAAAAGGCTGGAGAGAACGGAGAAGTCAGAAGAAGACCGCGAAGTTGGAAGAAGACCCCCGGAGCTGCCTAATAAATTACCTTTAAAACTTGTGTAGTGTGTTTTTTTATTGACACTTTTTTCCCTAGGTGAATGGGTAGGGGTACCTCATTTAATCTCAGGAAATTATACAAAAATATACCAAGCCACACATGAGGAGGTTGGATCATGAGTTGTAGTGACTGTAGACACAGCAAAAGCTTTCGACTCGGTGGAGTGGAGGTATCTCTGGAGATGCTTGGAGGGCTATGGCTTCAGTCCCAAATACATTAAGTGGGTCCAATTACTGTATCAGGCACCCACAGCCAAGGTGGTAGCCAACGGCTGGCCGTCTCAAATGTTTGACCTCAGTAGAGGCACGAGACAGGGCTGCCCTTTATCCCCACTGCTATATGCCCTAGTGGGAGAACCCCTTGCGATATCCATCTGAGCAAACCCAGAGATCAGAGGACTAAGAATGGGCTCCCTGATTGAAAAAATAAGTATGTATGCAGATGACACGCTACTATATCTTCTTTGCAGCTATTACCTTTTGTACCACCACCCCCTCCCTTTAGAATGTAAGCTCTACGAGCAGGGCCCTCCTGTACCTTTTGTATTGAACTGTACTGTAATTGTGTTGTCCCCCTTATACATTGTAAAGCACTGCGTAAACTGTTGGCGCTATATAAATCTCGTATAATAATAATAATAATAATATATCTGGCAGACTCAGGCCCAGCTCTACATACTGCACTCCACACGATTGAACAATTTGGAATATTTTCAGGGTTGAAAATCAATTGGGATAAGTCTCAAATTCTGCCAATTGACAGCTTCCCACCCCGGAATCCCAAGCCAGACTACCATTACAACGAGTCAATGTCATCAAATACCTAGGGATTCATATATCTAGATCCCCTGAAAATTACATTTCCCTAAACATATTAACTCTCCTCTCCCTGGTTAAAACTAAAGTAAGCATCTGGTCCCAGCTCCCACTTGGGATCTGGGGACACATACATTTAATTAAAATGGTCCTACTCCCTAAGATACTATATTTACTATGGCATACCCCAGTATACCTCCCGCTGAAACATTTCAAATCTTTGGAGGCCCTTTTAAAGCCCTTTGTGTGGGACACACATTAGCGTGGCAAACTCTTAAGAATCCAACTGACCTGGGAGGCACGGCTCTCCCTGACTTCAATTTATATTACATTGCATCACAGTTGTCATAGCTATTTCACATAGATAAGACGGATGGTGAGAGATTCCTCGCTCTCCTATGTCCAAAGTGGGCACAACACACCGAAGACTTGATCCAAAACCAAATGTTTTTTAGATTTTTACAACTCCGCCATGTGACACAATCTCAGTTTCCTAAATCCGTCCCACACCCTACACCCAATGTCATTATGGTAGTGATTAAGAGCACAGACCCTCACAAACTAATCTCGGCATTTTACAATATGCTATCCTCCCCCATTTCTACCAAAATAGCATATGATCTGAAACCCAGATGGGAGAGAGAAGTGGGCTCAATAGAGAATGAGAAGTGGAAGGAGGCACTGGAGTCCTGTAAGGCTGTAGCCCCCAAATTATCTGATCGGCTATCACAGCTTTATATTCTACATAGGGCATACCTCACACCCCTTAGAGTGGCAAGATACAAACGCACTCAATCTACAACATGTCTGATGTGTGGACTAGAGACAGGCACATTTTTTCATGTGATCTGGACATGCCCCAAGATACAAGGCTTGTGGAAGCAAATCGTGACATTTCTGCATGATACAATGTACTCACCCCTAGCATTAGACCCAAAACAATGCCTTCTTGGAATACTACCAGATACAATTGATAAATATACAAAAATATTTCTTCACGAGACACTGTTTTCAGCCAGGAAAATTATAGCCAAAAAATGGATGAGACAAACACCTCCCAAGATAGTAGAATGGAAACTGGAAGTAAATAATACCCTGCCATACAAAAAGTGTATATATATTAACAGAGGTTGCCCCAACAAATATAACAAGGTATAGGACCGCTGGCTACAAGAGTTTGATACCCGTGTGTAGTAAAACCATATCAGTTTGAAATGAATACTCAGGCACATACCACTGTATATAATCTTTATTTGTAATATATACATTCATAGAACATATCCACATGGCAAAAACAATGTACCTGTTTTCTTACCTACAATATGTATAATATGCAATGTAACAGTTATCAAGTTTATATGCAAAAGCCAACATAACATGTATGCACCGTTTGATTAATAAAAACCTTTGTTCAACATTAAGAAATTAATGGCTGTGTGTTAAGTTATTTTGAGGGGACAGCAAATTTGCTCTGTTATACAAGCTGTACACTCACTACTTTACATTGTAGCAAAGTGTAATTTCTTCAGTGTTGTCACATGAAAATGTAATAAAATATTTACAAAAATATGAGGGGTGTACTCACTTTTGTTGGATACTGTATATACTACAATGACTGCACTATATACTTTGCAATGTATTATATATACTACACTGATTGCACTATATACTCTGCACTGTATTATATATACTACACTGACTGCACTATATACTCTGAACTGTATTATATATACACTACACTGACTGCACTATATACTCTCCACTGTATTATATATACTACACTATATACTTTGAACTGTATTATATATACTACAGGAACTGCACTATATACTCTGCACTGTATTATATATATTACTCAGACTGCACTATATACTATGAACTGTAATATATATATATATATATATATATATATATATATATATATATATATATATATATATATATATATATATATATATATATATATATATATATATGTATATATATATATATATATACACACACACACACACACTAGACTGACTTCACTGTATACTCTCCACTGTACTATATACAGTGGGGTAAAAAAGGATTTAGTCAGCCACCAATTGTGCAAGTTCTCCCACTTAAAAAGATGAGAGAGGCCTGTAATTGTCATCATAGGTATACCTCAACTATGAGAGACAATATGTGGAAACAAATCCAATCACATTGTCTGATTTTTGAAAGAATTTATTTGCAAATTATGGTGGAAAATAAGTATTTTGTCAATATCAAAAGTTCATCTCAATACTTTGTTATTTATCCTTTGTTGGCAATGACAGAGGTCAAACGTTTTCTGTAATGCCGCGTACACACGGTCGGACTTTCCGCCCGTGTGTAGGCGCCGGCGGACTTTTCCTGTGGACTTTTTCCCAAAAGCTTGCCGGACCTAGATTTGAAACATGTTTTAAATCTTTCCGTCGGACTCAGTCCGCTCGTCTGTGTGCTGGTCCGACGGAAAGCCCGCTCGTGTGTATGCTATCCGACGGACCAGATACGACACGAGGGCAGGGTATTGCATCTCGCGCTCGCTGCAATAGGAAAAACAAATTTTCCTATTGCGGCGAGCGCGGGGCATACCAGGCCCTTAGGTCTGGTATGGATTATAAAGGGAACCCCCTACGCCGAAAAAACGGCGTGGGGTCCCCCCTAAAACCCGAACCAAAATTTAAAAAAAAATTTGCGTAGGGGTCCCCCCAAAATTCCATACCAGACCCCGATCCGAGCACGCAGCCTGGCCGGTCAGGAAAGGGGGTGGGGACAAGCGAGCGCCCCCCCTCCTGAACCGTACCAGGGTGATGTTGACCACGCCCCCTAAAACGTCACAGTCCCAGCATGCCCAGGGACTGTGACATCAAAAGGGGGCGGGTCTCCACCTATATAAGTCACAACGCAGCCCTCGGAGAGCAGTCCAGCCAGAGAGAGCGTCGTGTCAACATCTGGGGAAGAGAAGAGAAGACAAGAAGCCCAGAAGCCCAGAAGTCCGGACCTCTGCTGGCAAGAGAGCTACCTGAAGACAGCAGAGGAACCGGCCGAAAAACTGGAACACCGGGAGAAGAGAGCGGAGAAGAACCAAGCGGACGCCGGGAGAAGATGAAGCGGAGGGACCCCCGAAGCCGGAAGAAGACCCCCGAAGCCGGAGGAAGATCCCCCCCCCCCGAGCTGTTTAATAAAATATTTTAAAAACCTGTGTAGTGTGTTTTATTACTTACACTTTTTCCCTAGGTGAATGGGTAGGGGTACCATGTACCCCATACTCATTCACATAGGGTGGGGGGCCGGGATCTGGGGGCCCCCTTAATAAAGGGGGCTCCCAGATTCCGATAAGCCCCCCGCCCGCAGACCCCGACAACCAACGGCCAGGGTTGTCGGGAAGAGGCCCTTGTCCTCATCAACATGGGGACAAGGTGCTTTGGGGTGGGGGGGCCCCGCAGGGCGCCCCCCTCCCCCAAAGCACCCACCCCCCATGTTGAGGGCATGCGGCCTGGTACGGTTCCGGAGGGGGGGGGGGCGCTCGCTCGTCCCCACCCCCTTTCCTGACAGGCCAGGCTGCGTGCTTGGATCGGGGTCTGGTATGGATTTTAGGGGGGACCCCATGCCGTTTTTTCGGCGTAGGGGTTCCCTTTATAATCCATACCAGACCTAAGGGCCTGGTATGCCCCGCCAAGGTGGCTCGCAAGGTGTCAATCTCGCCGATAAAAGCGGCAAGATTGACATCCTTTTCTAGTCTCGTCGCACCTGAGTCACGTTCAAAATGAACGGACTTGTCCGTGTGTGGGCAAGTCCGTTCATTCTGAAAGTCCGCCGTAACTCTGGCGATAGCCCGCCGCAAAGTCCGGTCGTGTGTGGGCAAGTCCGTCCGTTTTAAAGTCCGGCGCACCTGGCGGACAAAGTCCATCAGAAAGTGTGCCGGACCAAGTAGGATAGAAAGTCCGACCGTGTGTACGCGGCATAAGTCTTCACAAGATTGTCACACATCTCCTCTAGAGCAGTGATGATTTGGGGCTGTCATTGGGCAACACAGACTTTCAACTCCCTCCAAAGTTTTTCTATGGGGTTGAGATCTGGAGACTGGCTAGGCCACTCCAGGACCTTGAAATGCTTCTTACACAATATAGTGTGGGGAGTGGACTTAGCCCCTGAGTCATGATTAGCCAAAGGCACCCTGCCTTTGGCCAATCATGGCTCTAACAGTACATTGCGCTGTGATTGGCCAAAGCATGCAGGTCAAGTGCATGCTCTGCCCAATTAGCAGCCGTCAATGCACTGCGATCTCTCAATGAATTTTGGGGTGCTACGCGGTGGGCGAACTTGCCCCGAGCGCCCCATATGTTTGTTTGTTCTGCGAACAAACGAACAGCTGATGTTGGACTCGAACATCGAGCCATCCCTAATCTGCTTGAGTCACTAAAAAGACTTTAAGCTGACACAACAGCCTCCCAGGAGATTGTCCGTCCCTCCTCCAGCACACAGCATGTGACTCATAGCCTCAGCTCTGTATGTTTTTCTATTAGCCTCAATCAAGGGGGTGTGTCCCTTCCTTCCACTCAGCTATCAGATTACAGGAAACTCTGTTTTCTAGCTCTGCAGTGTTTGTTATGTCAGATCTCCATCCCCCGCTTTCTGATGCCTAGAAAAATCCTTTGATATGTGTGTTTTAGAAGGCTCTACAAAAGAAATATCTGCAAATAAAAAGGTACAACTTATGTAGGAGGATTTGTTTCATATCTGTGTATCACCTGAGGCTAGTCACTTTACTGGGTGTATGTAAAGTTTACAACTACTTTAAGGCTCAGCAGGTTCAACCATACACTTGCAGCCCAAAAGACATGGAAGCTAAGGTCACCTAGCATGTGTTTCATTTTCCCTTTTCCCAAGAGGGTGACCTTCTTCCTTATCCACCACCAGCTACTTGGTTGAGCAGGTTTACACTAATCACTTCAGGTTACACTCCCATCTCTAAGACCCCTTTCACACTGGAGGCATTTTTCAGGCGCTACAGCACTAAAAATAGCACCTGCATAGTGCCTGAAAAAAGCCTCAGCTGCAAACCCAGTGTGAAACCCGAGTGCTTTCACACTGGGGCGCTGCGCTGGCAGGGCATCACAAAAAGTCCTGCCAGCAGCTTCTTTGCAGCGTTGGAGGAGCAGTGAACACACCACTCCTCCACCACTCCTGCCCACTTAAAACAATGGGGCAGTGGCGCCATACCGTTGGCAAAGCATCGCTGCAGCAGCATTTTGCGGGCGGATTTAACCCTTTTTCGCCCGCTAGTGGGGTTAAAACCTAAGCAGGGTGACTTTCATGAATTTTTATTGACCATTTTTGGAAGTTTATTACAAGCATTTAGAAACATAATACAAGCAATTTTACAGCTTCAGGAGTTTTTGTTTAGTCAATAGAAACCACTAGAGGGGAAGAGAGGGGAGGAAATTAGGGGTGGAGAGCTGCTGTTTGAGCAGAAAACGCTCATAAAATGCTCATGTCACGCATTTTCAGGCGTTTCTATTGAAGTCTATGGGGGCCAAAAATGCTTGTAATCTGTTAAAAGGAAGCTCATGTAATTTTTTGAGTGACAGGCGTTTTGCTTCAGGCGACAGAATGCTCATATGTGAATAGGGGCCATTAAAATGAATGAGGTTTGGCTTGTTGAGCACTTTAGAGCTACAAGCTTCAAGCAGAAAAAAATTGCTCAGATGTGAATTGGGCCTTAGATTTCGGCACTGATTACCAGTATACCATAATAGGAGTTTACCTTGCCATTATCAGACTGCCTGCAGTCATGCAGCAATCACACCCAGTTTACATGTGAAGACTTTAGCCTTGTCCGCTCTCCCCGTTGCTTTTTGCTCTGTGTATCAAACCCCTGGCGGCCCAGATTCAACGGGACCCCAACATCAGTGGCGTAATGGATAGAGGACGCTAATTTAAATTCTCATTGTTTGCGGATGACATCCTCCTGACCCTAACACGCCCACATATCACCCTCCCTAACCTTCATAAACTCCTTGAGGAATACAGGTCCCTGTCGGGATATAAGGTTAATCCAGCTAAATCAGAAGGCCTCTCACTCAACCTCCCCCCTGCAGAAGTGCATCGCCTATCGGAAAACTTTTCATACACGTGGAAGTCCCACGCCATCAAATATCTGGGGGGAAACCTCACTCCTCGATACGAATCACTATACGATGCAAACTTCAGACCCCTGTTTGCGTCTATACGATCCCTATTGACCAAATTGAGACATTTCCCAATGTCTTGGTTTGGACGCATTGCCTCAGTCAAGATGAACATAATACCTAAACTCTTGTACCACTTTATGACCCTCCCGGTGCCCATCTCATCTGCCCAGCTTAGGAAACTCCAGAATGACCTCCTAAACTTTACGTGGAATTATAAACAGCACCAAATAGCCAGCTCCATAATGTGTGCCTCCCGAAAGGATGGGGGTTTGGCCTTCCCACACCTCCAGCGTTACTATTATGTGGCCCAACTGAGGGCTATAGCTTCCTGGGTTACCCTTCCGACCTATAATCGCTGGATCCAAATAGACAAAATATGGATAGCCCCCATCCACCTGAACAAGTTATTGTGGAATACTAATGCCAATGTCCCCTCCACCACCATACTACATACCATGAACCTCCTACGCACTGTTTGGAGACAACTAAATCTCAACACATCCCTACAATCTGAGGCCTCCTTGGTAACAGCTTTCCTTTACAACCCTAAACTACGGGACAGCTTAACCTCCCAGATGATTTCCCCCTGGTTGCAGAGGAATCTCTTTCAATATGGACATCTGGTGAACCCAGTTTCTAGGATTTTATTGCCCTTCGAGGAACTATGTAACTATGTAACCTCTGGTGTTAAACCCCAAAGCACATGGACACCTGGAGCCCCAGGCAAAGATCCTACTTGCAAGATCCAAGGACAGCTTCCATGCAACACTCTTCAGTGGGAAAGGCAGTCCTTCTCCTGCCCAGCTGCCACAGGTGATAACCATCAGGCTATGTCAAATAATGTGTCACATGTGTGCAATTAACCACTTGAGCCCCGGACCATTATGCTGCCTAAGGACCAGAGGTCTTTTTCCAATTTGGCACTGCGTCGCTTTAACTGCTAATTGCGCGGTCATGCAATGCTGTACCCAAACGAAATTTGCGTCCTTTTCTTCCCACAAATAGAGCTTTCTTTTGATGGTATTTGATCACCTCTGCGGTTTTTATTTTTTGCGCTATAAACGGAAAAAGACCGAAAATTTTGAAAAAAAATGATATTTTCTACTTTTTGTTATAAAAAAAATCCAATAAACTAAATTTTAGTCATACATTTAGGCCAAAATGTATTCGGCCACATGTCTTTGGTAAAAAAAATGTCAATAAGCGTATATTTATTGGTTTGCGCAAAAGTTATAGCGTCTACAAACTAGGGTACATTTTCTGGAATTTACACAGCTTTTAGTTTATGACTGCCTATGTCATTTCTTGAGGTGCTAAAATGGCAGGGCAGTACAAAACCCCCCCAAATGACCCCATTTTGGAAAGTAGACACCCCAAGGAAATTGCTGAGAGGCATGTTGAACCCATTGAATATTTATTTTTTTTGTCCCAAGTGATTGAAAAATGACAAAAAAAAAAAAAAATTTACAAAAAGTCGTCACTAAATGATATATTGCTCACACAGGCCATGGGCCTATGTGGAATTGCACCCCAAAATACATTTAGCTGCTTCTCCTGAGTATGGGGATACCACATGTGTGGGACTTTTTGGGAGCCTAGCCGCGTACGGGGCCCCGAAAACCAATCACCGCCTTCAGGATTTCTAAGGGTGTAAATTTTTGCTTTCACTCTTCACTGCCTATCACAGTTTCGGAGGCCATGGAATGCCCAGGTGGCACAAAACCCCCCAAAATGACCCCATTTTGGAAAGTAGACACCCCAAGCTATTTGCTGAGAGGCATATTGAGTCCATGGAATATTTTATATTTTGACACAAGTTGCGGGAAAGTGACACTTTTTTTTTTTTTTTTTTTCATAAAGTTGTCACTAAATGATATATTGCTCACACAGGCCATGGGCATATGTGGAATTGCACCCCAAAATACATTTAGCTGCTTCTCCTGAGTATGGGGATACCACATGTGTGGGACTTTTTGGGAGCCTAGCCGCGTACTGGACCCCGAAAACCAATCACTGCCTTCAGGATTTCTAAGGGTGAAAATTTTTGATTTCCCTCTTTACTGCCTATCACAGTTTCGGAGGCCATGGAATGCCCAGGTGGCACAAAACCCCCCCAAATGACCCCATTTTGGAAAGTAGACACCCCAAGCTATTTGCTGAAAGGCATGGTGAGTATTTTGCAGCTCTCATTTGTTTTTGAAAATGAAGAAAGACAAGAAAAAACATTTTTTTTTTTCTTTTTTCAAATTTCAAAACTTTGTGACAAAAAGTGAGGTCTGCAAAATGCTCACTATACCTCTCAGCAAATAGCTTGGGGTGTCTACTTTCCAAAATGGGGTCATTTGGGGGGGTTTTGTGCCACCTGGGCATTCCATGGCCTCCGAAACTGTGATAGGCAGTGAAGAGTGAAATCAAAAATTCACGCCCTTAGAAAGCCTGAAGGCGGTGCTTGGTTTTCGGGGTCCCGTACGCGGCTAGGCTCCCAAAAAGTCTCACACATGTGGTATCCCCGTACTCAGGAGAAGCAGCAGAATGTATTTTGGGGTGTAATTTCACATATTTCCATGGCATGTTTGAGCAATATATCATTTAGTGACAACTTTGTGCAAAAAAAAAAAATAAAAAAAAAATTTGTCTCTTTCCCGCAACTTGTGTCGCAATATAAAATATTCCATGGACTCGACATGCCTCTCAGCAAATAGCTTGGGGTGTCTACTTTCCAAAATGGGGTCATTTGGGGGGGTTTTGAACTGTCCTGGCATTTTATGCACAACATTTAGAAGCTTATGTCACACATCACCCACTCTAACCACTTGAAGACAAAGCCCTTTCTGACACTTATTGTTTACATGAAAAAGTTTTTTTTTTTTTGCAAAAAAATTACTTTGAACCCCCAAACATTATATATTTTTTTAAAGCAAATGCCCTACAGATTAAAATGGTGGGTGTTTCATTTTTTTTTTCACACAGTAATTGCGCAGCGATTTTTCAAACGCATTTTTTGGGGAAAAAACACACTTTTTTTAATTTTAATGCACTAAAACACGCTATATTGCCCAAATGTTTGATGAAATAAAAAAGATGATCTTAGGCCGAGTACATGGATACCAAACATGACATGCTTTAAAATTGCGCACAAACGTGCAGTGGCAACAAAATAAATACATGTTTAAAAGCCTTCAAAAGCCTTTACAGGTTACCACTTTAGATTTACAGAGGAGGTCTACTGGAAAAATTACTGCACTCGATCTGGCCTTCGCGGTGATACCTCACATGCATGGTGCAATTGCTGTTTACGTTTGACGACAGACCGCCGCTTGCGTTCGCCTTAGCGCGAGAGCAGGGGGCGACAGGGGTGTTTTTTTTTTTTTTTTTTTTTTTTCTTTATTATTTTTTTGCTTTTTTAATCTTACTTTTAAACTGTTCCTTTCATATTTTTTTTTTTAATCATTTTTATTGTTATCTCAGGGAATGTAAATATCCCCTATGATAGCAATAGGTAGTGACAGGTACTCTTTTTCGAAAAAATTGTGGTCTATTAGACCCTAGATCTCTCCTCTGCCCTCAAAGCATCTGACCACACCAAGATCGGTGTGATAAAATGCTTCCCCAATTTCCCAATGGCGCTATTTACATCCGGCGAAATCTAAGTCATGAAATACTCGTAGCTTCCGGTTTCTTAGGCCATAGAGATGTTTGGAGCCACTCTGGTCTCTGATCAGCTCTATGGTCAGCTGGCTGAATCACCGGCTGCGTTCTCAGGTTCCCTGTTGAGACAGGAGAGCCAGAGAAAAACACGGAAGACGGTGGGGGGGGGGCATTCCCTCCCACGGCTTGTAAAAGCAGTCTAGAGGCTAATTAGCCGCTAGGATTGCTTTTACATGAAAGCCGACCGCTGGCTGAAAAGAATGATACCAAGATGATACCTAAACCTGCAGGCATCATTCTGGTATAACCACTCAAAGTCGTGAATGGCGTACCTGAAGACAAAAAAATGGTTAACAATGGTTAACAATAAAGCACAGTAAAGTGTAAATAATTACACACCTGAAAAACAAACATGATAAAACATAATAACAATAACAATAACAATAACAATAAAACATTGCAGAATAGAATACAGTAAAAAAGAGCAGAACAATAGAGAGAGAGAATAGAGAGAGAGAGAACAATAAAACAACAACTATTTTTTTTTATTTCTTATTTTTTTTTTTTTTTACACTTTTTTTGTAACTAACTTTTATAACGGTAACCGGTTCCAGGTTCGGGTCTCTCAAAATGCGATGGCATCTTGGGAGACCCTGTGAAAGTGTGCCTAGTCTGTGCAATGCTGTACCCTACGCTAATACTCAACTAGTGAATGGTAGCGTTCAAAACATTCACCAATGCAAAGACCAGGATTGTCAGGACAGGAGGGACAATAATAGCGGGTGTCACGCCTATATCCGCGCTTGCTGCAGACACGACATATTTTTTGGGGGGGTTCGTTGGGTAGGGGTACTCGGGAGGACATAAAGAAAATGCCTCTCATGCAGCCGACTGCATTTGGTTGGGGATGTGAATGGGGGAAGTACGGGCGCTGCAGAAGCGGTGGGTTCCCAATTAGGATTGGCGAATGCAGCAGGAAGGGCACTATGGGCACGACGGGCCTGTGTTTGTCTTCTTGGTGACAGTGGGACACTACTTGTGCTTGCCACCTCACCAGCTTGAACTGCACTTATGGGACTCGCCACGTCACCAAGTGTTACTGCAGTGCTGGTTTGACTACGACCGGGGTGTACTAGGCCGCTGGCGCTTGCCAGTTCACCAAAACGCTACCAAAAAACTGTTAGCGATCGCAGGGATCAGGCCTGACTCTGCGAACGCTGCAATTATGCGTTTAGTGTTTTGTAAGTGACAGTGATCGATCGATACTGCACTTGGGTGGGCTGGGCCGGGCCGGGCGGAGGGGCAAAACGCAGGTGCTAGCAGGTATCTGGGCTGATCCCGCTAACACTGCGTTTTTGGGAACCCTAAACTGCTGGGGACGCTAGTATAGATCTGATCGGATCAGATATTGATCCGTTCAGATACTATACCACTAAGGGAGGTGTACGGTGCGTGCGTGGGTGTTAGCGGTACTGGCGCTAATCTGACGCTGCCTGGGGCTGGTGCTTGCCAGTTCACCAAAACGCTACAAAAAAAACTGTTAGCGATCGCAGGGATCAGGCCTGACTCTGCGAACGCTGCAGTTATGCGTTTAGTGTTCTGTAAGTGACAGTGATCGATTGATACTGCACTTGGGTGGGCTGGGCTGGGCTGGGCGGAGGGGAAAAACGCAGGTGCTAGCAGGTATCTGGGCTGATTCCGCTAACACTGCGTTTTTGGGAACCCTAAACTGCTGGGGACGCTAGTATAGATCTGATCGGATCAGATATTGATCCGTTGCCTGACACTATAAAAAATAAACGAACTAACCAGCGTCAACCGTAACGGTTATACGGTGATCAGTGGTGAAAGGGTTGATCCAGAGGAAGGTAAAAAACTCTAGCAAAGCATGATCCAATTTGCTGTAGCAGGGGAAAAAAATCCTTTCTGATCCCCCGAGAAGCAATCGGATATTCCTTGGATCAACTTTACCTATAAATGTTAGTATCCAGTTATATTATGTACATTTAGGAAATAATCCAGGCCCTTTTTAAAGCAATCTACTGAGCTGGACAGAACCAGCTCTTGAAGGAGTCTATTTCACATTTTCACAGCTCTTATTGTGAAGAAACCCTTCTGTATTTGGATATTAAATCTCTTTTCCACCAGACATAAAGAGTGCCCACTTTTCCTCTGTGATGACCTTACAGTGAATAACTCAACAGTAAGTTCACTATATGGACCACTTATGTATTTTTACATGTTGATCATATCCCCCCTCTCTGTATATAATATTTTATTCAATAAATAAAAAATAGGAAATGCACTAACATAAATTGCACTCCAAAACCAAGTGCAAGTATACAAGCAAGCATGTAAGCCTAAGCTTACATGCTTGCTTATATACTTGCACTTGTTTTGGAGTGCAATCTATGTGAGTACATTTGCTATTTTTTATTTGTCGAATAAATTATTATATACAGAGAGCACTAGTTTGTCCCCTTCCTCTCTTTTTATGATTGCCTATTGGGAGACATCTAACGCCTTTACCTATTTATTACCATCACCGCAGGAGAGGGTACAAGGCTTTATGACCTGTTTCAGGTCGAATATATGAGGTGAGAGGCTTTGACTACCTGTGGTGGAGGGACCTCAATCACTGTTACATTGTCCTGTCTGCCTGAGTCACTTTGGGAGCTGTTTTTGGATTTTTGCCTAGTGCCTGCATTGCTTTTTCCATACCAGCATTATTCAATTATTATGGACTATTAGTTTTTTATTCTTATTGCGCTGCACTATTTTATTATTTTTACTGTTCATGTGAAGGGTTATTATGAATTTACCTTAAGTGTCAGCTTGCAACCTAGGTTATTTGTGGTTTTATTTTTCTGCGCTGAATACTGTTTGATTTTAAAAGATCTTGGATGAGAACCTTCTTCCCTCAACCAGAACACTGAAGATGGGTCATAGATGGGTCTTCCAGCACATCAGTGACCCAAAACATACCGCCAATGCAACAAAGGAGTGGCTCAAGAAGAAGCACAGTAAGGTAATGGAGTGGTCTAGCCAGTCTCCAGACCTTAAATGAGTTGTAAAGGCAGAAGGTTTTTTATCTTAATGCATTCTATGCATTAGGATAAAAAACCTGTGTGTAGCAGATTCCCCAGCACCCCCTAATTACTTACCTAAGCCCCATCTCTTTACAGCTATGTCCACGAGTGTCTTAGCCGTCTGGGAGCCATTGGCTCCCACGGCTGTCAATCAAAGTCAGTTAGCCAATCAGGGGAGAGAGGGGGTAGGGCCAGGTTGGGGCTCCATGTCTGAATGGACACACAGAGCTGTGACTCGGCTCAGTTGCCCCCATAGCAAGCTAGTTGCTGTGGGGGCACTCGACAGGAGGGATGGACCAGGAGCAGCGAAGAGGGGCCCGAGAAGAAGAGGATCCTGGCTGCTCTGTGCAAATCCACTGCACAGAGCAGGTAAGTATAACATGTTTTTTTTTGTTTTTGTTTTTTTATACAAGACTTTACAATCACTTTAATCCTATAGAAAATGTAGGAGGGAGCTGAAACTTTGAGTTGCCAAGCGACAGCCAAAAAACCTAAAGGATTTAGAGAAGAGTTGTAAAGAAGAGTGGACCTAAATTCCTCCTGAGATGTGTGCAAACCTGGTCACCAACTACAAGAAATGTCTTACCTCTGTACTTGCCAACAAGGGTTTCTCCACCCCGTACTAAGTCATGTTTTGCTTGGGGATCAAATACTTATTTTACTCACTGAATAACATTTTATCATGTGTCTGTTCTGGATTTTTGGTTGATATTCTGTCTCTATGATTTAGAATACACCTATGATAAAAAATTATAGACCCTTAATTTCTTTGTAAGTGGGCAAACCTACAAAATCTGCAGGGGATCAAATAATAATTTTCCCCACTGTAGTTGCCCAATTAAACAGTGCATTGAGGTTGGCTTGTAAGTTGGAGACATCCTGTAAATAAGTTATAGCACCGCATAGCTTGGTGTCATCTGCAAAGACTGAAATTGTATTTTTAATTCCAGACCCTATATCATGTATACTGTAAATATTAAAAAGTAAGGGTCCCAACACTGATAACCTTAGATCATTCAGAGTATGAATCATTAACCACTACTCTCTGAATTCTGTATTTTGGGTTGCTGTAAGTAGGGATGAGCCGAACACCCCCCGGTTCGGTTCGCACCAGAACCTGCGAACGGACCGGAAATTTGCGCGAACGTTAGAACCCCGTTGACGTCTATGGGACTCGAACGTTCGAAATCAAAAGTGCTCATTTTAAATGCTAATTTGAAAGGTATTGTCCTAAAAAGGGTTTGGGGACCCGGGTCCTGCCCCAGGGGACATGTATCAATGCAAAAAAAACTTTTAATAACGGCCATTTTTTTGGGAGCAGTGATTTTAATGATGCTTAAAGTAAAAAAAAAAGTGAAATATTCCTTTAAATATTGTACCTGGGGTGTGTCTATAGTATGCCTGTAAAGTGGCGCATGTTTCCCGTGTTTAGAACAGTCCCTGCACAAAATGTCATTTTTAAAGGAAAAAATCTCATTTAAAACTGCTTGCGGGTTTAATGTAATGTCGGGTCCTGGAAATATGGATGAAAATCAGTGAGACAAACGGGATGGGTACCCCCCAGTCTATTACCAGGCCCTTTGGGTCTTGTATGGATATTAAGGGGAACCCCGCACCCAAATTAAAATAAGGAAAGGTGTGGGGCCACCAGGCCCTATATACTCTGAACAGCAGTATACAGGCGGTGCAAACAAGACAGGGACTGTAGGTTTGTTGTTAAGTAGAATCTGTTTGTAATTTTGAACTGGTACATTTAACGTGTTTAGCTCCAGCCAAAAAATCTATTTTAAGCTTTTTGGAAAACATAGGGAAGGGTTATCACCCCTGTGACATTTGTTTTGCTGTCTGTCCTCCTCTTCAGAAGATTTCACCTCACTTTTTGTCCCAATGACAAATGTTTTTTGAAAATTTGTTTTTTTTTGTGGAACAAGGATTGGAAAGCATCAGTGGAAAGGAGAAATGTTTTTCCCATATTAACTCTTACAGAAGAGAATTTCCCTTCCTAGGGGTAGATTTCATCTCACTTCCTGTTGTCTCCTTCCGTTTGCAAGTAGGAGTCGTTTGTAAGTTAGATGTTTGAAAGTAGGGGCCTGCCCTATATACTCAGCAGAAATTTGGGCCTTAGGTGTTGTTGTGGCCACAACACTGTAAGCCCTCACAGGGCCCTGCTGTGAAATATTAGATCAAGAATTGTAATTACATGCCCCTGTTGACCAGGGGCAGAAAAATTGGGCCTTTGGTGCTGGTGGTGGTGCTGGTGCCACAACACTGTAAGTCCTCACTCACTCTTGGTGAGCGCAGAAATGGGCCCTGCTGTGAAATATTAGATCAAGGATTGTAATTACATGCCCCTGTTGAACAAGGGCAGAAAAATTGGGCCTTTGGTGGTGGTGGTGGTGGTGCTGGTGCCACAACACTGTAAGTCCTCACTCGCTCTTGGTGGGTGCAGAAATGGGCCCTGCTGTGAAATATTAGATCAAGAATTGTAATTACATGCCCTTGTTAAACAGGGGTTGAAAAATTGGGCCTTAGGCACGGGTGCTGGTGCCACAACACTGCAACCCCTCACAGATACTCTAGTTGGAACGCAGAAATGAGCCCTGCTGCAAAGTATTGCATCAAAAATTGTAATTACACACCCATGTTAAACAAGGGCTGAAAAATTGGGCCTTAGGCACTGGTGCTGGTGTCACAACACTGCAACCCCTCACAGATACTCTAGTTGTAACGCAGAAACGAGCCCTGCTGCAAAGTATTGCATCAAAAATTGTAATTACACGCCCCTGTTGAACAGGGGCTGAAAAATTGGGCCTTAGGCACTGGTGCTGGTGCCACAACACTGCAACCCCTCACAGATACTCTAGTTGGAAAGCAGAAATGAGCCCTGCTGCAAAGTATTGCATCAAAAATTGTAATTACACGCCCCTGTTAAACAAGGGCTGAAAAATTGGGCCTTAGGCACTGGTGCTGGTGCCACAACACTGCAACCCCTCACAGATACTCTAGTTGTAACGCAGAAACGAGCCCTGCTGCAAAGTATTGCATCAAAAATTGTAATTACACGCCCCTGTTAAACAGGGGCTGAAAAATTGGGCCTTAGGCACTGGTGCTGGTGCCACAACACTTAACCCCTCACAGATACTCTAGTTGGAACGCAGAATTGAGCCCTGCTGCAAAGTATTGCATCAAAAATTGTAATTACACGTCCCTGTTAAACAAGGGCAGAAAAATTGGGCCTTAGGCACTGGTGCTGGTGCCACAACACTGCAACCCCTCACAGATACTCTAGTTGTAACACAGAAACGAGCCCTGCTGCAAAGTATTGCATCAAAAATTGTAATTACATGCCCCTGTTAAACAGGGGCTGAAAAATTGGGCCTTAGGCACTGGTGGTGGCGCCCAGAACCAAAAATGTTCTTACAAGCTATCAGCGTGATCATTGAGGAGGAAGAGGATAATTACTCAGGGATAGTCACTCAGCATCAGCATAGGCAGTCTTTGAAGGGATCTGAGATTTAAAAAAAAAATTATTTGGTTACATCAGCATCAGGTGCTTGGTAGCTGGTGGTGATCCAAGACTGATTCATTTTTATGAAGGTCAGTCGATCGACCGAGTCGGTGGACAAATGCACCATGTGATCGGTTACAAAGCCTCCAGCAGCACTGAATGTGTGTTCCGAAAGAACGCTGGATGTAGGACAGGCCAGTAGCTCAATTGCATACTGTGCAAGCTCTGGCCAGTGATCCATCCTCAAGAGCCAGAGGATTTTCGGTGGGAAAGGTGTCCAAGTCAGATCTTGCCCCTAGGTATTCCTGCACCATGTAAAACAGACGCTGGCGATGGTTGCTGGAACCGATCATACCTTGGGACTGCGGACCAAAAAATTGTCTGAACGCATCGGTCAGACGGCCACCTTCTCCACCGCTCCTTCTTTGACCGAAGCCTCAGCAACACGTTGTCCAGAAACAGGAGTTTGTAACCTCCCAGTCTCTGGGAACGCGTTGCACAGACCTTTCTGCAAGGCCTCCCAAAGATGTTTCATCCTCTGCTCCCTCTGCGATGGCAAGATAAGGTCCGCAACCTTACCCTTGTAACGTGGATCAAGGAGGGTTGCCAGCCAGTATTGGTCCTTCTCCTTGATACCACGAATACGAGGATCCTTACGCAGGCTTTGCAGGATCAGGGAGGCCATGCAGCGTAGGTTTGCTGGGGCATTCGGTCCGGAGTCCTCTGGGTCACTAAGGATGACATGGTCCGCAGCGACCTCCTCCCAACCACGTACAAGTCCATGTGTTTCTTGGGACTGATCCCTTAAAGACTGCTGCTGATGCTGGGTGTCAGGCTCCACCTCCATACTGACACAATCTTCCTCCTCCTCCTACTCCTCCTCCTCGTCCTCTTCCTGTGTGATCGGCGGGCACGCATGAACACTGTCTGGATAAAGGGGGCCTTGAGAGCTAAGGAAGTCCTCCTCTTCCTGCCTCTGTTCTGCCTCAAGTGCCCTGTCCATTATTCCACGCAGCGTGTGCTCCAACAGGTGGACAAGGGGGACAGTGTCGCTGATGCATGCACTGTTACTGCTCACCATCCTCGTGGCCTCCTCAAATGGTGACAGGACAGTGCATGCATCCCAGATCATAGCCCACTGGCGTGGGAGAAAAAAAAAAAAAGCTCCCCTGACCCTGTCCTGGTGCCATAGTCGCACAGGTACTCATTGATGGCCCTCTGCTGCGTGTGCAGCTGCTGCAGAATGGCCAACGTTGAGTTCCACCTGGTGGGCATGTCACAGATTAGGCAGTTCTTGGGCAGGTTAAACTCCTTTTGGAGGTCCGCCAGCCGAGCACTGGCATTATATGACCGGCGGAAATGCACACAGACTTTCCTGGCCTGCCTCAGGACATCCTGTAAGCCTGGGTACCTGCCCAAGAACCGCTGCACCACCAAGTTAAGGACGTGAGCCAAACAGGGCACATGGGTCATTTGTCCCTGTCGGAGGGCAGAGAGGAGGTTGGTGCCATTGTCGCAAACCACCATTCCTGCCTTAAGTTGGCGTGGCGTCAACCACCTCTGAACCCGTCCCTGCAGAGCTGACAGAACCTCTGCCCCAGTGTGGCTCCTGTCCCCCAAGCACACCACCTCAAGCACCGCATGGCATCTTTTGGCCTGCGTACTTGCGTAGCCCCTTGAACGGCTACGGAGCACAGCTGGTTTCGAGGACAAAGCACAGGAAGAGGACATGGAGGAAGAAGAAGAGGAGGGGGTGGAGGAGAGAGGTGTGCCACAATCATTAGCATTTTGGAGGCGTGGTGGCGGAACAACCTCCAACACTACTGCACCTTTTCCTGCATACTTCCTACGTCCCAGCTGCCAGCAGAGTCACCCAATGCGCCGTGAAACTTAGGTAACGTCCCTGTCCATGCCTGCTGGACCATGAGTCAGCAGTAATATGCACCTTACCGCTGACCGCCCTGTCCAGCGAGGCATGGACATTGCCTTCCACATGCCGGTAGAGCAGGAATCGCCTTCCGTGAGAAAAAGTGGCGTTTGGGTACCTGCCACTGAGGAACCGCACATTCCACAAACTCACGGAAGGGGGCAGAGTCTACCAACTGAAAAGGCAGCAGTTGAAATGCTAGCAATTTTGCCAAGCTAGCATTCAACCGCTGGGCATGTGGATGGCTGGGAGGGAACTTCTTTCGGCGGTGCAGCAGCTGGGGCAGGGAAATTTGCCTGGTACAATCTGACGTCGGTGTACCAAAAGCAGATTGCCCACAAGTACTTGGCTGTGACACACCTAATTCTACACCTTCATTCCTCTCATTGCAGGTCTCAGAGAGGATTGAAAGTATAGTGGGGTTGGAGATCTCAGCTGATGAGGAGCAAGGAGAGGTCCTCTTTGTTTTTTGGTGTGGGTCTTTTAAATACGCTTGCCAATGAACTGCATGGCAGGTCAACATATGTCTGGTCAAGCATGTGGTACCCAAGTGGGAGATGTTTTGGCAACGCGAGATATGCTTGAGACATATGTTGCAAATAGCAGCGGTGCGATCTGCTGCACTCGTCTCAAAAAAGGCCCACACCAAAGAACTTTTTGAATAACGCACAGATACTGCAGCGCCCTGCACATGTGGAGCTTTGGGGTGTGATGCAGTCAATGTGCTGGCCCCTGGAGGGCATCCTGCCTCGTTGGTGATGTGCCGCCTCCTCCTCCTCCTCCTCTCTCCTATCAGGCAATCACGTTGAGTCAGTGACCTCATCATCCCCTCCCTCCTCATCACTGGAGCAAACCTGGCAGTATGCTGCAGAAGGGGGAGCATGACTGCCAGATTGCTGTCCTTCTTGGGCACCCCCTCTGTCCGTGCTCATGTTACTGCTTTCATCGAGCTCAGTATCATCATCAGAGCCTTCCAAACGCTTAGCATCCTCCTGGAGCATGTACCCAACACTGTGGTCAAACAGTTCGAGGGACTCCTCAGGAGGACATGGTGGGGCTAGGGAAGGAATCACTGATGACATTGAGCCGAGGGAAGAGGCCGCTGCTTTGCCAGACAAAGTACCCTGGGCATGGGTGAGAGAGGATGAGGAGGATGAGGACGGCTTGGTCATCCACTCGACCAAGTCTTCCGCATGTTGCGGCTCAACATGGCCAGCTGCCGAAAAAAAGGCCAAGCGTGTCCCACAGCCACGTGCTAATGAGGGTCCACCCTCTCCACGACCAGCACTAGACACAGAGCCTGCTTGCCCTCTCTTATTGGCTTGTGACTGTCTGCCTCTCCTTCTTGGCCTTCCAGACATCCTAATGGCCTGTAGCTGCACTAAGCTGGGATATATACAGTATATATATATATGTACTGATACTGCAGCTAGCCAAATCAACTGCCTGCCTGTAGTATGAGAACACCACCAACCTTCTACAGGTAGCTTTAGCTGAACACTGTGCAGAGCTCGCAAAAAACTAACTTGTAGCTTTTTTAGCTGCCTGCGGTAGTGATAGGATCAGGAAAACACCACCAACCTTCTACAGGTAGCTTTAGCTGAACACTGTGCAGAGCTCGCAAAAAAATAACTTGTAGGTTTAGCTGAACACTGTGAGGAGGACGCACCACAGTAACTTGTAGTTTTAGCTGAACACTGTGAGCAGGACGCACTGCACTAACTTGTAGCTTTAGATGAACACTGTGCAGAGGTGTTAGGTACCTGGTAGTAGAGCCTGACTTGTAGGAGAAGACCTCTCATACAACGCTGGTTCAGGAGCCACTGGAGTGGGAACAGTGGTCTCCTGAGCACAGTGGGGTAGGAGTGCCTGTAGAGTGGAGTCACTGGTGCTGAAGTGATGAGAGATCCCACAGGGATGGCTGGACTGCAGATCAGGTAGAGACTGGAGGCTGCAAGCTGGAACACTTGTAGATGCAGAGATCACTGGAGCTGAAGCTGAAGGTGCAACAGCAAAGACAACAGCAGGCACAAGCAGGGTCAGACGGTCCGGGTCAGCAGGGATATGAGACAGGCAAACGGCAGGCAGAGGCAGAGTCGGTAGGCAGGCAGAGGTTGGCAACGGAATCAGGCAGGTAGCAGGAGAGTAGTCAGGCAGGCCGGGTCGGATAGGAGCAGGACGGATAGTAAAACAAGCCGGGTCAGATGGGTAACAATAATCAGGTTCAGGTTAACACGAATCACAAGCTGAGACGAAGCAGCAATGTGCCAGAGGCACAGGGGGACTTTTATGTGCACTTTGGCGCCAAACCGGCGCTACCGCGAACGCCCGTACGCGCGCACATGCACACGCGCGTGCGCCCAAGCGCCGCGTACCCGCGCGCGCCCTAGCACCGCGCCAATGCCCGGGAACAACAAGATTTTGCTGAGATGTGTGTAACGGAGCGCGCCGGCGCACAGGCGCGTGCCAACGCCCAGGTCCGGCGCCAATGGTACCCTGACATTGCTCCCCCCAAGGGGCAACCTCCGGGTGCCCAAAAGCCTTCTTTTTTCCGGATGGTTAGAAAAATAGGCTCGAACTAAACGCCTAGCATGAACATTACTATCAGGTTCCCATGAATTACTTTCTGGGCCGTAGCCCTTCCACTTGATTAGGAACTGGATCTGCCCTTGTCTTTTCCTGCAATCAAGGATAGTCTCAACCTCAAATTCCTCGTTACCATCAATCACAATGGGTTCAGGAGGTCTGGTTCCTCTATCAGGAAAGGGATCAGGTACAGCAGGTTTGAGCAATGACACATGAAACACGGGGTGTATTTTAAGAGAGTCAGGCAAAGTCAGTTCATACGAAACTTCATTGATCTTCCTTTTAACCGGAAAAGGTCCCATAAACCTAGGTGCCAACTTCTTAGAAGGACATGCTAGTTTGATATTACTTGTAGAAAGCCATACCTGATCGCCAAGCTGAAGCTTCAATTCCCCTCTTCTCTTCCGGTCAAAGATCCTCTTGCTGTCCACCTGAGCCTTGGATACTGCTTCCTGCAACATCTGGTTGTTATTATTGATGAAGTCTACCGTGCTCTGTACTGCTGGAACTGAGGACTCTGGAAGGAAATCGGGTAAAAAGGTTAGATGGAAACCATAATTAGCGAAAAAGGGGGATTGACCGGTGGCTGAATGTTTGGCATTATTGTAGGTAAATTCTGCCAAGGGCAGCAAGGATACCCAATCATCTTGTGAGAAGGAAGTAAAACATCTGATATACTGTTCAAGAGTCTGATTGGTCCTCTCTGTCTGACCGTTGGTCTGAGGGTGATAGGCCGATGACAAGGCCAGCTTGATTTTTAAAGACTCACACAGGGCTCTCCAGAAGCGTGAGGTAAATTGTACCCCTCTGTCAGAGGTTATGTTTACAGGGATTCCGTGAAGTCTAATGATTTCCTTGATGAAGATGTGAGCCGTTTCAATAGCTGACGGAGTTCCTCTTAATGGAAGAAAATGGGCCATCTTGGTAAAACGGTCAACTACCACGAAGATAGCAGAACACCCCTCAGAACATGGAAGCTCTACAATAAAGTCCATGGATATCATTTTCCAAGGCCTATCGGGTACCGGTAAGGGTTTTAACAGGCCCCAAGCTCGACTCCTGGAAGTTTTATTCTGGGTACAGATAGGGCAGGAGCTGACATACTTTTCGCAAAAGTCCTTTAAATCGGGCCACCAAAAGGTACGCTGTACCAATTCCAGGGTTTTACGAACCCCAAAGTGACCTGCCAGTGGGTGATCGTGAAGAAGTGCTAAGACCTTGACCCGAACCTCCTCAGGAACAAAGATTTGGCTCCCTTTCCAGAATAGTCCGTCCTTGTTACTTAAGGTAATCCCTGTGGGTCTGGCTGATTCAGAGGATGCTTCCTTAATCTGGGAGAGAAGATCAGTTTGTATGAGCAGAAAATTGTTTGCAGGTAAAATGGTGTCCGGAGCAGATAAGTCCTTTGGGTTGTCAGGCATTCGTGATAATGCGTCTGGTTTGACATTTTTTGAACCTGGCCGATAAGTAATGTGGAAGGAAAAGCGTGAGAAAAACAGCACCCAGCGGGCTTGTCGGGGTCTTAGCCTCTTAGCAGATCGTAAATATTCTAAATTTTTGTGATCAGTATAGATTAGTACTGGATGTACAGCCCCCTCCAACAGGTACCTCCACTCCTCTAATGCAGTTTTGATGGCAAGAAGCTCCCGATCTCCAACATCATAGTTCCTCTCCGCAGCGGAGAGTTTTCGTGAGAAAAACCCCACAGGATGCATATCGTCTTTACTGCCCTTCCGTTGCGAGAGTATCGCACCGACCGCTATCTCAGAAGCGTCTACTTCCAAAATGAATGGCAAAGATGGTTCAGGGTGACTGAGGATAGGTGCTGAGGTGAATAGTCTCTTGAGGTTCTCAAAAGCCTCTTGGGCTAGGTGATTCCAGGAAAAACGGGTATTCTGTTTGGTTAGTTGTGTGATTGGTGCGATTATTGCAGAAAAACCCCTAATAAATTTTCTGTAGAAATTTGCGAACCCGATGAATCATTGAACCCCCTTCTTGTCTAGGGGTACCGGCCAGTCCAGAACAGCAGAGACCTTCTGTGGATCCATCCTGATGCCAGTTGAGGAGATTATCAAGCCCAAGAACTGAATGCTTTCTTGCTCAAACTCGCATTTCTCCGCTTTTGCATAAAGTCTGTGTAAGCGGAGACGACCCAACACTTGGCAAACATGTTTTCGATGGAGATCCAGGGATTCTGAAAAGATCAAAATATCATCTAAATATGCGATCACAAACAGGTCTAGGAAGTCTCTAAGCACATCATTAATCAGGTGTTGAAAAGTCGCAGGGGCATTGCAGAGTCCAAAAGGCATGACTAAATATTCATAATGCCCGAATCGGGACCGAAAAGCTGTTTTCCACTCATGCCCGGCCCGAATGCGGATCAGATTATAGGCCCCTCTTAGATCAAGCTTAGTGAAAATGACGGCAGTCCTTAATTTCTGAAACAGTTCGGGTATCAAAGGTAGGGGATACCGATTTTTGACCGTGATCTTATTCAGTTCTCGGTAGTCAATACACGGGCGGAGAGATTTGTCTTTTTTAGCAACAAAGAATATTCCCGCACCTGCTGGAGAAGTAGAATGGCGAATGAATCCTTTGGCCAAATTTTCATCTATGTAAGATTTCAACACTTCTTGTTCTTTCTCAGATAGGGGAAAGATGCGTCCGAAGGGAATTTCGGATCCTGGCAGCAATTCGATGGGGCAATCGTAGGGGCGATGAGGTGGAAGAGAATCTGCCCCCTTTTTGCTAAAGACATCAATGTAGTCATGATAATGTTTGGGAATGACCTGACAATTTTTCTGGTTGGAGTCCAGGCAAAGCAAGGTAGCTTGGGAATCCAAATCTTTCGCCAAACAGTGTTCCTGGCAGTAAGATGACAAAAATTTCACTTCTCCAGAGACCCAATGAATGTGTGGGTTGTGAGCCCGTAGCCAGGGAATGCCCAGGATAATGGGAAACATAGGGGAGGTGATGGCGTCCAGGATCAACAGTTCCTTTTGTTGAGAGTCGATTGTAGTGGATAGTGGCAGAGTCTCTTGTGTCACTTGTCCAGATCTGATACGAGAGCCATCGGCTAGAAAGACAGAAAGTCCATGGGTTTTAGTCCGTAAAGGGATGTTATGCTGATTAGCAAAGTTTAAGTCTATAAAGCAACTACATGCCCCGGAGTCAATAATTGCGTTGACTTGGAGTGTCCTTCCTTGAAGCTGTAATGAGAGAAGAATGGCAAGATGGGTAGAATTTGTGGATAAAGCAGAAAGACTGGTAAGTATAGGAGATGGACACTTACTTATTCTGACTGGGCAATTATGGACAAAATGCCCGGTTCCTCCACAGTAAAGGCACAGATTTAGTTGCCGACGTCGGGCACGTTCTTCGGAAGACAGGGCAGGTCGCATCACACCCAGTTGCATTGGTTCGGAGGTATCCGGTGTGGTATTGACTGAATTTGGACTGGGTGCAGGTAAGTAGCGTGTTGCAGGCATCGGAGCTCGGGCTGTCATCCAGGTTGGGCGATTTGGTTGAACTGATCATTCAGATCGACGCTCTCGGAGGCGACGATCGATCTGAATGGTTAGGGTGATCAAGGCCTCCAAGGTATTTGGAATACCTACTCGAGCAAGTTCATCTTTCAAACTTTCAGACAGTCCAATGCGGAATTGGTGACGCAGAGCCGCGTCATTCCACTGTGTGTCCGCGCTCCAACGTCTGAATTCAGTAACATAGTCCTAGTCCTGAACATAGTTCAGTAACAGGTCTGCGGCCTTGTTGGAGCGCGAACAGGGCAGATTCAGCTGAGGCAGTCTGTTGAGGGTCCTCATACAATTGTGCCATGGCTTCGAAGAAGGCGGATAAGGATTGAGTTAGGGCAGAGTCCCCTTCAAGTAAACGATGTGCCCAGGTCTGTGGTTCCCCTTGCAGGAGGGAAATTACAAATCCAACTTTAGTGGCTTCCAGTGAAAAGGTTCTGGGCTGTAAGGCAAAGAAGAGCTGGCAAGCATTGCGGAAGGCCCGAAACTTAGCCCGGTCTCTGGAGAACCTTTCAGGAATGGGGACCCGTGGTTCAGGCGGAAGCATCACAACTGAGGGCCCTGGAACAGTCTGTGTTGGAGCGGCAGCTGAAGAAGAGGCAGAAGGATTAGATCCTGCCATATTCTGAACTTGTCCTTCCAGTCTGTTATAATTATCCTGAAGGGCTTGCACTGCTTGGGTGAGGGCCAGCAGGTGTGTGCATATCTCCTTCATTGGAGAGGTATCTCCTGCAGGCTCAGACATGGCTGCTTCATACTGTTAGGTACCTGGTAGTAGAGCCTGACTTGTAGGAGAAGACCTCTCATACAACGCTGGTTCAGGAGCCACTGGAGTGGGAACAGTGGTCTCCTGAGCACAGTGGGGTAGGAGTGCCTGTAGAGCGGAGTCACTGGTGCTGAAGTGATGAGAGATCCCACAGGGATGGCTGGACTGCAGATCAGGTAGAGACTGGAGGCCGCAAGCTGGAACACTTGTAGATGCAGAGATCACTGGAGCTGAAGCTGAAGGTGCAACAGCAAAGACAACAGCAGGCACAAGCAGGGTCAGATGGTCCGGGTCAGCAGGGATATGAGACAGGCAAATGGCAGGCAGAGGCAGAGTCGGTAGGCAGGCAGAGGTTGGCAACGGAATCAGGCAGGTAGCAGGAGAGTAGTCAGGCAGGCTGGGTCGGATAGGAGCAGGACGGATAGTAAAACAAGCCGGGTCAGATGGGTAACAATAATCAGGTTCAGGTTAACACGAATCACAAGCTGAGACGAAGCAGCAATGTGCCAGAGGCACAGGGGGACTTTTATGTGCACTTTGGCGCCAAACCGGCGCTACCGCAAATGCGCGCACGCCCGTACGAGCGCACGTGCACACGCGCGCGCGCCCAAGCGCCGCGTACCCGCGCGCGCCCTAGCGCCGTGCCGACGCCCGGGAACAACAAGATTTTGCAGGGATGTGTGTAACGGAGCGCGCCGGCGCATAGGCGCGTGCCGACGCCCAGGTCCGGCGCCAATGGTACCCTGACAAGAGGTCTCATTACACTAACTTGTAGGTTTAGCTGAACACTGTGAGGTGGACGCACCACACTAACTTGTAGTTTTAGCTGAACACTGTGAGCAGGACGCACAACACTAACTTGTAGTTTTAGCTGAACACTGTGAGCAGGATGCACCGCACTAACTTGTAGTTTTAGCTGAACACTGTGAGCAGGACGCACTCCACTAACTTGTAGTTTTAGCTGAACACTGTGAGCAGGACGCACTGAACTAACTTGTAGCTTTAGATGAACACTGTGCAGAGGTCTCACTACGCTAACTTGTAGTTTTAGCTGAACACTGTGAGCAGGACGCACCGCACTAACTTGTAGTTTTAGCTGAAGACTGTGAGCAGGATCCACCGCACTAACTTGTAGTTTTAGCTGAACACTGTGAGCAGGACGTACCCCACTAACTTGTAGTTTTAGCTGAACACTGTGAGCAGGATGCACCCCACTAACTTGTAGTTTTAGCTGAACACTGTGAGCAGGACGCACCCCACTAACTTGTAGTTTTAGCTGAACACTGTGAGCAGGACGCACCGCACTAACTTGTAGTTTTAGCTGAACACTGTGAGCAGGACGCACTGCACTAACTTGTAGCTTTAGATGAACACTGTGCAGAGGTCTCACTACACTAACTTGTAGTTTTAGCTGAACACTGTGAGCAGGACGCACCGCACTAACTTGTAGTTTTAGCTGAACACTGTGAGCAGGACGCACCACACTAACTTGTAGTTTTAGCTGAACACTGTGAGCAGAATGCACCGCACTAACTTGTAGTTTTAGCTGAACACTGTGAGCAGGACGCACCGCACTAACTTGTAGTTTTAGCTGAACACTGCGAGCAGGACGCACTGAACTAACTTGTAGCTTTAGATCAACACTGTGCAGAGGTCTCACTACACTAACTTGTAGTTTTAGCTGAACACTGTGAGCAGGACGCACCGCACTAACTTGTAGTTTTAGCTGAACACTGTGAGCAAGATGCACCGCACTAACTTGTAGTTTTAGCTGAACACTGTGAGCAGGACGCACCCCACTAACTTGTAGATTTAGCTGAACACTGTGAGCAGGATGCACTGCACTAACTGTAAATAGTCTAGCTGCCTGACTGTGGTACTAATAGGATCAAAAGAACACCAGCAATTTTCTTCAGGTAGCTGTAAATACTGTAACAAGACAAGCCTGCCTGTCAGTAAGAAGATAACAGGAACGGATCTAGCTAAACTGAATACAGTGTGTATATATATATATATGCAACACCTGGGATGCATATATATACACAATACACTGTAAGTGCAGCTAACTCACTGATTGTCCTGCCTAATCTAGCTAACTCAAATGAAATGACACTGTCTCTCTGTCTATCTATCTCTCTTTCAACGCCGATACACACACTACACAGGGCCGCCGTGCAGGCGGCCTTATATAGTGTGGGGCGTGTTCTAAACCCCCTGAGCCATAATTGGCCAAAGCCACCCTGGCTTTGGCCAATTACAGCTCTCTCTACTGACGGCGCTGTGATTGGCCAAGCATAGTGCATGCTTGGCCAATCATCAGCCAGCAATGCACTGCGATGCCGCAGTGAATTATGGGCCGTGACGCGCCACACGAATTTGGCGCAAACGGCCCATATCGTTCGCAATTCGGCGAACGGGCGAACAGACGATGTTCGAGTCGAACATGGGTTCGACTCGAACACGAAGCTCATCCCTAGCTGTAAGGACTGAGGTTGACTTGTAAATTGGAGACCTCCTGTAAAGACGTTATTCCACTGCATAGCTTGGTGTCATCTGCAAAGACTGAAATGGTACTTTTAATCCCAGACTAGATTTGCCACCTCATCCCTTTAAACCTGAACACCTATGAATTACACACGTTCTGAGGCTAATTAAGTGCAGAAAAGGCACCAAGTGAGTTTAATTACCACCTTACCACCTTAATCAGCCACAGAACCTGTTTAATTAATATGTGTTCGGGTTTAAAGGGATGAGGTGGCAACCATATCCCAGACCCTATATCATTTATAAATATATTAAAAAGTAAGGGTCCCAATACTGAACCTTGGGGTACACCACTAATAACCTTAGACCATTCAGAGTATTAATCATTGACCACTACTCTCCGAATTTGGTCTTTTAGGTTGCTGTAAGGACTGGGATTGCTTATACAGAGTCTCAGATTAGCTGGCTATCCCCTCCAGCAAAAGCTGCTGCTATAGGATTTGTATTTAGGAATCTGTCCTCCAGCACCTGTTCTGCGTTTTGCCCCAGAAGTCAGATTGACAGCTTGTAAAAAAGGGAAGCAAAAAAGAAAAAGGATAGGTGCTATATACAGTACTGTTATTTGGATATTTGGAAGCTGTTGAGTCCCATCATATAACTGCTATTTCAGATATTGTACAGCACTAAGGTCTATTGAATATTTTGTTTGCAAAATCTTAAAAAAATTGCTTTGTCATCTTGTTATGTGGACAAGCTGTGTTTATACATTTTTATATTGATTGTAAAATGCAGGTATTCTCATTTGGACTATTCTGTTTTATAGCATTTATCGTCTCAACCTAAGAATCTGGTATTTTCTTTTTCCTAGTTTTACTTGTCTACTGTATCTGTACATTTTAAAAATTCAGTAAAAATAGTAATACAAACTGGAAAGAATTACAAGAAAGTTTCAAAAAGCATTACGAGAACATTTTTAAAGAAATATTTTTTGACCTACATGAAGTGTAAATATGGCTATACACAATTCAAATGTATACAAATATAGTTGGCAGTTACAGGCATTGGAATACCATAAATGTGTTTTCCTTTCTGGAAAATATTGTTGGTTTTCCAAATATATGATTGGATTATACTATATGTCAATTTTATGGACAAAATGTGCTTAATAGAATCCTTCACCTTATGCACTGTTATGCCCTGTACACACGATCGCACATTCCGACAACAAAATTCATTGGATTTTTTCTGACGGATGTTGGCTCAAACTTCTCTTGCATACACACGGTCACACAAAGGTGGTCGGAAATTCTGAACGTCAAGAACGCGGTGAAGTACAACACATATGACGAGCCGAGTTCTATAGCTAGTGCTTGATTCTGAGCATGCGTGGCACTTTGTGCGTCAGAATTGTCTACACACGATCGGAATTTACGCAAACGGATTTTGTTGTCGGAAAATTTTAGATCCAGCTCTCAAACTTGTGCGTCGGAAATTCCGATGGAAAAAGTCCGATGGAGCCTACACACGCTCGGAATTTCCGTCAACAAGCTCCGATCGCACATTTTCCATAGGAAAGTCCGATTGTGTGTACAGGGCATAAGACTATATAGGAGAAAAGCCAGCCCTGCATATTTAAATTGAACTACAGGCAAACTAAATACATGAGAGCTGTTTTACCACCTAAAGAATTTGTAATTCTTTTTTAGACAATCTTTTGATTTAGGCATCCCAGTCCAAGACCTTCCTACACACTGTTGTGCAGCTAAATAATGCAGCCTGATGTAGAACCCACTCCAAGCTCTGGCTAGACATTTAAAGTGTATGTATAGCCAAAAGTTTGATTCTTGCTGTCTAGAATTTCTAAAAAATAAGGGAAATTCCATGCTAAAGCTGACCATACACTAGTAGATGTTTAAAGAAACGTCACAAAGTATTAAAAACATTTGTATAAAACGTCTTCAATGATGATGATTTGATGAATGTCTTATGAACATTTTTTTTAAAAAGTGTACTTTACACAAACAAAAATCATATTCACCATTAAAAATAACTGTTTGAGAAAACCATCTTTTTCCCTTTTTCTTCACTGTGAGTGAAAAGGAACATCGATTTGACCACACTAACCATTAGAAAAGTGAAAGAACATTTTTAAAAAGACAAATTTCAAATTAAATTTTACTAGTGTGTAGGCAGGTGCAGTCTTCTTCCTCCACTGCAGCCTAGAGAGGATGTCAGGGGAAACTTAGTTTCTCTGTGGTTTCCTGGTTCTTGGAGACAGCATTCTGGCTGGCTGCACTGCATCCAGGTGACCCTTGGTGGCCATCTTGAGTCAGCAGAGTCTTTTTAAGTCCCTGCTCTCCAGGTTTTGGCACGCATTTGCAAGTGGGTAGTGTAGGGACAGGTTCCCTGCCAGTCAGAGACAGTACTAGTGGCAAGGAAAGGTTCAAGATGAGGAGAGACAGCGTAGGATTTGCAACTTCTCTAGACTTTTTCCCGCTTGGGCACTAGACGGGCAGGTCGCATTCTGGCCCTCTTAATTGGCGCTGTCAGTTTAGCTGAAAGCTGCTTCTCTACACGACGTTGAAATTTGTGCATGTTCCTGGTTCAGTTGTCTTCCTACTGGGTTTGTTGTGAACTGTCTTTGCCTTATTTCAAGACAAGTTTTTTACTTTACACCCAGACTGTGTATGGCAGTGGTTCTCAACCCTGTCTTCAAGTACCCCCAACCATGTTTGCAGGTTTTCCTTTACCTTGCACAGGTGCTTTAAATCAGAGTCAATGGCTTGGTATTTTGGACAGCTATTTTATCTAAGAGAAATTTTCAAAATATGGCCTGTTCGGTACTCAAGGACAGTGTTGAGAACCTTTAGTGTATGGTATTTCCACCGCACCACACTGCACCCTCCCACAAGTATATAGCCAGCTTTGGGCATCTGGTTTATCCAGAACTGATATCCCCATTGGATTATATCCCCACACAGCCTGTTTTAGTGACAACTGTAAATTATGGTTTTCCTATCATTTTCTCCACTGGGAATAACAGAGGGTGAATCTCTCCATCAGGGTCGCAAACCCTAAACAAAAAACCTTCCCTACTCTACCCAAAACTTAAAAAAAAAGTTTGAGGCAAACTTTTCCTGTGACAACACTGACAAATACACAGTGGTTAAGTGGTTAGCACTTTTGCCTAGCAGCACTAGGTTCGTTTATGCCTGGAGTTTGCATGTTCTCCCTGTGCCTGCATAAGTTTCCACCCATACTCCAAAGACATGCTGGTAGGTATGCGTATCTATGAATGTGAGTTAGGGTCCTTAGTTTGTAAGCTCCTTAAGGGCAGGGACTGATGTGAATGCACAATATATGTGTAAAGTGCTGCGTAAATTGATGTCGCTATATAAGTACCCCTAATAAATATTAACTATTAATTTTGAAAACAGCTCTCCAATACATAATTAGTTAGTTAGGGCCACCTTCCCAAGGGCGATTGCATGCATATGCCAGATTCCTGTGGGTAAAATTAGCAGATTTTTGTGGTTGGGATGACAGGTGTATGGGAACAATGGCAAGCTAAGAGGACATGTCGCTGTTTGCATGCATCCGTACACTTTGTGGTTACTTGCAGTTAGGGACATCCAAAATTGAGATGAGACATAGAGCAGGTAAGTATAAACCTGTTTATTATTTTAAAGAAAAAAATATTACATTTAGAATTGCTGTAAGTTGGATAGGTCTGTGCTGAATACACAGAATATGTATAGAAAAGTGGAATTGAGAGAACATCTTTCAAAATTATAAAAGTGATCTTTAATACTTTAATATTCTACAAACTACAAGATTGAGCGCTGAAAAACCATAAATGAACTGTGACGGAGACAGCGTGAAGGGGATGGTGTTCCAACGGTATTGTTTTTAAAGCATGCGGATGTACAGACAATGTCGCCTTGGGAGCTTTTTGTCCTTTGCAGCAGCTTATCATGGCAGTGGCAATATTACTCATTCCCATTTACTTGTGGTCTTACTGCGTAACACAAGAAGGGACATATATCAAGCAGATTCTATTAATGTTCAAATGATTTACTTGACAAGGCTTGTGTCAGTACCAAATGCTCACCTTCCATACAAGTCTAAAATATTTGGTACATGAGTGTATAGTAGTCTGTACAGAGTATTGGAAAACACATACTCATAGCAACCCTTCCTAATGAGAATTTTAAAGTATGCATGCATATACAGTGCCTTGAAAAAGTATTCACACCCCTTGAAATTCTCCACATTTTGTCAGCTTACAACCAAAAACGTAAATGTATTTTATTGGGATTTTATGTGATAGACCAACACAAAGTGGCACATACTTGTGAAGTAGAAGGAGAATGATAAATAGTTTTCAATTTTCTTTTTTAAATAAATATCTGAAAAGTGTGGCGTACATTTGTATTCAGTCCCCTTTACTCTGATACCCCTTACTAAAATCTAGTGGAACCAATAGCCTTCAGAAGTCACCTAATTAGTAAATAGAGTCCACCTGTATATAATTTAATCTCTGTATAAATACAGCTGTTCTGTGAAGCCCTCAGAGGTTTGTAGAGAACCTTAGGGCAGCACAGTGGTGTAGTGGTTATCACTTTCACCTAGCAGCAATAGGGTCGCTGGTTCAAATCCCGACCACGACACTATCTGCCTGGAGTTTGCATGTTCTCCCTGTGCTTGCATGGGTTTCCTCTGGGTACTCCGGTTTCCTCCCACACTCCAAATACATGCTGGAAGGTTAATTAGAGCCTGTTGAAAAAAATTGGCCAAATATGTGTATGTGTTTGTAAGCATGTCAGGACCCCATGGGGTAAAGGACTGCACTATACCGCAGATGGACACCGGCGGCAAAAAGCGCCCTGAGGCGATTCAGTTTGCATGGGTAGCGCTATACAAGTCACTCATTCATTCTTAGTGAACAAACAGCATCATGAAGGCCAATGAACATACCAGACAGGTCTGGGATAAAGTTGGGGAGAAGTTTAAAGCAGGGTTAGGTTATAAAAAAAATATCCCAACCTTTGAACATCTCATGGAGCACTGTTCAATCCATCATCCTTAAATGGAAAGAGTATAGCACAATTGAAAACTCACCAAGACATGGCCTTGCACCTAAACTGATAGGCTGGGCAGGGAGAGCAATAATCAGAGAAGTAGCCAAGAGGCCCATGGTAACTCTGGAGGAGCAGAGATCCACAGCTCAGGTGGGAAAATCTGTCCACAGGACAACTATTAGTCATGCACTCCACAAATGGTCTTTATGGAAGAGTGGCAAGAAGAAAGCCATTGTTGAAAGAAAGCCATTAGAAGTCCTGTTTATGGTTTGCGAGAAGCCATGTGGAGGACACAACAAACATGTGGAAGAAGGTGCTCTGGTCAGATGAGACCAAAATTTAACTTCTTGGCCTAAAAGCAAAATGCTATGTGTGGCGGAAAAATAACACTGTACATAATCCTGAACACACCATCCCCACCGTGAAACATGGTGGTGGCAGCATCATGCTGTGGGGATGCTTTTCTTCAGCAAGGATAGGGAAGCTGATCAGAGTTGATGGGAAGATGGATGGAGCCAAATACAGGGCAATCTTAGAAGAAAACCTGTTAGAGTCTGCAAAAGACTTGAGACTGGGGTGGAGGTTCACCTTCCAGCAGGACAACGACACTGTCAGACTTCCACTTATCAGACCGGTGAGTCCGCTTGGGCAGAGAGTGGTCTCCCTTATGTGTCCGACTCGTGGCCCCTGATGGAATAGACAGGATATGCGGGAGTACGGAATGGTATGAGAGCCTGGTGATGAGGATCCAGGTGCTGGAAGGAAGGTGATCTTCAAGCTGCAGGTAAGTAGGCTGGAACACAGGCAAACAGATGCTGAGCAGGAGCAGAGCAGGCAAGTCAGGGCACAGGCAGGGTTCAGCAACAGGCGGGCAGCCAAGGTACAACAGGAGCAGGCAGAAGCGGAGTCAAACAGGTCGAGGTCAGGTGCAGGCAGAAGTCAAGAATATCCGAGAGGCAAGCCGGGATGTCAGGAGATCAGGAACACAGGAACACAGGCAACGCTATTTCCTGGCCTAGGCCAACAAGACCCAGGCCTAGGGCAGCACTTTGCAGGGGGGCAGCACGGAAAGAGTCCCCGCCGGCTTGCACTACACTGTTAGTGTAATGCAAGCTGCTTCTAATTTTGACTGTCCTCTCATCCTGGACCACAAACCTTCCTCACTGTGCTATATGTTTTCTGCTGCACCATTGGCATGGTTATATCTTCCTAGTCCTCTCCATAAAATTATCAGAAATTTGTGCTTAAAGTAGAACTATAGGCAACACTTTTTTTTTTCATTTTTGATAGAGTAAGGGAGGGTTATAGCCCCTGTCAGTTTATTTTTTACCATCCCTGTCCCATTGCAGAGATTTCCCTTAACTTCCTGTCCCATAGCCAAACAGGAAGTGAGAGGAAATCTATGCAAGTTAAGGGAATCCAATGCCCCCCCAGGCCCTAAGAACTAGTGCCCCCACTCGAAAATTTCAGGGCAGGTCTTAAACAGAAAGGGGTGTGGCCTTGACAGGAAGGGGTGGGTCATATTTAAATTAGGGGGTGCACGAGTTTAGTCAGGCCTAGGGCAGCACAAAACCTAAATACACTACTGAACACAGGTATAGACAATGGGAACAAGGGCACAGGGAGCTGATGATCAGGCATCACCGAGCAGGCGTGCACAGCAGACCTAAATAGGCTGGTTGGTGCCAAATGCCACGCATGTGCACACGTCGACGTGCACAGGCACGTGCCCGAATGCCAGTGCGCACACCAGCACCCACAGGATCATGCACACCAGTGCTTACAGGGGCACGCACAGCAGCACGCACAGAAATGCGTGAGCCAATGCGCACCGGCGCACACCGGCATGCACCAGAGCGGCCAGCACCGCGACCAACAAGGTAACCTCTCTGTCAGTGCCACCTCCTTAAGGGCAGACTCCAATCTGGAGGCATGGGAGTTCTTAAATGCCTGTAAAAGTTCCTGGGCATGTAAATTGCTCTCTGGCTCCCAGGAGTTGTCCTTTAGGACCATACCCCTTCCATTTGATGAGGTACTGGATTTCGTTGCCCCTCTTTCTGCAATCCAGAATTGCTTCAACTTCAAATTCTTCTTCATCGTTAACTATGATAGGTTTGGGTGGGCCGTTAGTGCGGCCAGTAAAGGAATTAGGAGTAGCAGGCTTCAGTAGGGTCACATGAAAGACCGGGAGTACCTTTAGAGAGTCGGGCAAATCAAGTTCGTAGGTGACATCATTTATTTTCCTCTTCACCGAGAAAGGACCCATAAATTTAGGGCCCAATTTCCTAGAGGGACAGGCCATTTTTAAGTTAACTGTGGACAACCACACTTGGTTGCCGGGTTCCAAGATAAGTTCTCATCGCCTCTTCTTATCAAACATCTTTTTGTTGAGACTTGGCTCCTGAGACTTGGCTATAGTTTCTTGTAAAGTTTGTTATTGATGGAGAAAAAATTCATGGTTTCAGAGACTGCAGGAACGGTACATTCAGGTATTGAACTGGACAGGAAAGATGGATGGAAACCATAGTTGGCAAAAAATGGTGTTTGATTGATGGCAGAATGCAGGGAGTTATTGTAGGGGAATTCTGCAACAGGTAATAAAGCAACCCAGTCATCCTGAGAGAAGGCGGAGAAGCAGCGGAGGTATTGCTCCAGAGTTTGATTGGTTCTCTCAGTTTGGCCGTTTGTCTGGGGATGATAGGCCGACGAGAATGCCAACTCTATTTCCAGAACCTCGAGGTAAATTGGATACCTCAAACTGACACAATACTTGCTGGGATCCCATGCAGCCTTACAACTTCTTTAACAAAAATCTTTGCTGTTTCCATGGCCGAGGGTGTGCCCCTCATGGGAAGGAAGTGTGCCATCTTAGACAGCCTGTCCACCACAACAAAGATGGTAGAAAATTCCTCAGATGGGAGTTCCACGATGAAGTCCATCCATATAATTTTCCACAGTCTCTCTGGAACGGGTAAAGGTTTTAATAGTCCCCAAGCTTTTGTCCGGCTATTTTTACTTCGGGCACAAGTGTTGCACGAGTCCACATAGTTTTTTTACAGTCATTGAGCAGTTGGGGCCACCAGAAAGTGCGCTGTACCAGCTTGGCAGTCTTCAGGACACCGAACTGTACGGCCAACTTATGGTCATGGCAGAGCTCCATTACAGCTACCCTTAAGGCCTCAGGAACCACGATCTTGTCTTTATGCCAAAACAGACCCTCTCTTAAATTGGTTTCGGGGTACGGGGACATTCCCACAGAGGCCTGTCTTATCCGGGAGATAAGATCCCCTTGGCGGAGCAAGAAGTTCCCAGAAGGAAGGATTGTGTCAGGAGGCAAGGTTTTCTCTGAGTCATGAAACATGCGGGAGAGCACATCTGGCCTAATGTTCTTAGAACCGGGTCTGTAAGTGATATGAAATTGGAATCGAGAAAAAAAAGTGCCCATCTGGCCTGCCGTTGTCTTAGTCTTTTGGCTGTTCTCAAATATTCCAAATTCTTGTGGTCGGTGTAGACAAAGATAGGATGTACAGCACCCTCCAGTAGGTAACACCACTCCTTCAGAACCGCCTTGATGGCAAGAAGTTCCCGATCCCCCACGTCGTAGTTTCTTTCTGACATTGAGAGTTTGCGTGAGAAGAATGCTATTGGGTAGAGAAGGGCTTTGGCACCCTGCCGCTGAGAAAGCACCGCTCCAACTGCAATTTCTGAAGCGTCGATCTCCAAGACGAATGGTAGAGCAGGATTGGGGGATTTCAGAATGGTAGCTGAAGTGAACAGTTCCTTAAATTTTTTAAGGCCGACTAGGCCTTAGGGGTCCAAGAGAATCGGGTTCCCTGCCTGGTCAGCTTGGTAATTGGAGCAATTATTGCAGAAAAGCCTCTGATGAACTTCTGGTAGCAATTAGAGAAGCCAATAAAGCACTGCACGCCTTTCTTATCCACGGGCGCAGGCCAGTCCAGGATGGCAAATACCTTTTGGGATCCATCTTGATGCCCTTAACGGAGATGACTAAGCCCAAGAATTGGATGCACTGGAGTGCAAACTCAGCCGGGTTAGAACATTCTGGACATGTCTGCGGTGATCGGCTAATGAAGAAGAGAAGATTAAAATATCATCAAGGTACACTATTACATACAAGTCCAAGTAGTCACGGAAAATGTCATTGACAAAGTGTTGAAACGTTGCAGGGGCGTTGCATAAACCAAAGGGCATGACAAGGTACTCAAAGTGCCCAAATCGAGTACGGAAGGCCGTCTTCCATTCGTCATCTTCTCGGATATGGATTAAGTTGTAAGCACCGCGAAGATCTAGCTTCGTGAAAATGACTGTGGTTCCTAGCCTTTGGAAAAGTTCAGGTACTAGAGGCAAGGGATAACGATTTTTAATAGTTATCTTGTTCAACTCCCGATAGTCGATGCAGGGATGTAGAGAATGGTCTTTCTTTTCAACAAAGAAAATGCCAGCCAGCTGGGGAGGTGGAAGGGAGGATGAACCTCTTTTTCAGATTTTCATCTATGTAGCCCTTTTGTGTGTCTAACTCCTGCTCAGTTAGTGGGAAGATTCTTCCAAAAGGAACTTCAGTACCAGGTAACAGTTTTATTGGCAGTCATAAGGCCTGTGAGGGGGAATTGCTTCTGCTCCTTTCTTACTGAATAAGTCCAGAAAGTCCTGATAGGGTTCGGGGATGGACTGACGTAGCTCCGGATCTGAGTCCAAGCAAAGGAGTTGGGAGGTTTTATAAGATGACCTGTACAGGTAGTACTGCTGGCAATACTCTGAAAGGAATTAACTTCTCCTGTAGCCCAGTTAATGCTGGGATTATGGGCTTGCAGCCAGGGCATACCCAGGATGATAGGGAAAAAAGGAGAAGAGATGGCATTCAGGCGTAGAAGTTCCTGATGATGGGTGGCCATGGTGGCCAGCAAAGGAACGGTCTCCTGTGTGACAGGACTGGAACCAAGGGTGGAGCCATCCACAAGGTGAACAGCAAGCCCCTGGGCCTTGGGTTGAAGTGGCATGCAGCGGTTGGCAGCGAAGGTCAGGTCGACAAAACAGCTGCATTCTCCGGAATCAATGATGCCTGACACTGGAATATTCCCTCCTGGAATCTGTAATGTGATGGAAAGAGCAAGATGAGAACCGGATTTAGGCAAAACAGATGCACACATTGAGGAGGTAGGAAGGCACTTACGCGTCTTGTTGGGGCAGGCCCTCACAAAATGCCCAGGTTCACCGCAATATAGACATAGTTTGTGGGCTTGTCTGCGCAGCTTTTCCTCAGGAGTGAGCGTGGGACGAAGCAAGCCAAGCTGCATGGGTTTGGGAGCTTCTTGAACTGGAGCGGTAGAGGTGGGAGGAAACTGACCGGTAGAATTAGGAACCTTAGGTAGCATCCAGGTGGGGCAAAAATGGCTGGTAGACCTCTCAGACGGACGCTCCCTTAAGGGACGGTCAATCTGGATGGAGAGGTTGATGAGTTCATCCAAGGACTGAGGTATTCCAACTCGTGCCAACTCATCCTTAAGTGGGTCAGATAGCCCCAGCAGGGCGGCGTCATTCCAGTCCGTGTCAGGGCTCCAGCATCTGAACTCTACCGCATAGTCTTCAGCTGCTCTGCGACCTTGTTGAAGAGAGTGCAGTGCGGCTTTGGCAGTCGCAGTCAGTTGGGGGTCCTCGTATAGTTGGGACATAGCCAGGAAGAAGGCGCCAAGACTATCCAGGGACCCAGACATTTGCTCCAGAAGACAGTGTGCCCAGGTTTGAGGCTTGCCGGTCAACAGGGAAATAACAAAGCCCAACTTAGTTGCTTCCAAGGAGAAGGTGAAAGGTTGCAGAGCAAAGTAGAGCTCGCAGGCATTAGGGAAAGCACGGTACTTGCTGCATTCTCCGGCAAACCTTTCAGGTGTGGGTACTCTGGGCTCTGGAGGAAGCATCACTACGTAGGGTGCAGGTGGAAATCCGGCAGAAGATGCTCCCTGGGGATTAGAAGAAGAAGATAAGGCCTGAACTTGTTCCTCCAGTCTTGAGTAGCCTTCCTGAAGCCTCTTCACAGCTTGATTGAGACCTGCCAGATGTCTACACAGTTCATCCATGGGGGAGGCCCCCTGCCCGGACTCGGTCATGGCTGCCTGATACTGTCAGACTTCCACTTACTAGACCGGTGAGTCCGCTTGGGCAGAGGGTGGTCTCCCTTACGTGTTCGACTCGCGGCCCCTGTTAGAATAGACAAGAGGCATGGGAGTGCGGAATGGTATGAGAGCCTGGTGATGAGGATCCAGGTGCTGGAAGGAGGGTGATCTTCAAGCAGCAGGTAAGTAGGCTGGAACACAGGCAAACAGATGCTGAGCAGCAGCAAAGCAGGCAGGTCAGGGCACAGGCAGGGTTCGGCAACAGGCGGGCAGCAAAGGTACAACAGGAGCAGGCAGAAGCGGAGTCAAACAGGCCGAGGTCAGGTGCAGGCACAAGTCAGGAATATTTGAGAGGCAAGCTGGGTCATCAGGAGATCAGGAACACAGAAACACAGGTATAGGCAATGGGAACAAGGGCACAGGGAGCTGATGATCAGGCAGCACCGAGCAGAGTGCACAGCAGACCTAAATAGGCCAGTTGACGCCAAACGACGTGAACAGGCGCACACACAAGCACACACACACGCCCGAAGGCCAGTGCGCACACCAGCACCCATAGGATCATGCACCCCAGCGCTCACAGAGGCACGTACAGCAGCGCGCACAGGAACGCGTGCGCCAACGCGCACCGGCGCACACTGGCATGCACCAGAGGGGCCAGCACCGCGACCAACAAGGTAACCTCTCTGACAGACACTAAACCTACAGCCAGAGCTGCAATGGAATGGTTTAGATCAAAGCATACATTCATTAGTTAGAACGGCCCAGTCAAAGATAAGACCTAAATCCCATCGAGAATATGTGGCAAGACTTGAAAATTGCTGTTCACAGGCACCCTCCATCCAATCTGACAGAGCTTGAGCTATTTTGCAAAGAAGAATGGGCAAAAATTTCACTCTTTAGATGTGCAAAGCTGGTAGAGACATACCCAAAAAGGCTTGCAGCTGTAATTGCAGTGAAAGGTGATTCTACAAAGTTTTGACTCAGAGGGGCTGAATACAAATGCCCACCACACTTTTCAGATATTTACTTGTAAAAAATTGTGAAAACAATTTATCATTTTCCTTCCACTTCACAATTATGTGCCACTTTGTGTTGGTCTATCACATAAAATCCCAATAAAATACATATACGTTTTTGGTTGTACCATGACAATGTGGAAAATTTTAAGGGGTATGAATACTCTTTCAAGGAATTGTATCAATTTTCCATTAGGGAAAAGTGACATGCATTACACAAGCAACCCAAGCCATTAGTGGTGGATCCAAAGGAGACAGTACAAATTGTACGGTGTGCAATCTAGAAGGTGTCAAATGATTATATAATATTTATTATTCATGTTCTCACAATTGTCTAAGGTTCTTGTATATGGATTATCTATTTAATGTTACAAGAGTGGGTATTGAATTGATATCAGGTTGATATGGAGATGTTCTTTTATTTTTTATTTTTTCACCCTGATGAAGGAGGAGCTCTTGGACCCCCAAAACACATTGGCTACTTTTTTGGTTTGTCCCCTGACTTTCATTGGAATAAAGTTGTATCTGGATCTCTTAGCAGAGGTATGGTGCTTTATTTCTATTTTTGGTACATTACACTACAAGCCAAGGAAGCTGTGGAGATCTTCTGGGTTGTAGAATCTGTCTGCCTGGGAACCAGATCACTTAAATCAACATCAATACTTTAAGATAGCAACTTAGTACTAGAGAAAGGATGACAGTCCCAATGCATGGACAAGTCAGCAAAGACAGCTTCCACACTTATACAAACTTACTATAATCCTGGCAGTTTCCCTTTTAAACTGATATTAAAGTCTAGTTTTTTTATTTAAAAAATATCAAACATGTCATACTTACCTGCTCTGTGCAATGATCTTCTTCTCAGGTCCCACGTCGGCACTCCTGGCCCCTTCCTCCTGCGAGTGCCCCCACAGCAATCAGCTTGCTGTGGGGGCACCTGAGCTAAGCCTCTGCTCTGTTTTTTTCCATTCAGACACGGAGCTGTGGCTCGGCCCCGCCCCCTCAACCCCCTGATTGGCTCACTGGCTGTGATTGACACCATGGCTCTCGCTACTGCCAAAAGCCAATCAGGGGTGCGAGTCCCCGGAGTGGCAAGGCTCTCCTCGACATCGCTGGATCAAGAGGGGGCTCAGGTAACTATGAGGGGGGCTGCTGCGCACAGAAGGTTTTTTACCTTCATGCATAGAATGCATGAAGGTAAAAAACCTTGTGCCTTTCAACCACTTTAAGTGCTGCTGGTAAGCCAAACAAAACAATTCTGTTTTCTCAAAATGAATCTATAACAACTAAAGCAAGATTAAGCTGTTTAAAAGCAGACTGAGACACTATAAAGATTACTCTTACTTTTGAATGCTTTCAACTATTACTTAGTAAACAGCAGCAACAAAAAAAAAAAACCTTAGTTGAGATGGACCTATTATTAAAATCCACGCACCACATACATCACTATGATACAGATGAGTAGGGATGGGCGAACGGTTCGGTCCAAGCATAAGTTCGGGCCAAACTTTGGTTATATGCTTAGGCTTATATGCAGGTTATTGTCATAAAAAGTGTTTGGGGACCTGGGTCCTGCCCCAGGGGACATGTATCAATGCAAAAAAAAAGTTTTAAATACGGCCGTTTTTTCGGGAGCAGTGGTTTTAATAATGTTTAAATTGAAACAATAAAAAATGAAATATTCCTTTAAATATCATGCCTGGGGGTGTCTATAGTATGCCTGTAAAGTGGTGCAGTTTTCCCATGCTTAGAACAGTACCACAGCAAAATGACATTTCTAAAGGAAAAAAAGTAATTTAAAACTGATCATGGCTGTAATGAATTGTCGGGTCTTGGCAATATGGATAAAACTCATTGAAAAAAACAACATGGGCTCCCCCCAGTCCATTACCAGGCCCTTTTGGTCTGGTATGAATATTAAGGGGAACCCTGAACCAAATTTTTTTAATAAATTGCGTGGGGGTCCCCCCAAAATCCATACCAGGCCCTTCAGGTCTGGTATGGATATTAAGGGGAATCCTGCGCCAAATAAAAGAAAAATGGCGTAGGGGTCCCCCCAAATCCATATCGGACGTTTCAGGTCTGGTATGGATTTTAACCACTTGAGCCCCGGACCTTTATGCTGCCTAAGGACCAGAGGTCTTTTTCCAATTTGGCACTGCGTCGCTTTAACTGCTAATTGCGCGGTCATGCAATGCTGTACCCAAACGAAATTTGCGTCCTTTTCTTCCCACAAATAGAGCTTTCTTTTGATGGTATTTGATCACCTCTGCGGTTTTTATTTTTTGCGCTATAAACGGAAAAAGACCGAAAATTTTGAAAAAAAATGATATTTTCTACTTTTTGTTCTAAAAAAAATCCAATAAACTAAATTTTAGTCATACATTTAGGCCAAAATGTATTCGGCCACATGTCTTTGGTAAAAAAAATGTCAATAAGCGTATATTTATTGGTTTGCGCAAAAGTTATAGCGTCTACAAACTAGGGTACATTTTCTGGAATTTACACAGCTTTTAGTTTATGACTGCCTATGTCATTTCTTGAGGTGCTAAAATGGCAGGGCAGTACAAACCCCCCCCAAATGACCCCATTTTGGAAAGTAGACACCCCAAGGAAATTGCTGAGAGGCATGTTGAACCCATTGAATATTTATTTTTTTTGTCCCAAGTGATTGAAAAATGACAAAAAAAAAAAAAAAAAAAAATATTTACAAAAAGTGGTCACTAAATGATATATTGCTCACACAGGCCATGGGCCTATGTGGAATTGCACCCCAAAATACATTTAGCTGCTTCTCCTGAGTATGGGGATACCACATGTGTGGGACTTTTTGGGAGCCTAGCCGCGTACGGGGCCCCGAAAACCAATCACCGCCTTCAGGATTTCTAAGGGTGTAAATTTTTGCTTTCACTCTTCACTGCCTATCACAGTTTCGGAGGCCATGGAATGCCAAGATGGCACAAAACCCCCCAAAATGACCCCATTTTGGAAAGTAGACACCCCAAGCTATTTGCTGAGAGGCATATTGAGTCCATGGAATATTTTATATTTTGACACAAGTTGCGGGAAAGTGACACTTTTTTTTTTTTTTTTTTTTTTTTTTTTCATAAAGTTGTCACTAAATGATATATTGCTCACACAGGCCATGGGCATATGTGGAATTGCACCCCAAAATACATTTAGCTGCTTCTCCTGAGTATGGGGATACCACATGTGTGGGACTTTTTGGGAGCCTAGCCGCGTACTGGACCCCGAAAACCAATCACTGCCTTCAGGATTTCTAAGGGTGAAAATTTTTGATTTCACTCTTTACTGCCTATCACAGTTTCGGAGGCCATGGAATGCCCAGGTGGCACAAAACCCCCCCAAATGACCCCATTTTGGAAAGTAGACACCCCAAGCTATTTGCTGAAAGGCATGGTGAGTATTTTGCAGCTCTCATTTGTTTTTGAAAATGAAGAAAGACAAGAAAAAACATTTTTTTTTTCTTTTTTCAATTTTCAAAACTTTGTGACAAAAAGTGAGGTCTGCAAAATACTCACTATACCTCTCAGCAAATAGCTTGGGGTGTCTACTTTCCAAAATGGGGTCATTTGGGGGGGTTTTGTGCCACCTGGGCATTCCATGGCCTCCGAAACTGTGATAGGCAGTGAAGAGTGAAATCAAAAATTCACGCCCTTAGAAAGCCTGAAGGCGGTGCTTGGTTTTCGGGGTCCCGTATGCGGCTAGGCTCCCAAAAAGTCTCACGCATGTGGTATCCCCGTACTCAGGAGAAGCAGCAGAATGTATTTTGGGGTGTAATTTCACATATTTCCATGGCATGTTTGAGCAATATATCATTTAGTGACAACTTTGTGCAAAAAAAAAAAAAAAAATTTGTCTCTTTCCCGCAACTTGTGTCGCAATATAAAATATTCCATGGACTCGACATGCCTCTCAGCAAATAGCTTGGGGTGTCTACTTTCCAAAATGGGGTCATTTGGGGGGGTTTTGAACTGTCCTGGCATTTTATGCACAACATTTAGAAGCTTAAGTCACACATCACCCACTCTTCTAACCACTTGAAGACAAAGCCCTTTCTGACACTTATTGTTTACATGAAAAAGTTTTTTTTTTTTGCAAAAAAATTACTTTGAACCCCCAAACATTATATATTTTTTTAAAGCAAATGCCCTACAGATTAAAATGGTGGGTGTTTCATTTTTTTTTTTTCACACAGTAATTGCGCAGCGATTTTTCAAACGCATTTTTTGGGGAAAAAACACACTTTTTTTAATTTTAATGCACTAAAACACGCTATATTGCCCAAATGTTTGATGAAATAAAAAAGATGATCTTAGGCCGAGTACATGGATACCAAACATGACATGCTTTAAAATTGCGCACAAACGTGCAGTGGCAACAAAATAAATACATGTTTAAAAGCCTTCAAAAGCCTTTACAGGTTACCACTTTAGATTTACAGAGGAGGTCTACTGGAAAAATTACTGCACTCGATCTGGCCTTCGCGGTGATACCTCACATGCATGGTGCAATTGCTGTTTACGTTTGACGACAGACCGCCGCTTGCGTTCGCCTTAGCGCGAGAGCAGGGGGCGACAGGGGTGTTTTTTTTTTTTTTTTTTTTTCTTTATTATTTTTTTGCTTTTTTAATCTTACTTTTAAACTGTTCCTTTCATTTTTTTTTTTTAATCATTTTTATTGTTATCTCGGGGAATGTAAATATCCCCTATGATAGCAATAGGTAGTGACAGGTACTCTTTTTTGAAAAAATTGTGGTCTATTAGACCCTAGATCTCTCCTCTGCCCTCAAAGCATCTGACCACACCAAGATCAGTGTGATAAAAATGCTTCCCCAATTTCCCAATGGCGCTATTTACATCCGGCGAAATCTAAGTCATGAAATACTCGTAGCTTCCGGTTTCTTAGGCCATAGAGATGTTTGGAGCCACTCTGGTCTCTGATCAGCTCTATGGTCAGCTGGCTGAATCACCGGCTGCATTCTCAGGTTCCCTGTTGAGACAGGAGAGCCAGAGAAAAACACGGAAGACGGTGGGGGGGGGGCATTCCCTCCCACGGCTTGTAAAAGCAGTCTAGAGGCTAATTAGCCGCTAGGATTGCTTTTACATGAAAGCCGACCGCTGGCTGAAAAGAATGATACCAAGATGATACCTAAACCTGCAGGCATCATTCTGGTATAACCACTCAAAGTCGTGAATGGCGTACCTGAAGACAAAAAAATGGTTAACAATGGTTAACAATAAAGCACAGTAAAGTGTAAATAATTACACACCTGAAAAACAAACATGATAAAACATAATAACAATAACAATAACAATAAAACATTGCAGAATAGAATACAGTAAAAAAGAGCAGAACAATAGAGAGAGAGAATAGAGAGAGAGAGAACAATAAAACAACTATTTTTTTTTATTTCAGATTTTTTTTTTTTTTTACACTTTTTTTGTAACTAACTTTTATAACGGTAACCGGTTCCAGGTTCGGGTCTCTCAAAATGCGATGGCATTTTGGGAGACCCTGTGAAAGTGTGCCTAGTCTGTGCAATGCTGTACCCTACGCTAATACTCAACTAGTGAATGGTAGCGTTCAAAACATTCACCAATGCAAAGACCAGGATTGTCAGGACAGGAGGGACAATAATAGCGGGCGTCACGCCTATATCCGCGCTTGCTGCAGACACGACATCTTTTTTGGGGGGTTCGTTGGGTAGGGGTACTCGGGAGGACATAAAAATGCCTCTCATGCAGCCGACTGCATTTGGTTGGGGATGTGAATGGGGGAAGTACGGGCGCTGCAGAAGCGGTGGGTTCCCAATTAGGATTGGCGAATGCAGCAGGAAGGGCATTATGGGCACGACGGGCCTGTGTTTGTCTTTTTGGTGGCAGCGGGACACTACTTGTGCTTGCCACCTCACCAGCTTGAACTGCACTTATGGGACTCGCCACGTCACCACGTGTTACTGCAGTGCTGGTTTGACTACGACCGGGGTGTACTAGGCCGCTGGCGCTTGCCAGTTCACCAAAACGCTACCAAAAAACTGTTAGCGATCACAGGGATCAGGCCTGACTCTGCGAACGCTGCAGTTATGCTTTTAGTGTTTTGTAAGTGACAGTGATCGATCGATACTGCACTTGGGTGGGCTGGGCCGGGCGGAGGGGCAAAACGCAGGTGCTAGCAGGTATCTGGGCTGATCCCGCTAACACTGCATTTTTGGGAACCCTAAACTGCTGGTGACGCTAGTATAGATCTGATCGGATCAGATATTGATGCGATCAGATACTATACCACTAAGGGAGGTGTACGGTGCGTGCGTGGGTGTTAGCGGTACTGGCGCTAATCTGACGCTGCCTGGGGCTGGTGCTTGCCAGTTCACCAAAATACTACCAAAAAAACTGTTAGCGATCGCAGGGATCAGGCATGACTCTGTGAACGCTGCAGTTATGCGTTTAGTGTTTTGTAAGTGTCAGTGATCGATCGATACTGCACTTGGGTGGGCTGGGCCGGGCGGAGGCGCAAAACGCAGGTGCTAGCAGGTATCTGGGCTGATCCCGCTAACACTGCGTTTTTGGGAACCCTAAACTGCTGGGGACGCTAGTATAGATCTGATCGGATCAGATATTGATCCGTTCAGATACTATACCACTAAGGGAGGCGTATGCTGCGTGCGTGGGGGTTAGCGGTACTGGCGCTAACCTGACGCCTGGGGCTGGTGCTTGCCAGTTCACCAAAATGCTACCAAAAAAACTGTTAGCGATCGCAGGGATCAGGCCTGACTATGCGAACGCTGCAGTTATGCGTTTAGTGTTTTGTAAGTGACAGTGATCGATCGATACTGCACTTGGGTGGGCTGGGCGGAGGCGCAAAACGCAGGTGCTAGTGGGTATCTGGGCTGATCCCGCTAGCACTGCGTTTTTGGGAACCCTAAACTGCTGGGGACGCTAGTATAGATCTGACGCTGCCTGGGGCGACGCATATCACCGCCGGGCGATCGGGGGGCTAAACCTTTATTCGGTAATAAACGGCGGGTGCCCTGACACTATAAAAAATAAACAAACTAACCAGCGTCACCCGTAACAGTTATACGGTGATCAGTGGTGAAAGGGTTAACTAGGGGGCAATCAAGGGGTTAAAACATTTATCAGATAGTATATGGGGGTCCCTGACGCTATAAAACGCTGACGGCGAACCTAAATATTTACCTCACTAACTAGCGTCACCAGCGACACTAATACAGCGATCAGAAAAATGATCGCTTAGTGACACTGGTGACGGGGGGTGATCAAGGGGTTAAAACTTTATTAGGGGGGGTTAGGGGGGTACCCTAGACCTACAGGGGGGTAACAGTATCTGTCCCAACACTGTAACTGTCACAAACTGACACTATGCAGTAATCAGAAAAAAAAAAAAAAAAACTGCTGGTGTCAGTTTGTGACAGGGGGGGGGGGGTGATTGGGGGGGGATCGGGGGGCGATCGGGGGGGGGATCGGGGTGTTTTGTGTGCCTGGCATGTTCTACTGTGTGTGTGTGTGTTGGTGCACTCACATTGATGTCTTCTCTCCTCGGGCCGGAACGGAAAATACCGACCCGAGGGGAGATGACATCATTTCCTTTGCTGCTGTTTAGCATACAGCAGCAAAGGAAGATTCTCATTGGCCGGCGGCGATCGCGAGGGGGGGGCCACGAACGGATGGTCTCCCCCTCATCACCGATCGCCGCTGGACAAAAGACGACCGCCTCGGGCACCGGGGGGGGGTCCGATCGGACCCCCCACCCGCGGAAGGCAAATCACGTACCCTGTACGTGATTTTGCCTGTCCGTGCCACTTTGCCGACGTACATCGGCGTGAGGCGGTCGTCAAGTGGTTAAGGGGAACCCTGTTCCAAAATGTAAAGAATAATGGCGTAGGAGTCCCACAAAATCCATACCAGACCCTTATCCGAGCACGCAACCTGGCAGGCCACAGGAAAAGAGGGGGGATGAGAGAGCACCCCCCCTCCTGAACAGTACCAGGCCACATGCCCTCAACATGGGGAGGGTGCTTTGTAGTAGCCCCGCAAAGCACCTTGTCCCCATGTTGACGGGGACAAGGGCCTCATCCCCTCAACCCTTGCCCGGTGGTTGTGGGGGTCTGTGGGCGGGGGGCTTATCAGAATCTGAAAGCTCCCTTTAACAAGGGCACCCCCAGATCCCCTATGTGAATTGGTAACGGGTACATTGTACCCCTACCAATTCTCAAAAAAAGTGTCAAAAATAGTAAAAAAAGACAGGAGACACTTTGGGATAAGTTCCTTATTAAAAAATAAAAATGTCCCGCAATGTAGATCCATCTCACACTGCCCGACGAGCCGGTAAAAGAAAAAAAAGCCGCAACAGCTCTGCCTCCATGGGAGGCTCCCACTGAGTAAAGCTTCTTCTCGGTGACAGCTGTTAAAAAGTTGAGAGCGGGGCCACACAGTGACGTAAACGGGCGACCCTGCCTTCCTCTGACGTCACGTGGCATAAGAGGGGGGAGGGGTCACCCGTTTACGTCTCCAACTGGTGACACAGGTGTTCCATGTGTTCGCATGCAGGCATTCATGTTTATTGGGTCACAGTGACTTCATAGACACAAGCCGCTGGTCCCAATTTGACAGCCGGACAGATGCCAGTAAGTGTCCCTGAACACACTCTGCACGGAAATACAAGGACTGTATGGAAAGTAATATAAGTACTTTGGTGGATAAAACAACTCATCTCTCTCTCTCTCTCTCTCTCTATATATATATATATATATATATATACATATATATATATATATAGTGTGTAGGGATGAGCTTTGTGTTCGAGTCGAACCCATGTTTGTCTCAAACATTGTGTGTTTGGCCGCTCGTCGAGTTACGAACGATATAGGCCGTTCGCGCCAAATTCGAGTGGCGCATCACAGCCCATAACTCACTGGGGCATCGCAGTGCATTGCTGGCTGATGATTGGCCAAGCATGCACTATGACCCGCATGCTTGGCTAATCACAGCGCTGTCTGTACAGAGAGCCGTAATTGGCCAAAGCCAGGGTGGTTTTGGCCAATTATGGCTCGGGGTTTAGTACACGCCCCACACTATATAAGGCCGCCTGCACGGCGGCCCTGTGTAGTGTGTTCAGGTGTTGAGAGAGAGATAGATAGACAGAGAGACAGTGTCATTTGATTTAGGTTAGATAGAGTAGGCAGGCGAGTCAGTTAGCTGCACTTACAGTGTATTGTGTATCCTAGGTGTTGTGTGTATATATATATATATATACACTACCGTTCAAAAGTTTGGGGTCACCCAAACAATTTTGTGTTTTCCATGAAAAGTCACACTTATTCACCACCATACGTTGTGAAATGAATAGAAAATAGAGTCAAGACATTGACAAGGTTAGAAATAATGATTTGTATTTGAAATAACATTGTTTTTACATCAAACTTTGCTTTCATCAAAGAATCCTCCTTTTGCAGCAATTACAGCATTGCACACCTTTGGCATTCTAGCTGTTAATTTATTGAGGTAAGCTGGAGAAATTGCACCCCACGCTTCTAGAAGCAGCTCCCACAAGTTGGAATGGTTGGATGGGCACTTCTGGCGTACCATACGGTCAAGCTGCTCCCACAACAGCTCAATGGGGTTCAGATCTGGTGACTGTGCTGGCCACTCCATTACCGATAGAATACCAGCTGCCTGCTTCTGCTGTAAATAGTTCTTGCACAATTTGGAGGTGTGTTTAGGGTCATTGTCCGGTTGTAGGATGAAATTGGCTCCAATCAAGCGCTGTCCACTGGGTATGGCATGGCGTTGCAAAATGGAGTGATAGCCTTCCTTAGCTTTTACCCTGTACAAAGCTCCCACCTTACCAGCACCAAAGCAACCCCAGACCATCACATTACCTCCACCATGCTTAACAGATGGCGTCAGGCATTCTTCCAGCATCTTTTCATTTGTTCTGCGTCTCACAAACGTTCTTCTTTGTGATCCAAACACCTCAAACTTGGATTCATCTGTCCACAACACTTTTTTCCAGTCTTCCTCTGTCCAATGTCTGTGTTCTTTTGCCCATCTTAATCTTTTTCTTTTATTGGCCAGTCTCAGATATGGCTTTTTCTTTGCCACTCTGCCCTGAAGCCCAAAATCCCGCAGCCGCCTCTTCACTGTAGATGTTGACACTGGTGTTTTGCGGGTACTATTTAATGAAGATGCCAGTTGGGGACCTGTGAGGCGTCTGTTTCTCAAACTAGAGACTCTAATGTGCTTATCTTCTTGCTTAGTTGTGCAACGCGGCCTCCCACTTCTTTTTCTACTCTGGTTAGAGCCTGTTTGTGCTGTCCTCTGAAGGGAGTAGTACACACCGTTGTAGGAAATCTTCAATTTCTTTGCAATTTCTCGCATGGAATAGCCTTCATTTCTAAGAACAAGAATAGACTGTCGAGTTTCAGATGAAAGTTCTCTTTTTCTGGCCATTTTGAGCGTTTAATTGACCCCACAAATGTGATGCTCCAGAAACTCAATCTGCTCACAGGAAGGTCAGTTTTGTAGCTTCTGGAAGGAGCTAGACTGTTTTTAGATGTGTGAACATGATTGCACAAGGGTTTGCTAATCATCAATTAGCCTTCTGAGCCAATGAGCAAACACATTGTACCATTAGAACACTGGAGTGATAGTTGCTGGAAATGGGCCTCTATACACCTATGTAGATATTGCACCAAAAACTAGACATTTGCAGTTAGAATAGTCATTTACCACATTAGCAATGTATAGAGTATATTTGTTTAAAGTTAGGACTAGTTTAAAGTTAGCTTCATTTAAAAGTACAGTGCTTTTCCTTCAAAAATAAGGACATTTCAATGTGACCCCAAACTTTTGAACGGTAGTGTATATATATATATATTTTTTTATATACACTGTATTCAGTTTAGCTAGATCCATTCCTGTTATTTCGTTCCTACTGACAGGCAGGCAGGTGTTTTTACAATATTGTTACAGCTACCTGAAGAAAATTGCTGGTGTTTTTCTGATCCTATTAGTCCTATTAGCTACAGTATTTACAGTTAGTGTAGTGTGTCCTCTGCACAGTGTGCACCTAAAGCTACCTGAATCTAAAAATGTGTAAATTTTTAATAATTAAAATACAAGAGTACAGACATATTAGCTACAGTATTTACAGTTAGTGTAGTGTGTCTTCTGCACAGTGTGCACCTAAAGCTACCTGAATCTAAAAATGTGTAAATTTTTAATAATTAAAATACAAGAGTACAGACAAAATATATACATACAAGTATGTATATATTATGTCTGTACTCTTGTATTTCAATTATTAAAAATTTACACATTTTTAGATACTTGTAACTGCATATTAGTATCGAGTCCTGTGATAGTCCCAATTTCCAATTTTGGGGGTGCACATGTGAATCGACAGTAGCAGCAACTGACGTCACGTCTCCACCCCTGTATCCCTTTTATTATATAATTTCGGGATTATGGTACCTGCATTCGTTTTTTATTAATTTGTAATTGAGGCCTTACCGTTCTCTAAAGCTACCTGAAGAAAATTAGTGGTGTTCTTCTGATCCTATTAGTACAGTACCGCAGGCAACTGCAGTATTTACAAGTTAGTGTAGTGCATCCTCTGCACAGTGTGCACCTAAAGCTACCTGAAGAAAATTTGTGGTGTTCTTCTGATCCTATTAGTACAGTACCACAGGCAGCTGCAGTATTTACAAGTTAGTGTAGTGCGTCCTCTGCACAGTGTGCACCTAAAGCTACCTGAAGAAAATTAGTGGTGTTCTTCTGATCCTATTAGTACAGTACCGCAGGCAGCTGCAGTATTTACAAGTTAGTGTAGTGCGTCCTCTGCACAGTGTGCACCTAAAGCTACCTGATGAAAATTAGTGGTGTTCTTCTGATCCTATTAGTACAGTACCGCAGGCAGCTGCAGTATTTACAAGTTAGTGTAGTGCATCCTCTGCACAGTGTGCACATAATGCTACCTGAAGAAAATTAGTGGTGTTCTTCTGATCCTATTAGTACAGTACCGCAGGCAGCTGCAGTATTTACAAGTTAGTGTAGTGCATCCTCTGCACAGTGTGCACCTAAAGCTACCTGATGAAAATTAGTGGTGTTCTTCTGATCCTATTAGTACAGTACCGCAGGCAGCTGCAGTATTTACAAGTTAGTGTAGTGCATCCTCTGCACAGTGTGCACCTAAAGCTACCTGATGAAAATTTGTGGTGTTCTTCTGATCCTATTAGTACAGTACCACAGGCAGCTGCAGTATTTACAAGTTAGTGTAGTGCGTCCTCTGCACAGTGTGCACCTAAAGCTACCTGAAGAAAATTAGTGGTGTTCTTCTGATCCTATTAGTACAGTACCGCAGGCAGCTGCAGTATTTACAAGTTAGTGTAGTGCATCCTCTGCACAGTGTGCACCTAAAGCTACCTGATGAAAATTAGTGGTGTTCTTCTGATCCTATTAGTACAGTACCGCAGGCAGCTGCAGTATTTACAAGTTAGTGTAGTGCATCCTCTGCACAGTGTGCACATAATGCTACCTGAAGAAAATTAGTGGTGTTCTTCTGATCCTATTAGTACAGTACCGCAGGCAGCTGCAGTATTTACAAGTTAGTGTAGTGCATCCTCTGCACAGTGTGCACCTAAAGCTACCTGATGAAAATTAGTGGTGTTCTTCTGATCCTATTAGTACAGTACCGCAGGCAGCTGCAGTATTTACAAGGTAGTGTAGTGTGTCCTCTGCACAGTGTGCACCTAAAGCTACCTGAAGAAAATTAGTGGTGTCCTTCTGATCCTATTGGTACAGTACCGCAGGCAGCTGCAGTATTTACAAGTTAGTGTAGTGCGTCCTCTGCACAGTGTGCACCTAAAGCTACCTGAAGAAAGTTAGTGGTGTTCTTCTGATCCTATTAGTACAGTACCACAGGCAACTGCAGTATTTACAAGTTAGTGTACTGCGTCCTCTGCACAGTGTGCACCTAAAAATACCTGAAAAAAAATATTGGTGTTCTTCTGATCATATTAGTACAGAATCGCAGGCAGCTGCAGTATTTACAAGTTAGTGTAGTGCGTCCTCAGCACAGTGTGCACCTAAAGCTACCTGAAGAAAATTAGTGGTGTACCTCTGATCCTATTAGTACAGTACCACAGGCAGCTGCAGTATTTACAAGTTAGTGTACTGCGTCCTCTGCACAGTGTGCACCTAAAAATACCTGAAAAAATTTATTGGTGTTCTTCTGATCCTATTAGTACAGAATCGCAGGCAGTTGCAGTATTTACAAGTTAGTGTAGTGCGTCCTCTGCACAGTGTGCACCTAAAGCTACCTGAAGAAAATTAGTGGTGTTCTTCTGATCCTATTAGTGCATTACCGCAGGCAGCTGCAGTATTTACAAGTTAGTGTAGTGCGTTCTCTGCACAGTGGCACCTAAAGCTACCTGAAGAAAATTGGTGGTGTTCTTCTGATCCTATTAGTATCGCAGGCAGCTGTAGTATTTACAAGTTAGTGTGGTGCGTCCTCTGCACAGTGTGCACCTAAAGCTACCTGAAGAAAATTAGTGGTGTTCTTCTGATCCTAATAGTACAGTTTCGCAAGCAGCTGCAGTATTTACAAATTAGTGTAGTGCGTCCTCTGCACAGTGTGCACCTAAAGCTACTTGAAGAAAATTGCTGTTGTTCTGCTCCTATTAATACCACAGGCAGGCAGCTACAGTATTTACAGTTAGTGTACTGTGTCCTCTGCACAGTGTGCACCTAAAGCTACCTGAAGAAAATTGGTGGTGTTCTTCTGATCCCATTAGTCCTATTAGCTACAGTATTTACAGTTAGTGTAGTGTGTCCTCTGCACAGTGTGCACCTAAGGCTACCTGAAGAAAATTAGTGGTGTTCTTCTGATCCTATTAGTACGGTACCGCAGGCAACTGCAGTATTTACAAGTTAGTGTAGTGCGTCCTCTGCACAGTGTGCACCTAAAGCTACCTGAAGAAAATTAGTGGTGTTCTTCTGATCCTATTAGTACAGTACCGCAGGCAACTGCAGTATTTACAAGTTAGTGTAGAGCGTCCTCTGCACAGTGTGCACCTAAAGTTACCTGATGAAAATTAGTGGTGTTCTTCTGATCCTATTAGTACAGTACCGCAGGCAGCTACAGTATTTACAAGTTAGTGTAGTGCTTCCTCTGCACAGTGTGCACCTAAAGCTACCTGAAGTAAGTTAGTGGTGTTCTTCTGATCCTATTAGTACAGTACCGCAGGCAACTGCAGTATTTACAAGTTAGTGTAGTGCGTCCTCTGCACAGTGTGCACCTAAAGCTACCTGATGAAAATTAGTGGTGTTCTTCTGATCCTATTAGTACAGTACCGCAGGCAGCTGCAGTATTTACAAGTTAGTGTAGTGCATCCTCTGCACAGTGTGCACCTAAAGCTACCTAAAGAAAATTAGTGGTGTTCTTCTGGTCCTATTAGTACAGTACCACAGGCAGCTGCAGTATTTACAAGTTAGTGTACTGCGTCCTCTGTACAGTGTGCACCTAAAGCTACCTGAAGAAAATTATTGGTGTTCTTCTGATCCTATTAGTGCAGTACCACAGGCAGCTGCAGTATTTACAAGTTAGTGTAGTGCGTTCTCTGCACAGTGGCACCTAAAGCTACCTGAAGAAAATTGGTGGTGTTCTTCTGATCCTATTAGTGCAGTACCGCAGGCAGCTGCAGTATTTACAAGTTAGTGTAGTGCATCCTCTGCACAGTGTGCACCTAAAGCTACCTGAAGAAAGTTAGTGGTGTTCTTCTGATCCTATTAGTACAGTACCGCAGGCAACTGCAGTATTTACAAGTTAGTGTAGTGCGTCCTCTGCACAGTGTGCACCTAAAGCTACCTGAAGAAAATTAGTGGTGTTCTTCTGATCCTATTAGTACAGTACCGCAGGCAACTGCAGTATTTACAAGTTAGTGTAGAGCGTCCTCTGCACAGTGTGCACCTAAAGTTACCTGATGAAAATTAGTGGTGTTCTTCTGATCCTATTAGTACAGTACCGCAGGCAGATACAGTATTTACAAGTTAGTGTAGTGCTTCCTCTGCACAGTGTGCACCTAAAGCTACCTGAAGAAAGTTAGTGGTGTTCTTCTGATCCTATTAGTACAGTACCGCAGGCAACTGCAGTATTTACAAGTTAGTGTAGTGCGTCCTCTGCACAGTGTGCACCTAAAGCTACCTGATGAAAATTAGTGGTGTTCTTCTGATCCTATTAGTACAGTACCGCAGGCAGCTGCAGTATTTACAAGTTAGTGTAGTGCATCCTCTGCACAGTGTGCACCTAAAGCTACCTAAAGAAAATTAGTGGTGTTCTTCTGGTCCTATTAGTACAGTACCACAGGCAGCTGCAGTATTTACAAGTTAGTGTACTGCGTCCTCTGTACAGTGTGCACCTAAAGCTACCTGAAGAAAATTATTGGTGTTCTTCTGATCCTATTAGTGCAGTACCACAGGCAGCTGCAGTATTTACAAGTTAGTGTAGTGCGTTCTCTGCACAGTGGCACCTAAAGCTACCTGAAGAAAATTGGTGGTGTTCTTCTGATCCTATTAGTGCAGTACCGCAGGCAGCTGCAGTATTTACAAGTTAGTGTAGTGCATCCTCTGCACAGTGTGCACCTAAAGCTACCTGAAGAAAGTTAGTGGTGTTCTTCTGATCCTATTAGTACAGTACCGCAGGCAACTGCAGTATTTACAAGTTAGTGTAGTGCATCCTCTGCACAGTGTGCACCTAAAGCTACCTGAAGAAAGTTAGTGGTGTCCTTCTGATCCTATTAGTACAGTACCACAGGCAACTGCAGTATTTACAAGTTAGTGTAGTGTGTTCTCTGCACAGTGTGCACCTAAAGCTACCTGAAGAAAGTTAGTGGTGTTCTTCTGATCCTATTAGTACAGTACCGCAGGCAGCTGCAATATTTACAAGTTAGTGTAGTGCGTCCTCTGCACGGTGTGCACCTAAAGCTACCTGAAGAAAATTAGTGGTGTTCTTCTGATCCTATTAGTACAGTACTGCAGGCAGCTGCAGTATTTACAAGTTAGTGTAGTGTGTCCTCTGCACAGTGTGCCCCTAAAGCTACCTGAAGAAAATTAGTGGTGTTCTTCTGATCCTATTAGTACAGTACCGCAGGCAGCTGCAGTATTTACAAGTTAGTGTAGTGCATCCTCTGCACAGTGTGCACCTAAAGCTACCTGATGAAAATTTGTGGTGTTCTTCTGATCCTATTAGTACAGTACCACAGGCAGCTGCAGTATTTACAAGTTAGTGTAGTGCGTCCTCTGCACAGTGTGCACCTAAAGCTACCTGAAGAAAATTAGTGGTGTTCTTCTGATCCTATTAGTACAGTACCGCAGGCAGCTGCAGTATTTACAAGTTAGTGTAGTGCGTCCTCTGCACAGTGTGCACCTAAAGCTACCTGATGAAAATTAGTGGTGTTCTTCTGATCCTATTAGTACAGTACCGCAGGCAGCTGCAGTATTTACAAGTTAGTGTAGTGCATCCTCTGCACAGTGTGCACATAATGCTACCTGAAGAAAATTAGTGGTGTTCTTCTGATCCTATTAGTACAGTACCGCAGGCAGCTGCAGTATTTACAAGTTAGTGTAGTGCATCCTCTGCACAGTGTGCACCTAAAGCTACCTGATGAAAATTAGTGGTGTTCTTCTGATCCTATTAGTACAGTACCGCAGGCAGCTGCAGTATTTACAAGGTAGTGTAGTGTGTCCTCTGCACAGTGTGCACCTAAAGCTACCTGAAGAAAATTAGTGGTGTCCTTCTGATCCTATTGGTACAGTACCGCAGGCAGCTGCAGTATTTACAAGTCAGTGTAGTGCGTCCTCTGCACAGTGTGCACCTAAAGCTACCTGAAGAAAGTTAGTGGTGTTCTTCTGATCCTATTAGTACAGTACCACAGGCAACTGCAGTATTTACAAGTTAGTGTACTGCGTCCTCTGCACAGTGTGCACCTAAAAATACCTGAAAAAAATTATTGGTGTTCTTCTGATCATATTAGTACAGAATCGCAGGCAGCTGCAGTATTTACAAGTTAGTGTAGTGCGTCCTCAGCACAGTGTGCACCTAAAGCTACCTGAAGAAAATTAGTGGTGTACCTCTGATCCTATTAGTACAGTACCACAGGCAGCTGCAGTATTTACAAGTTAGTGTACTGCGTCCTCTGCACAGTGTGCACCTAAAAATACCTGAAAAAATTTATTGGTGTTCTTCTGATCCTATTAGTACAGAATCGCAGGCAGTTGCAGTATTTACAAGTTAGTGTAGTGCGTCCTCTGCACAGTGTGCACCTAAAGCTACCTGAAGAAAATTAGTGGTGTTCTTCTGATCCTATTAGTGCATTACCGCAGGCAGCTGCAGTATTTACAAGTTAGTGTAGTGCGTTCTCTGCACAGTGGCACCTAAAGCTACCTGAAGAAAATTGGTGGTGTTCTTCTGATCCTATTAGTATCGCAGGCAGCTGTAGTATTTACAAGTTAGTGTGGTGCGTCCTCTGCACAGTGTGCACCTAAAGCTACCTGAAGAAAATTAGTGGTGTTCTTCTGATCCTAATAGTACAGTTTCGCAAGCAGCTGCAGTATTTACAAATTAGTGTAGTGCGTCCTCTGCACAGTGTGCACCTAAAGCTACTTGAAGAAAATTGCTGTTGTTCTGCTCCTATTAATACCACAGGCAGGCAGCTACAGTATTTACAGTTAGTGTACTGTGTCCTCTGCACAGTGTGCACCTAAAGCTACCTGAAGAAAATTGGTGGTGTTCTTCTGATCCCATTAGTCCTATTAGCTACAGTATTTACAGTTAGTGTAGTGTGTCCTCTGCACAGTGTGCACCTAAGGCTACCTGAAGAAAATTAGTGGTGTTCTTCTGATCCTATTAGTACAGTACCGCAGGCAACTGCAGTATTTACAAGTTAGTGTAGTGCGTCCTCTGCACAGTGTGCACCTAAAGCTACCTGAAGAAAATTAGTGGTGTTCTTCTGATCCTATTAGTACAGTACCGCAGGCAACTGCAGTATTTACAAGTTAGTGTAGAGCGTCCTCTGCACAGTGTGCACCTAAAGTTACCTGATGAAAATTAGTGGTGTTCTTCTGATCCTATTAGTACAGTACCGCAGGCAGCTACAGTATTTACAAGTTAGTGTAGTGCTTCCTCTGCACAGTGTGCACCTAAAGCTACCTGAAGAAAGTTAGTGGTGTTCTTCTGATCCTATTAGTACAGTACCGCAGGCAACTGCAGTATTTACAAGTTAGTGTAGTGCGTCCTCTGCACAGTGTGCACCTAAAGCTACCTGATGAAAATTAGTGGTGTTCTTCTGATCCTATTAGTACAGTACCGCAGGCAGCTGCAGTATTTACAAGTTAGTGTAGTGCATCCTCTGCACAGTGTGCACCTAAAGCTACCTAAAGAAAATTAGTGGTGTTCTTCTGGTCCTATTAGTACAGTACCACAGGCAGCTGCAGTATTTACAAGTTAGTGTACTGCGTCCTCTGTACAGTGTGCACCTAAAGCTACCTGAAGAAAATTATTGGTGTTCTTCTGATCCTATTAGTGCAGTACCACAGGCAGCTGCAGTATTTACAAGTTAGTGTAGGGCGTTCTCTGCACAGTGGCACCTAAAGCTACCTGAAGAAAATTGGTGGTGTTCTTCTGATCCTATTAGTGCAGTACCGCAGGCAGCTGCAGTATTTACAAGTTAGTGTAGTGCATCCTCTGCACAGTGTGCACCTAAAGCTACCTGAAGAAAGTTAGTGGTGTTCTTCTGATCCTATTAGTACAGTACCGCAGGCAACTGCAGTATTTACAAGTTAGTGTAGTGCATCCTCTGCACAGTGTGCACCTAAAGCTACCTGAAGAAAGTTAGTGGTGTCCTTCTGATCCTATTAGTACAGTACCACAGGCAACTGCAGTATTTACAAGTTAGTGTAGTGTGTTCTCTGCACAGTGTGCACCTAAAGCTACCTGAAGAAAGTTAGTGGTGTTCTTCTGATCCTATTAGTACAGTACCGCAGGCAGCTGCAATATTTACAAGTTAGTGTAGTGCGTCCTCTGCACGGTGTGCACCTAAAGCTACCTGAAGAAAATTAGTGGTGTTCTTCTGATCCTATTAGTACAGTACTGCAGGCAGCTGCAGTATTTACAAGTTAGTGTAGTGTGTCCTCTGCACAGTGTGCCCCTAAAGCTACCTGAAGAAAATTAGTGGTGTTCTTCTGATCCTATTAGTACAGTACCGCAGGCAGCTGCAGTATTTACAAGTTAGTGTAGTGCATCCTCTGCACAGTGTGCACCTAAAGCTACCTGATGAAAATTTGTGGTGTTCTTCTGATCCTATTAGTACAGTACCACAGGCAGCTGCAGTATTTACAAGTTAGTGTAGTGCGTCCTCTGCACAGTGTGCACCTAAAGCTACCTGAAGAAAATTAGTGGTGTTCTTCTGATCCTATTAGTACAGTACCGCAGGCAGCTGCAGTATTTACAAGTTAGTGTAGTGCGTCCTCTGCACAGTGTGCACCTAAAGCTACCTGATGAAAATTAGTGGTGTTCTTCTGATCCTATTAGTACAGTACCGCAGGCAGCTGCAGTATTTACAAGTTAGTGTAGTGCATCCTCTGCACAGTGTGCACATAATGCTACCTGAAGAAAATTAGTGGTGTTCTTCTGATCCTATTAGTACAGTACCGCAGGCAGCTGCAGTATTTACAAGTTAGTGTAGTGCATCCTCTGCACAGTGTGCACCTAAAGCTACCTGATGAAAATTAGTGGTGTTCTTCTGATCCTATTAGTACAGTACCGCAGGCAGCTGCAGTATTTACAAGGTAGTGTAGTGTGTCCTCTGCACAGTGTGCACCTAAAGCTACCTGAAGAAAATTAGTGGTGTCCTTCTGATCCTATTGGTACAGTACCGCAGGCAGCTGCAGTATTTACAAGTCAGTGTAGTGCGTCCTCTGCACAGTGTGCACCTAAAGCTACCTGAAGAAAGTTAGTGGTGTTCTTCTGATCCTATTAGTACAGTACCACAGGCAACTGCAGTATTTACAAGTTAGTGTACTGCGTCCTCTGCACAGTGTGCACCTAAAAATACCTGAAAAAAATTATTGGTGTTCTTCTGATCATATTAGTACAGAATCGCAGGCAGCTGCAGTATTTACAAGTTAGTGTAGTGCGTCCTCAGCACAGTGTGCACCTAAAGCTACCTGAAGAAAATTAGTGGTGTACCTCTGATCCTATTAGTACAGTACCACAGGCAGCTGCAGTATTTACAAGTTAGTGTACTGCGTCCTCTGCACAGTGTGCACCTAAAAATACCTGAAAAAATTTATTGGTGTTCTTCTGATCCTATTAGTACAGAATCGCAGGCAGTTGCAGTATTTACAAGTTAGTGTAGTGCGTCCTCTGCACAGTGTGCACCTAAAGCTACCTGAAGAAAATTAGTGGTGTTCTTCTGATCCTATTAGTGCATTACCGCAGGCAGCTGCAGTATTTACAAGTTAGTGTAGTGCGTTCTCTGCACAGTGGCACCTAAAGCTACCTGAAGAAAATTGGTGGTGTTCTTCTGATCCTATTAGTATCGCAGGCAGCTGTAGTATTTACAAGTTAGTGTGGTGCGTCCTCTGCACAGTGTGCACCTAAAGCTACCTGAAGAAAATTAGTGGTGTTCTTCTGATCCTAATAGTACAGTTTCGCAAGCAGCTGCAGTATTTACAAATTAGTGTAGTGCGTCCTCTGCACAGTGTGCACCTAAAGCTACTTGAAGAAAATTGCTGTTGTTCTGCTCCTATTAATACCACAGGCAGGCAGCTACAGTATTTACAGTTAGTGTACTGTGTCCTCTGCACAGTGTGCACCTAAAGCTACCTGAAGAAAATTGGTGGTGTTCTTCTGATCCCATTAGTCCTATTAGCTACAGTATTTACAGTTAGTGTAGTGTGTCCTCTGCACAGTGTGCACCTAAGGCTACCTGAAGAAAATTAGTGGTGTTCTTCTGATCCTATTAGTACAGTACCGCAGGCAACTGCAGTATTTACAAGTTAGTGTAGTGCGTCCTCTGCACAGTGTGCACCTAAAGCTACCTGAAGAAAATTAGTGGTGTTCTTCTGATCCTATTAGTACAGTACCGCAGGCAACTGCAGTATTTACAAGTTAGTGTAGAGCGTCCTCTGCACAGTGTGCACCTAAAGTTACCTGATGAAAATTAGTGGTGTTCTTCTGATCCTATTAGTACAGTACCGCAGGCAGCTACAGTATTTACAAGTTAGTGTAGTGCTTCCTCTGCACAGTGTGCACCTAAAGCTACCTGAAGAAAGTTAGTGGTGTTCTTCTGATCCTATTAGTACAGTACCGCAGGCAACTGCAGTATTTACAAGTTAGTGTAGTGCGTCCTCTGCACAGTGTGCACCTAAAGCTACCTGATGAAAATTAGTGGTGTTCTTCTGATCCTATTAGTACAGTACCGCAGGCAGCTGCAGTATTTACAAGTTAGTGTAGTGCATCCTCTGCACAGTGTGCACCTAAAGCTACCTAAAGAAAATTAGTGGTGTTCTTCTGGTCCTATTAGTACAGTACCACAGGCAGCTGCAGTATTTACAAGTTAGTGTACTGCGTCCTCTGTACAGTGTGCACCTAAAGCTACCTGAAGAAAATTATTGGTGTTCTTCTGATCCTATTAGTGCAGTACCACAGGCAGCTGCAGTATTTACAAGTTAGTGTAGGGCGTTCTCTGCACAGTGGCACCTAAAGCTACCTGAAGAAAATTGGTGGTGTTCTTCTGATCCTATTAGTGCAGTACCGCAGGCAGCTGCAGTATTTACAAGTTAGTGTAGTGCATCCTCTGCACAGTGTGCACCTAAAGCTACCTGAAGAAAGTTAGTGGTGTTCTTCTGATCCTATTAGTACAGTACCGCAGGCAACTGCAGTATTTACAAGTTAGTGTAGTGCATCCTCTGCACAGTGTGCACCTAAAGCTACCTGAAGAAAGTTAGTGGTGTCCTTCTGATCCTATTAGTACAGTACCACAGGCAACTGCAGTATTTACAAGTTAGTGTAGTGTGTTCTCTGCACAGTGTGCACCTAAAGCTACCTGAAGAAAGTTAGTGGTGTTCTTCTGATCCTATTAGTACAGTACCGCAGGCAGCTGCAATATTTACAAGTTAGTGTAGTGCGTCCTCTGCACGGTGTGCACCTAAAGCTACCTGAAGAAAATTAGTGGTGTTCTTCTGATCCTATTAGTACAGTACTGCAGGCAGCTGCAGTATTTACAAGTTAGTGTAGTGTGTCCTCTGCACAGTGTGCCCCTAAAGCTACCTGAAGAAAATTAGTGGTGTTCTTCTGATCCTATTAGTACAGTACCGCAGGCAGCTGCAGTATTTACAAGTTAGTGTAGTGCATCCTCTGCACAGTGTGCACCTAAAGCTACCTGATGAAAATTTGTGGTGTTCTTCTGATCCTATTAGTACAGTACCACAGGCAGCTGCAGTATTTACAAGTTAGTGTAGTGCGTCCTCTGCACAGTGTGCACCTAAAGCTACCTGAAGAAAATTAGTGGTGTTCTTCTGATCCTATTAGTACAGTACCGCAGGCAGCTGCAGTATTTACAAGTTAGTGTAGTGCGTCCTCTGCACAGTGTGCACCTAAAGCTACCTGATGAAAATTAGTGGTGTTCTTCTGATCCTATTAGTACAGTACCGCAGGCAGCTGCAGTATTTACAAGTTAGTGTAGTGCATCCTCTGCACAGTGTGCACATAATGCTACCTGAAGAAAATTAGTGGTGTTCTTCTGATCCTATTAGTACAGTACCGCAGGCAGCTGCAGTATTTACAAGTTAGTGTAGTGCATCCTCTGCACAGTGTGCACCTAAAGCTACCTGATGAAAATTAGTGGTGTTCTTCTGATCCTATTAGTACAGTACCGCAGGCAGCTGCAGTATTTACAAGGTAGTGTAGTGTGTCCTCTGCACAGTGTGCACCTAAAGCTACCTGAAGAAAATTAGTGGTGTCCTTCTGATCCTATTGGTACAGTACCGCAGGCAGCTGCAGTATTTACAAGTCAGTGTAGTGCGTCCTCTGCACAGTGTGCACCTAAAGCTACCTGAAGAAAGTTAGTGGTGTTCTTCTGATCCTATTAGTACAGTACCACAGGCAACTGCAGTATTTACAAGTTAGTGTACTGCGTCCTCTGCACAGTGTGCACCTAAAAATACCTGAAAAAAATTATTGGTGTTCTTCTGATCATATTAGTACAGAATCGCAGGCAGCTGCAGTATTTACAAGTTAGTGTAGTGCGTCCTCAGCACAGTGTGCACCTAAAGCTACCTGAAGAAAATTAGTGGTGTACCTCTGATCCTATTAGTACAGTACCACAGGCAGCTGCAGTATTTACAAGTTAGTGTACTGCGTCCTCTGCACAGTGTGCACCTAAAAATACCTGAAAAAATTTATTGGTGTTCTTCTGATCCTATTAGTACAGAATCGCAGGCAGTTGCAGTATTTACAAGTTAGTGTAGTGCGTCCTCTGCACAGTGTGCACCTAAAGCTACCTGAAGAAAATTAGTGGTGTTCTTCTGATCCTATTAGTGCATTACCGCAGGCAGCTGCAGTATTTACAAGTTAGTGTAGTGCGTTCTCTGCACAGTGGCACCTAAAGCTACCTGAAGAAAATTGGTGGTGTTCTTCTGATCCTATTAGTATCGCAGGCAGCTGTAGTATTTACAAGTTAGTGTGGTGCGTCCTCTGCACAGTGTGCACCTAAAGCTACCTGAAGAAAATTAGTGGTGTTCTTCTGATCCTAATAGTACAGTTTCGCAAGCAGCTGCAGTATTTACAAATTAGTGTAGTGCGTCCTCTGCACAGTGTGCACCTAAAGCTACTTGAAGAAAATTGCTGTTGTTCTGCTCCTATTAATACCACAGGCAGGCAGCTACAGTATTTACAGTTAGTGTACTGTGTCCTCTGCACAGTGTGCACCTAAAGCTACCTGAAGAAAATTGGTGGTGTTCTTCTGATCCCATTAGTCCTATTAGCTACAGTATTTACAGTTAGTGTAGTGTGTCCTCTGCACAGTGTGCACCTAAGGCTACCTGAAGAAAATTAGTGGTGTTCTTCTGATCCTATTAGTACAGTACCGCAGGCAACTGCAGTATTTACAAGTTAGTGTAGTGCGTCCTCTGCACAGTGTGCACCTAAAGCTACCTGAAGAAAATTAGTGGTGTTCTTCTGATCCTATTAGTACAGTACCGCAGGCAACTGCAGTATTTACAAGTTAGTGTAGAGCGTCCTCTGCACAGTGTGCACCTAAAGTTACCTGATGAAAATTAGTGGTGTTCTTCTGATCCTATTAGTACAGTACCGCAGGCAGCTACAGTATTTACAAGTTAGTGTAGTGCTTCCTCTGCACAGTGTGCACCTAAAGCTACCTGAAGAAAGTTAGTGGTGTTCTTCTGATCCTATTAGTACAGTACCGCAGGCAACTGCAGTATTTACAAGTTAGTGTAGTGCGTCCTCTGCACAGTGTGCACCTAAAGCTACCTGATGAAAATTAGTGGTGTTCTTCTGATCCTATTAGTACAGTACCGCAGGCAGCTGCAGTATTTACAAGTTAGTGTAGTGCATCCTCTGCACAGTGTGCACCTAAAGCTACCTAAAGAAAATTAGTGGTGTTCTTCTGGTCCTATTAGTACAGTACCACAGGCAGCTGCAGTATTTACAAGTTAGTGTACTGCGTCCTCTGTACAGTGTGCACCTAAAGCTACCTGAAGAAAATTATTGGTGTTCTTCTGATCCTATTAGTGCAGTACCACAGGCAGCTGCAGTATTTACAAGTTAGTGTAGTGCGTTCTCTGCACAGTGGCACCTAAAGCTACCTGAAGAAAATTGGTGGTGTTCTTCTGATCCTATTAGTGCAGTACCGCAGGCAGCTGCAGTATTTACAAGTTAGTGTAGTGCATCCTCTGCACAGTGTGCACCTAAAGCTACCTGAAGAAAGTTAGTGGTGTTCTTCTGATCCTATTAGTACAGTACCGCAGGCAACTGCAGTATTTACAAGTTAGTGTAGTGCATCCTCTGCACAGTGTGCACCTAAAGCTACCTGAAGAAAGTTAGTGGTGTTCTTCTGATCCTATTAGTACAGTACCACAGGCAACTGCAGTATTTACAAGTTAGTGTAGTGTGTTCTCTGCACAGTGTGCACCTAAAGCTACCTGAAGAAAGTTAGTGGTGTTCTTCTGATCCTATTAGTACAGTACCGCAGGCAGCTGCAATATTTACAAGTTAGTGTAGTGCGTCCTCTGCACGGTGTGCACCTAAAGCTACCTGAAGAAAATTAGTGGTGTTCTTCTGATCCTATTAGTACAGTACTGCAGGCAGCTGCAGTATTTACAAGTTAGTGTAGTGTGTCCTCTGCACAGTGTGCCCCTAAAGCTACCTGAAGAAAATTAGTGGTGTTCTTCTGATCCTATTAGTACAGTACCGCAGGCAGCTGCAGTATTTACAAGTTAGTGTAGTGCGTCCTCTGCACAGTGTGCACCTAAAGCTACCTGAAGAAAATTAATGGTGTTTGTCAGGGGCCTGTCAGCAGCCGTCGGGCAAATCTGCGTACACGCAGGTCCACAAGGAATCTTCCTAGACTGATTCAGCTTAATTACCCACCAGGGGGCGCCGGCGCGCTCCCGCGTGTGCCCGTACGCGCGTTCGCGGGTGCGCGCGCGCGCCCGTTCGCGCTAGCGCCGTTCGGCACCAAGGGCCCTTTAAAAGAGTGACAGGTGCTCATGTCAGGTGCTGTTTCGTCTGCAGCTCTGCACCTGAAAGTTCCTGTATCTGCCTGTCTGTTGTTTACTATTGACCCGGCTACGTCTGACCACTCTCCAGTCTCCAATCCGACCCGGCTTGCCTGACCTTGCTTATTCAGTTACCTGTTGCTGAACTCCTGCCTGTCTGACTATCCTTGGATCATCCCTCCTGCTAATACCTGCCTGATCTCCTGCCAAATCGGACTGTCTGACCTTGTTTACCTGTGTCCTGTGACACTGCTTCCAGTCTGCCCGTTGCATCCAGTTGCCGCCTTTACAGCTGTCAGCCTGCCTCCCGGCCTGCACCAGTTACCTGCATCAGCCTGCCTCCCGGCCTGCACCAGTTACCTGCATCCGCAGCTCAGCCATCCCTGAGGGACATCCTTCCAGTTCCGGTGTCTGCTCCTGCCAGAACCTGCATCAGGCCCTCCTACCCACTGTGCTCAGGAGACCACTGTTCCCACTTCCAGCGGCTCCTGAACCAGCGTTTAAGAGAGGTCTCCTTCTACCAGTCAGGCTCAACTACCAGGTACCTTACAGTACGAAACAGCCATGTCTGAGCCTGCAGGAGAGACCTCTCCCATTCAGGAGATCTGTACGCACTTGGCAGCCCTCACTCAAGCAGTTAAGACTTTACAGGACAGTTATAACAGACTGGAGGGTCAAGTGTTAAACCTCAGTGGTCCCGGTGGTGTGGCTCCTGCTCCAGCAGCCGCTCCAGTACAGGCTGCTGCACCACCCTCTGTGGTCATGCTTCCACCGGAACCAAGAGTCCCGGTTCCTGAAAAGTTTTCTGGTGACCGAACCAAGTTTTTGGCTTTCCGCAGCGCTTGTCAACTTTATTTCGGCCTACAGCCACGGACTTTTTCCTTGGAAGTCACCAAAGTGGGATTTGTCATATCCCTCCTCCAAGGGGAACCCCAGACCTGGGCCCACCGCTTGCTTGAAACCAACGTCATACAGATCCAGTCTTTAACCGCCTTTTTTGAAGCTATGGCTCAGCTTTATGAGGACCCTCAGCGGGCTGCCACCGCTGAGGCAGCTTTGTTCGCGCTCCAGCAAGGCCGTAGGCCGGCCGAGGACTATGTCATGGACTTTCGATGCTGGAGCGTGGACACTCAATGGAACAACGCAGCCCTTCGCCACCAGTTTCGCATGGGGCTATCTGAGGGTCTTAAGGATGAACTTGCCCGGATGGGAATGCCTGACACTTTGGAGGAGCTTATTGCCATTACTATCCAAATTGACCGACGCCTTCTTGAACGCCGGTCTGAACGGTCTTCTCAACAAACGCGGCCTATGTGGATGACCGCAAGAGCCCCGCTGCCTGCTTCCCGGTATCTACCTTCTGCCGGGCAAAGTTCAGTCAACCAAACAGCTGATGCTCCTGAACCTATGCAACTGGGACTTATGCGTACTACTCTGACCCCTGAAGAACGGGCACGCAGGCGCCAACTGAACCTTTGCCTCTATTGTGGCGGGACGGGCCACTATGTGAACAACTGCCCAGTAAAGATCCGTAAGTGTTCTTCTTCAACTCCAACCAGTTTATCTGCTTTAACAGCCAATGCCACTCAACTTGTTCTCCCTCTCTCATTACAGCTCCAGGGAAGAACAATTCAAGTCAACGCCATTGTTGATTCCGGGGCATGTAGCTGCTTTGTCGACTCTACTTTTGCTACTCAACAAGATCTTCCGTTAAAGAATAAGACACATAGACTTTCAATTTTTCTGGCCGATGGGTCCCATATAAGATCTGGACAGGTCTCTCAAGAAACCCTTCCTCAGTCTGCTATCTGCTCATCTCAGCACCAAGAAATCCTTGTCCTGGACGTTATTTCATCACCACTTTTCCCAATCATTTTGGGTATGCCCTGGCTTTAAGCCCACAATCCTCTTGTTAACTGGGCCACGGGCGAGATCAAGTTTCAGTCACCCTATTGTCAAAGACATTGTCTACCTGAACCTGTTAATTCTGCCACTACCTTAATGTGTATGGACATTGATCCAGATCTGCTTCAAGATGTACCAGAGGTCTATCAGGACTTTGCAGATGTGTTCAGTAAGAAGGGAGCAGACTCTTTGCCACCCCATCGTCCCTATGACTGTCCAATTGAGCTGCTTCCTGGAGCTGAGATTCCTTTTGGGCGCATCTTTCCGCTATCCGAAAAGGAACAAGAGGCACTTAAGGTTTACATCAACGAAAATCTCAAAAAAGGCTTCATTCGACAATCCACTTCACCAGCCGGGGCGGGAATTTTTTTTGTTTCCAAAAAAGATCTTATGCTTCGCCCTTGTGTGGACAATCGGGAGCTAAACAAAGTTACGGTCAAAAACCGTTATCCGTTGCCTCTAATACCTGAACTGTTTCAAAAATTAAGGTCCGCCATCATCTTTACCAAACTAGATCTGAGAGGGGCCTACAATCTGGTCCGCATTCGGGCCGGGGATGAATGGAAGACGGCTTTCCGGACCCGTTTCGGACACTATGAATATCTAGTCATGCCCTTCGGCCTCTGCAATGCTCCTGCCACATTATAGCATCTGGTCAATGATGTGTTTAAGGATTTCCTGGACATCTTCCTAATTGTCTATTTGGATGATATCCTGATCTTCTCCAGTTCACTCGAGCAACATAGGGAACATGTCCGTAAAGTCCTGGCCCGACTCCGCCTGCACAGACTGTACGCCAAGGCGGAGAAGTGCGAATTTGAACAAGAGGAGATTCAGTTTCTGGGGTTAGTTATCTCCCCAACCGGCATCAAAATGGATCCCCAGAAAGTGTCTGCTGTGTTAGAATGGCCAGCACCCATGGACAAGAAGGGCATACAACGCTTCATTGGATTTGCAAACTTTTACAGGAAGTTTATCAGGGGGTTCTCTGCCATCATCTCCCCCATTACACAACTAACCAAGCAGAATCTTCGTTTCCACTGGAACCAGGAAGCTCAGGGGGCCTTTGAGGGGTTAAAGAGGCGTTTCACGTCGGCTCCGATTCTGAGCCATCCGGATCCATCTTTGCCCTTTATCCTAGAGGTTGATGCCTCCGAAGTAGCTGTGGGTGCTATTATTTCCCAGCGACAAGGCAACAAGGACCTGATGCATCCTGTAGGGTTCTTCTCTAGGAAACTTTCGCCGGCTGAGCGGAACTACGATGTGGGGGACCGGGAGCTACTTGCTATCAAGACAGCCTTGGAGGAATGGAGGTATTTGCTTGAAGGTGCAGTCCATCCAGTACTGATTTACACGGATCACAAGAATCTGGAGTACTTAAGATCTGCTAAAAGACTAAAACCCAGACAAGCCCGTTGGGCTCTATTCTTTACAGGGTTCTGCTTTCATATAACCTACCGGCCGGGATCCAAGAATGTAAAGCCAGACGCGCTGTCGCGCATGTTTGATAATCCTAAGGACTTTTCTGTACCTGACACTATTCTGCCGGCAAATAGTTTCCTTCTTCTTCAAACAGATCTTCTATCCATGATCAGAGAAGCATCCCCAGAACCTTCAAGTCTCCAGGGATCCTCTTTAACACCTCGAGATGGACTATTATGGAGGGGAAGTCAAATTTTTGTACCAGAGAACGTCCGAGTCAAGGTACTGACACTTTTGCATGACCATCCACTTGCAGGACATTTTGGGGTCCGTAAGACCCTTGAGCTGGTGCAACGCACCTTTTGGTGGCCGAACTTAAAGGAATTTTGCAGAAAATATGTCAGCTCCTGCCCTGTCTGCATCCAGAATAAAACTCCCAGGAACAGAGCTTGGGGACTGTTAAGACCATTGCCTATACCAGATAGGCTCTGGAGGATGATAGCAATGGACTTTATAGTTGAATTGCCATGTTCTGAGGGATGTTCGGCGATCCTTGTGGTCGTTGACCGGCTATCCAAGATGGCTCACTTTGTGCCCCTAAAGGGAACACCTTCTGCTGTGGATACGGCCCGTGTGTTCATTAGGGAAATTGTCAGGTTACACGGGATCCCCGCAAATATAGTGTCCGATAGGGGGGTACAGTTTACGTCACGCTTTTGGAGAGCCCTTTGTGAAAATCTAAAAATTGAACTAGCTTTGTGCTCAGCATACCATCCCCAAACAAATGGGCAAACTGAAAGGACAAATCAGACTCTGGAGCAATACATTAGGTGTTTTACATCTTTTGTGCAAGATGATTGGGTGTCCCTGCTGCCACTAGCGGAATTCGCGTACAATAATGCCAGTCACTCTGCCACGGGTCAATCCCCTTTCTTTGCCAATTATGGGTTTCATGCATCTTTTTTACCAGATTTTATTTCAGAATCCTCAGTCCCAGCGGTCCAGGACACTGTGCAGTTCCTCAGCCATAATAACCGGATCTTGCAGGAAGCGGTATCCAAGGCGCAATCGGACAATAAGAGGTTCTTTGATCAGAAGAGAAGGGGAGATCTAAACCTTCAGCTTGGCGATAAGGTATGGCTGTCTACCAATAATATCAGATTGACATGTCCTTCCAATAAGCTTGCCCCTAAATTTATTGGGCCTTTCCCTGTGAAAAGGAAAATTAACGAGGTATCTTATGAATTATGCTTACCTGACTCACTTAAGATACATCCTGTGTTTCACGTGTCACTCTTAAAACCTGCTGTAGATGATCCTTTTCCTGATAGGGGCACCAGGGTCCCTGAACCAGTTCTGGTGGACGGCAATGAAGAGTATGAAGTGGAATACATCCTTGACTGCAGAAAGAGGTCTGGGCAAGTACAGTTTTTAATTAAATGGAAGGAGTATGGTCCGGAAAACAATTCATGGGAACCTGACTGTAATATTCATGCTAAACGTCTGATTCATGCCTATTTCTCTGCCCATCCTGAGAAGAAAAGTTATCTGGGCATCCGGAGGCTGCCCGTTGGGAGGGGGCAATGTCAGGGGCCTGTCAGCAGCCGTCGGGCGAATCTGCGTGCACGCAGGTCCACAAGGAATCTTCCTAGACTGATTCAGCTTAATTCCCCACCAGGGGGCGCCGGCGCGCTCCCGCGTGTGCCCGTACGCACGTTCGCGGGTGCGCGCGCCCGTTCGCGCTGGCGCCATTTGGAGCCAAGGGCCCTTTAAAAGAGTGACAGGTGCTCATGTCAGGTGCTGTTTCGTCTGCAGCTCTGCACCTGAAAGTTCCTGTATCTGCCTGTCTGTTGTTTACTATTGACCCGGCTACGTCTGACCACTCTCCAGTCTCCAATCTGACCCGGCTTGCCTGACCTTGCTTATTCAGTTACCTGTTGCCGAACTCCTGCCTGTCTGACTATCCTTGGATCATCCCTCCTGCTAATACCTGCCTGATCTCCTGCCAAATCGGACTGTCTGACCTTGTTTACCTGTGTCCTGTGACACTGCTTCCAGTCTGCCCGTTGCAACCAGTTGCCGCCTTTACAGCTGTCAGCCTGCCTCCCGGCCTGCACCAGTTACCTGCATCAGCCTGCCTCCCGGCCTGCACCAGTTACCTGCATCCGCAGCTCAGCCATCCCTGAGGGACATCCTTCCAGTTCCGGTGTCTGCTCCTGCCAGAACCTGCATCAGGCCCTCCTATCCACTGTGCTCAGGAGACCACTGTTCCCACTTCCAGCGGCTCCTGAACCAGCGTTTAAGAGAGGTCTCCTTCTACCAGTCAGGCTCAACTACCAGGTACCTTACAGTGTTCTTCTGATCCTATTAGTACAGTACCGCAGGCAGCTGCAGTATTTACAAGGTAGTGTAGTGCGTCCTCTGCACAGTGTGCACCTAAAGCTACCTGATGAAAATTAGTGGTGTTCTTCTGATCCTATTAGTACAGTACCGCAGGCAGCTGCAGTATTTACAAGTTAGTGTAGTGCATCCTCTGCACAGTGTGCACCTAAAGCTACCTGAAGAAAGTTAGTGGTGTTCTTCTGATCCTATTAGTACAGTACCACAGGCAACTGCAGTATTTACAAGTTAGTGTAGTGTGTTCTCTGCACAGTGTGCACCTAAAGCCACCTGAAGAAAGTTAGTGGTGTTCTTCTGATCCTATTAATACAGTACCGCAGGCAGCTGCAGAATTTACAAGTTAGTGTAGTGCATCCTCTGCACAGTGTGCACCTAAAGCTACCTGAAGAAAATTAGTGGTGTTCTTCTGATCATATTAGTACAGTACCACAGGCAGCTGTAGTATTTACAAGTTAGTGTACTGCGTCCTCCTCACAGTGTGCACCTAAAGCTACCTGAAGAAAATTATTGGTGTTCTTCTGATCCTATTAGTACAGAATCACAGGCAGCTGCAGTATTTACAAGTTTGTGTAGTGCGTCCTCTGCACAGTGTACACCTAAAGCTACCTGAAGAAAATTAGTGGTGTTCTTCTGATCCTATTAGTGCAGTACCGCAGGCAGCTGCAGTATTTACAAGTTAGTGTAGTGCGTTCTCTGCACAGTGGCACCTAAAGCTACCTGAAGAAAATTGGTGGTGTTCTTCTGATCCTATTAGCATCGCAGGCAGCTGTAGTATTTACAAGTTAGTGTAGTGCGTCCTCTGCACAGTGTGCACCTAAAGCTACCTGAAGAAAATTGCTGTTGTTCTGCTCCTATTAATACAACAGGCAGGCAGCTACAGTATTTACAGTGAGTGTACTGTGTCCTCTGCACAGTGTGCACCTAAAGCTACCTGAATAAAATTGGTGGTGTTCTGATCCTATTAGTCCTGTTAGCTATAGTATTTACAGCTAGTGTAGTGTGTCCTCTGCACAGTGTGCACCTAAAGCTACCTGAAGAAAATTTGTGGTGTTCTTCTGATCCTATTAGTACAGTACTGCAGGCAACTGCAGTATTTACAAGTTAGTGTATTGCGTCCTCTGCATAGTGTGCACCTAAAGCTACCTGAAGAAAATTAGTGGTGTTCTGATCCTATTAGTCCTGTTAGCTACAGTATTTACAGCTAGTGTAGTGTGTCCTCTGCACAGTGTGCACCTAAAGCTACCTGAAGAAAATTTGTGGTAATCTTCTGATCCTATTAGTACAGTACCGCAGGCAACTGCAGTATTTACAAGTTAGTATATTACGTCCTCTGCATAGTGTGCACCTAAAGCTACCTGAAGAAAATTAGTGGTGTTCTTCTGAACCTATTAGTACAGTACCGCAGGCAGCTGCAGTATTTACAAGTTAGTGTAGTGCGTCCTCTGCACAGTGTGCACCTAAAGCTACCTGATGAAAATTAGTGGTGTTCTTCTGATCCTATTAGTACACTACTGCAGGCAGCTGCAGTATTTACAAGGTAGTGTAGTGCGTCCTCTGCACAGTGTGCACCTAAAGCTACCTGAAGAAAATTAGTGGTGTTCTTCTGATCCTATTAGTGCAGTACCACAGGCAGCTGCAGTATTTACAAGTTAGTGTAGTGCGTCCTCTGCACAGTGTGCACCTAAAGCTACCTGAAGAAAGTTAGTGGTGTTCTTCTGATCCTATTAGTACAGTACCACAGGCATCTGCAGTATTTACAAGTTAGTGTAGTGTGTTCTCTGCACCGTGTGCATCTAAAGCTACCTGAAGAAAGTTAGTGGTGTTCTTCTGATCCTATTAGTACAGTACTGCAGGCAGCTGCAGTATTTGCAAGTTAGTGTAGTGCGTCCTCTGCACAGTGTGCACCTAAAGCTACCTGAAGAAAATTAGTGGTGTTCTTTTGATCCTATTAGTACAGTACCACAGGCAGCTGCAGTATTTACAAGTTAGTGTACTGCGTCCTCCTCACAGTGTGCACCTAAAGCTACCTGAAGAAAATTATCGGTGTTCTTCTGATCCTATTAGTACAGAATCACAGGCAGCTGCAGTATTTACAAGTTTGTGTAGTGCGTCCTCTGCACAGTGTACACCTAAAGCTACCTGAAGAAAATTAGTGGTGTTCTTCTGATCCTATTAGTGCAGTACCGTAGGCAGCTGCAGTATTTACAAGTTAGTGTAGTGCGTTCTCTGCACAGTGGCACCTGAAGAAAATTGGTGGTGTTCTTCTGATCCTATTAGTATCGCAGGCAGCTGTAGTATTTACAAGTTAGTGTAGTGCGTCCTCTGCACAGTGTGCACCTAAAGCTACCTGAAGAAAATTGCTGTTGTTCTGCTCCTATTAATACCACAGGCAGGCAGCTGATTGGTGGTGTTCTGATCCTATTAGTCCTGTTAGCTACAGTATTTACAGCTAGTGTAGTGTGTCCTCTGCACAGTGTGCACCTAAAGCTACCTGAAGAAAATTTGTGGTGTTCTTCTGATCCTATTAGTACAGTAACGCAGGCAACTGCAGTATTTACAAGTTAGTGTATTGCGTCCTCTGCATAGTGTGCACCTAAAGCTACCTGAAGAAAATTAGTGGTGTTCTGATCCTATTAGTCCTGTTAGCTACAGTATTTACAGCTAGTGTAGTGTGTCCTCTGCACAGTGTGCACCTAAAGCTACCTGAAGAAAATTAGTGGTGTTCTTCTGATCCTATTAGTACAGTACCACAGGCAAATGCAGTATTTACAAGTTAGTGTAGTGTGTTCTCTGCACAGTGTGCACCTAAAGCCACCTGAAGAAAGTTAGTGTGTTCTTCTGATCCTATTAATACAGTACCGCAGGCAGCTGCAGAATTTACAAGTTAGTGTAGTGCTTCCTCTGCACAGTGTGCACCTAAAGCTACCTGAAGAAAATTAGTGGTGTTCTTCTGATCCTATTAGTACAGTACCACAGGCAGCTGCAGTATTTAAAAGTCAGTGTACTGCGTCCTCCTCACAGTGTGCACCTAAAGCTACCTGAAGAAAATTATTGGTGTTCTTCTGATCCTATTAGTACAGAATCACAGGCAGCTGCAGTATTTACAAGTTTGTGTAGTGCGTCCTCTGCACAGTGTACACCTAAAGCTACCTGAAGAAAATTAGTGGTGTTCTTCTGATCCTATTAGTGCAGTACCGCAGGCAGCTGCAGTATTTACAAGTTAGTGTAGTGCGTTCTCTGCACAGTGGCACCTAAAGCTACCTGAAGAAAATTGGTGGTGTTCTTCTGATCCTATTAGTATCGCAGGCAGCTGTAGTATTTACAAGTTAGTGTAGTGCGTCCTCTGCACAGTGTGCACCTAAAGCTACCTGAAGAAAATTGCTGTTGTTCTGCTTCTATTAATAACACAGGCAGGCAGTTACAGTATTTACAGTTAGTGTACTGTGTCCTCTGCACAGTGTGCACCTAAAGCTACCTGAATAAAATTGGTGGTGTTCTGATCCTATTAGTCCTGTTAGCTACAGTATTTACAGCTAGTGTAGTGTGTCCTCTGCACAGTGTGCACCTAAAGCTACCTGAAGAAAATTTGTGGTGTTCTTCTGATCCTATTAGTACAGTACCGCAGGCAACTGCAGTATTTACAAGTTAGTGTATTGCGTCCTCTGCATAGTGTGCACCTAAAGCTACCTGAAGAAAATTAGTGGTGTTCTGATCCTATTAGTCCTGTTAGCTACAGTATTTACAGCTAGTGTAGTGTGTTCTCTGCACAGTGTGCACCTAAAGCTACCTGAAGAAAATTGCTGTTGTTCTGCTTCTATTAATAACACAGGCAGGCAGTTACAGTATTTACAGTTAGTGTACTGTGTCCTCTGCACAGTGTGCACCTAAAGCTACCTGAATAAAATTGGTGGTGTTCTGATCCTATTAGTCCTGTTAGCTACAGTATTTACAGCTAGTGTAGTGTGTCCTCTGCACAGTGTGCACCTAAAGCTACCTGAAGAAAATTTGTGGTGTTCTTCTGATCCTATTAGTACAGTACCGCAGGCAACTGCAGTATTTACAAGTTAGTGTATTGCGTCCTCTGCATAGTGTGCACCTAAAGCTACCTGAAGAAAATTAGTGGTGTTCTGATCCTATTAGTCCTGTTAGCTACAGTATTTACAGCTAGTGTAGTGTGTTCTCTGCACAGTGTGCACCTAAAGCTACCTGAAGAAAATTTGTGGTGTTCTTCTGATCCTATTAGTACAGTACCGCAGGCAACTGCAGTATTTACAAGTTAGTGTATTGCATCCTCTGCATAGTGTGCACCTAAAGCTACCTGAAGAAAATTTGTGGAGTTCTTCTGAACCTATTAGTACAGTACCGCAGGCAGCTGCAGTATTTACAAGTTAGTGTAGTGCTTCCTCTGCACAGTGTGCACCTAAAGCTACCTGATGAAAATTTGTGGTGTTCTTCTGATCCTATTAGTACACTACCACAGGCAGCTGCAGTATTTACAAGGTAGTGTAGTGCGTCCTCTGCACAGTGTGCACCTAAAGCTACCTGAAGAAAATTAGTGGTGTTCTTCTGATCCCATTAGTGCAGTACCACAGGCAGCTGCAGTATTTACAAGTTAGTGTAGTGCGTCCTCTGCACAGTGTGCACCTAAAGCTACCTGAAGAAAGTTAGTGGTGTTCTTCTGATCCTATTAGTACAGTACCGCAGGCATCTGCAGTATTTACAAGTTAGTGTAGTGTGTTCTCTGCACCGTGTGCACCTAAAGCTATCTGAAGAAAATTATTGGTGTTCTTCTGATCATATTAGTACAGAATCGCAGGCAGCTGCAGTATTTACAAGTTAGTGTAGTGCGTCCTCAGCACAGTGTGCACCTAAAGCTACCTGAAGAAAATTAGTGGTGTTCTTCTGATCGTATTAGTGCAGTACCGTAGGCAGCTGCAGTATTTACAAGTTAGTGTAGTGTGTTCTCTGCACAGTGGCACCTAAAGCTACCTGAAGAAAATTGGTGGTGTTCTTCTGATCTTATTAGTATCGCAGGCAGCTGTAGTATTTACAAGTTAGTGTAGTGCGTCCTCTGCACAGTGTGCACCTAAAGCTACCTGAAGAAAATTGCTGTTGTTCTGCTCCTATTAATACCACAGGCAGGCAGCTACAGTATTTACAGTTAGTGTACTGTGTCCTCTGCACAGTGTGCACCTAAAGCTACCTGAATAAAATTGGTGGTGTTCTTCTGATCCTATTAGTACAGTACCGCAGGCAACTGCAGTATTTACAAGTTAGTGTATTGCGTCCTCTGCATAGTGTGCACCTAAAGCTACCTGAAGAAAATTAGTGGTGTTCTGATCCTATTAGTCCTGTTAGCTACAGTATTTACAGCTAGTGTAGTGTGTTCTCTGCACAGTGTGCACCTAAAGCTACCTGAAGAAAATTTGTGGTGTTCTTCTGATCCTATTAGTACAGTACCGCAGGCAACTGCAGTATTTACAAGTTAGTGTATTGCATCCTCTGCATAGTGTGCACCTAAAGCTACCTGAAGAAAATTAGTGGTGTTCTTCTGAACCTATTAGTACAGTACCGCAGGCAGCTGCAGTATTTACAAGTTAGTGCAGTGCGTCCTCTGCACAGTGTGCACCTAAAGCTACCTGATGAAAATTTGTGGTGTTCTTCTGATCCTATTAGTACACTACCGCAGGCAGCTGCAGTATTTACAAGGTAGTGTAGTGCGTCCTCTGCACAGTGTGCACCTAAAGCTACCTGAAGAAAATTAGTGGTGTTCTTCTGATCCCATTAGTGCAGTACCACAGGCAGCTGCAGTATTTACAAGTTAGTGTAGTGCGTCCTCTGCTCAGTGTGCACCTAAAGCTACCTGAAGAAAATTGCTGTTGTTCTGCTCCTATTAAGACCACAGGCAGGCAGCTACAGTATGTACAGTTAGTGTACTGTGTCCTCTGCACAGTGTGCACCTAAAGCTACCTGAATAAAATTGCTGTTGTTCTGCTTCTATTAATAACACAGGCAGGCAGTTACAGTATTTACAGTTAGTGTACTGTGTCCTCTGCACAGTGTGCACCTAAAGCTACCTGAATAAAATTGGTGGTGTTCTGATCCTATTAGTCCTGTTAGCTACAGTATTTACAGCTAGTGTAGTGTGTCCTCTGCACAGTGTGCACCTAAAGCTACCTGAAGAAAATTTGTGGTGTTCTTCTGATCCTATTAGTACAGTACCGCAGGCAACTGCAGTATTTACAAGTTAGTGTATTGCGTCCTCTGCATAGTGTGCACCTAAAGCTACCTGAAGAAAATTAGTGGTGTTCTGATCCTATTAGTCCTGTTAGCTACAGTATTTACAGCTAGTGTAGTGTGTTCTCTGCACAGTGTGCACCTAAAGCTACCTGAAGAAAATTTGTGGTGTTCTTCTGATCCTATTAGTACAGTACCGCAGGCAACTGCAGTATTTACAAGTTAGTGTATTGCATCCTCTGCATAGTGTGCACCTAAAGCTACCTGAAGAAAATTAGTGGTGTTCTTCTGAACCTATTAGTACAGTACCGCAGGCAGCTGCAGTATTTACAAGTTAGTGCAGTGCGTCCTCTGCACAGTGTGCACCTAAAGCTACCTGATGAAAATTTGTGGTGTTCTTCTGATCCTATTAGTACACTACCGCAGGCAGCTGCAGTATTTACAAGGTAGTGTAGTGCGTCCTCTGCACAGTGTGCACCTAAAGCTACCTGAAGAAAATTAGTGGTGTTCTTCTGATCCCATTAGTGCAGTACCACAGGCAGCTGCAGTATTTACAAGTTAGTGTAGTGCGTCCTCTGCACAGTGTGCACCTAAAGCTACCTGAATAAAATTGCTGTTGTTCTGCTTCTATTAATAACACAGGCAGGCAGTTACAGTATTTACAGTTAGTGTACTGTGTCCTCTGCACAGTGTGCACCTAAAGCTACCTGAATAAAATTGGTGGTGTTCTGATCCTATTAGTCCTGTTAGCTACAGTATTTACAGCTAGTGTAGTGTGTCCTCTGCACAGTGTGCACCTAAAGCTACCTGAAGAAAATTTGTGGTGTTCTTCTGATCCTATTAGTACAGTACCGCAGGCAACTGCAGTATTTACAAGTTAGTGTATTGCGTCCTCTGCATAGTGTGCACCTAAAGCTACCTGAAGAAAATTAGTGGTGTTCTGATCCTATTAGTCCTGTTAGCTACAGTATTTACAGCTAGTGTAGTGTGTTCTCTGCACAGTGTGCACCTAAAGCTACCTGAAGAAAATTTGTGGTGTTCTTCTGATCCTATTAGTACAGTACCGCAGGCAACTGCAGTATTTACAAGTTAGTGTATTGCGTCCTCTTCATAGTGTGCACCTAAAGCTACCTGAAGAAAATTAGTGGTGTTCTTCTGAACCTATTAGTACAGTACCGCAGGCAGCTGCAGTATTTACAAGTTAGTGTAGTGCGTCCTCTGCACAGTGTGCACCTAAAGCTACCTGATGAAAATTTGTGGTGTACTTCTGATCCTATTAGTACACTACCGCAGGCAGCTGCAGTATTTACAAGGTAGTGTAGTGCGTCCTCTGCACAGTGTGCACCTAAAGCTACCTGAAGAAAATTAGTGGTGTTCTTCTGATCCCATTAGTGCAGTACCACAGGCAGCTGCAGTATTTACAAGTTAGTGTAGTGCGTCCTCTGCACAGTGTGCACCTAATGCTACCTGAAGAAAGTTAGTGGTGTACTTCTGATACTATTAGTACAGTACCACATGCATCTGCAGTATTTACAAGTTAGTGTAGTGTGTTCTCTGCACCGTGTGCACCTAAAGCTAAATGAAGAAAGTTAGTGGTGTTCTTCTGATCCTATTAGTACAGTACCGCAGGCAGCTGCAGTATTTACAAGTTAGTGTAGTGCGTCCTCTGCACAGTGTGCACCTAAAGCTACCTGAAGAAAATTAGTGGTGTTCTTTTGATCCTATTAGTACAGTACCACAGGCAGCTGCAGTATTTACAAGTTAGTGTAGTGCGTCCTCTGCACAGTGTGCACCTAAAGCTACCTGAAGAAAATTATTGGTGTTCTTCTGATCATATTAGTACAGAATCGCAGGCAGCTGCAGTATTTACAAGTTAGTGTAGTGCGTCCTCAGCACAGTGTGCACCTAAAGCTACCTGAAGAAAATTAGTGGTGTTCTTCTGATCGTATTAGTGCAGTACCGTAGGCAGCTGCAGTATTTACAAGTTAGTGTAGTGCGTTCTCTGCACAGTGGCACCTAAAGCTACCTGAAGAAAATTGGTGGTGTTCTTCTGATCCTATTAGTATCGCAGGCAGCTGTAGTATTTACAAGTTAGTGTAGTGCGTCCTCTGCACAGTGTGCACCTAAAGCTACCTGAAGAAAATTGCTGTTGTTCTGCTCCTATTAATACCAAAGGCAGGCAGCTACAGTATTTACAGTTAGTGTACTGTGTCCTCTGCACAGTGTGCACCTAAAGCTACCTGAATAAAATTGGTGGTGTTCTGATCATATTAGTCCTGTTAGCTACAGTATTTACAGCTAGTATAGTGTGTCCTCTGCACAGTGTGCACCTAAAGCTACCTGAAGAAAATTTGTGGTGTTCTTCTGATCCTATTAGTACAGTACCGCAGGCAACTGCAGTATTTACAAGTTAGTGTATTGCGTCCTCTGCATAGTGTGCACCTAAAGCTACCTGAAGAAAATTAGTGGTGTTCTGATCCTATTAGTCCTGTTAGCTACAGTATTTACAGCTAGTGTAGTGTGTTCTCTGCACAGTGTGCACCTAAAGCTACCTGAAGTAAATTTGTGGTGTTCTTCTGATCCTATTAGTACAGTACCGCAGGCAACTGCAGTATTTACAAGTTAGTGTATTGCGTCCTCTGCATAGTGTGCACCTAAAGCTACCTGAAGAAAATTAGTGGTGTTCTTCTGAACCTATTAGTACAGTACCGCAGGCAGCTGCAGTATTTACAAGTTAGTGTAGTGCGTCCTCTGCACAGTGTGCACCTAAAGCTACCTGATGAAAATTTGTGGTGTTCTTCTGATCCTATTAGTACACTACCGCAGGCAGTTGCAGTATTTACAAGGTAGTGTAGTGCGTCCTCTGCACAGTGTGCACCTAAAGCTACCTGAAGAAAATTAGTGGTGTTCTTCTGATCCCATTAGTGCAGTACCACAGGCAGCTGCAGTATTTACAAGTTAGTGTAGTGCGTCCTCTGCACAGTGTGCACCTAATGCTACCTGAAGAAAGTTAGTGGTGTACTTCTGATACTATTAGTACAGTACCACAGGCATCTGCAGTATTTACAAGTTAGTGTAGTGTGTTCTCTGCACCGTGTGCACCTAAAGCTAAATGAAGAAAGTTAGTGGTGTTCTTCTGATCCTATTAGTACAGTACCGCAGGCAGCTGCAGTATTTACAAGTTAGTGTAGTGCGTCCTCTGCACAGTGTGCACCTAAAGCTACCTGAAGAAAATTAGTGGTGTTCTTTTGATCCTATTAGTACAGTACCACAGGCAGCTGCAGTATTTACAAGTTAGTGTAGTGCGTCCTCTGCACAGTGTGCACCTAAAGCTACCTGAAGAAAATTATTGGTGTTCTTCTGATCATATTAGTACAGAATCACAGGCAGCTGCAGTATTTACAAGTTAGTGTAGTGCGTCCTCAGCACAGTGTGCACCTAAAGCTTCCTGAAGAAAATTAGTGGTGTTCTTCTGATCGTATTAGTGCAGTACCGTAGGCAGCTGCAGTATTTACAAGTTAGTGTAGTGCGTTCTCTGCACAGTGGCACCTAAAGCTACCTGAAGAAAATTGGTGGTGTTCTTCTGATCCTATTAGTATCGCAGGCAGCTGTAGTATTTACAAGTTAGTGTAGTGCGTCCTCTGCACAGTGTGCACCTAAAGCTACCTGAAGAAAATTGCTGTTGTTCTGCTCCTATTAATACCACAGGCAGGCAGCTACAGTATTTACAGTTAGTGTACTGTGTCCTCTGCACAGTGTGCACCTAAAGCTACCTGAATAAAATTGGTGGTGTTCTGATCATATTAGTCCTGTTAGCTACAGTATTTACAGCTAGTATAGTGTGTCCTCTGCACAGTGTGCACCTAAAGCTACCTGAAGAAAATTTGTGGTGTTCTTCTGATCCTATTAGTACAGTACCGCAGGCAACTGCAGTATTTACAAGTTAGTGTATTGCATCCTCTGCATAGTGTGCACCTAAAGCTACCTGAAGAAAATTAGTTGTGTTCTTCTGAACCTATTAGTACAGTACCGCAGGCAGCTGCAGTATTTACAAGTTAGTGTAGTGCGTCCTCTGCACAGTGTGCATCTAAAGCTACCTGATGAAAATTTGTGGTGTTCTTCTGATCCTATTAGTACACTACCGCAGGCAGCTGCAGTATTTACAAGGTAGTGTAGTGCGTCCTCTGCACAGTGTGCACCTAAAGCTACCTGAAGAAAATTAGTGGTGTTCTTCTGATCCCATTAGTGCAGTACCACAGGCAGCTGCAGTATTTACAAGTTAGTGTAGTGCGTCCTCTGCTCAGTGTGCACCTAAAGCTACCTGAAGAAAATTGCTGTTGTTCTGCTCCTATTAAGACCACAGGCAGGCAGCTACAGTATTTACAGTTAGTGTACTGTGTCCTCTGCACAGTGTGCACCTAAAGCTACCTGAATAAAATTGCTGTTGTTCTGCTTCTATTAATAACACAGGCAGGCAGTTACAGTATTTACAGTTAGTGTACTGTGTCCTCTGCACAGTGTGCACCTAAAGCTACCTGAATAAAATTGGTGGTGTTCTGATCCTATTAGTCCTGTTAGCTACAGTATTTACAGCTAGTGTAGTGTGTCCTCTGCACAGTGTGCACCTAAAGCTGCCTGAAGAAAATTTGTGATGTTCTTCTGATCCTATTAGTACAGTACCGCAGGCAACTGCAGTATTTACAAGTTAGTGTATTGCGTCCTCTGCATAGTGTGCACCTAAAGCTACCTGAAGAAAATTAGTGGTGTTCTGATCCTATTAGTCCTGTTAGCTACAGTATTTACAGCTAGTGTAGTGTGTTCTCTGCACAGTGTGCACCTAAAGCTACCTGAAGAAAATTTGTGGTGTTCTTCTGATCCTATTAGTACAGTACCGCAGGCAACTGCAGTATTTACAAGTTAGTGTATTGCGTCCTCTGCATATTGTGCACCTAAAGCTACCTGAAGAAAATTAGTGGTGTTCTTCTGAACCTATTAGTACAGTACCGCAGGCAGCTGCAGTATTTACAAGTTAGTGTAGTGCGTCCTCTGCACAGTGTGCACCTAAAGCTACCTGATGAAAATTTGTGGTGTTCTTCTGATCCTATTAGTACACTACCGCAGGCAGCTGCAGTATTTACAAGGTAGTGTAGTGCGTCCTCTGCACAGTGTGCACCTAAAGCTACCTGAAGAAAATTAGTGGTGTTCTTCTGATCCCATTAGTGCAGTACCACAGGCAGCTGCAGTATTTACAAGTTAGTGTAGTGCGTCCTCTGCACAGTGTGCACCTAATGCTACCTGAAGAAAGTTAGTGGTGTACTTCTGATACTATTAGTACAGTACCACAGGCCTCTGCAGTATTTACAAGTTAGTGTAGTGTGTTCTCTGCACCGTGTGCACCTAAAGCTACCTGAAGAAAGTTAGTGGTGTTCTTCTGATCCTATTAGTACAGTACCGCAGGCAGCTGCAGTATTTACAAGTTAGTGTAGTGCGTCCTCTGCACAGTGTGCACCTAAAGCTACCTGAAGAAAATTAGTGGTGTTCTTTTGATCCTATTAGTACAGTACCACAGGCAGCTGCAGTATTTACAAGTTAGTGTAGTGCCTCCTCTGCACAGTGTGCACCTAAAGCTACCTGAAGAAAATTATTGGTGTTCTTCTGATCCTATTAGTACAGAATCGCAGGCAGCTGCAGTATTTACAAGTTAGTGTAGTGCGTCCTCAGCACAGTGTGCACCTAAAGCTACCTGAAGAAAATTAGTGGTGTTCTTCTGATCGTATTAGTGCAGTACCGTAGGCAGCTGCAGTATTTACAAGTTAGTGTAGTGAATTCTCTGCACAGTGGCACCTAAAGCTACCTGAAGAAAATTGGTGGTGTTCTTCTGATCCTATTAGTATCGCAGGCAGCTGTAGTATTTACAAGTTAGTGTAGTGCGTCCTCTGCACAGTGTGCACCTAAAGCTACCTGAAGAAAATTGCTGTTGTTCTGCTCCTATTAATACCACAGGCAGGCAGCTACAGTATTTACAGTTAGTGTACTGTGTCCTCTGCACAGTGTGCACCTAAAGCTACCTGAATAAAATTGGTGGTGTTCTGATCCTATTAGTCCTGTTAGCTACAGTATTTACAGCTAGTGTAGTGTGTCCTCTGCACAGTGTGCACCTAAAGCTACCTGAAGAAAATTTGTGGTGTTCTTCTGATCCGATTAGTACAGTACCGCAGGCAACTGCAGTATTTACAAGTTAGTGTAGTGCATCCTCTGCACAGTGTGCACCTAAAGCTACCTGTAGAAAGTTAGTGGTGTTCTTCTGATCCTATTAGTACAGTACCACAGGCAACTGCAGTATTTACAAGTTAGTGTAGTGTGTTCTCTGCACAGTGTGCACCTAAAGCTACCTGAAGAAAGTTAGTGGTGTTCTTCTGATTCTATTAGTACAGTACCGCAGGCAGCTGCAGTATTTACAAGTTAGTGTAGTGCGTCCTCTGCACGGTGTGCACCTAAAGCTACCTGAAGAAAATTAGTGGTGTTCTTCTGATCCTCTTAGTACAGTACCGCAGGCAGCTGCAGTATTTACAAGTTAGTGTAGAGCCTCCTCTGCACAGTGTGCACCTAAAGCTACCTGATGAAAATTAGTGGTGTTCTTCTGATCCTATTAGTAAAGTACTGCAGGCAGCTGCAGTATTTACAAGTTAGTGCAGTGCGTCCTCTGCTTCTAAAGCTACCTGAAGAAAATTAGTGGTGTTCTTCTGATCCTCTTAGTACAGTACCGCAGGCAGCTGCAGTATTTACAAGGTAGTGTAGTGCGTCCTCTGCACAGTGTGCACCTAAAGCTACCTGAAGAAAGTTAGTGGTGTTCTTCTGATCCTATTAGTACAGTACCACAGGCAACTGCAGTATTTACAAGTTAGTGTAGTGTGTTCTCTGCACAGTGTGCACCTAAAGCCACCTGAAGAAAGTTAGTGGTGTTCTTCTGATCCTATCAATACAGTACCGCAGGCAGCTGCAGAATTTACAAGTTAGTGCAGTGCATCCTCTGCACAGTGTGCACCTAAAGCTACCTGAAGAAAATTAGTGGTGTTCTTCTGATCCTATTAGTACAGTACCACAGGCAGCTGCAGTATTTACAAGTTAGTGTACTGCGTCCTCCTCACAGTGTGCACCTAAAGCTACCTGAAGAAAATTATTGGTGTTCTTCTGATCCTATTAGTACAGAATCACAGGCAGCTGCAGTATTTACAAGTTTGTGTAGTGCGTCCTCTGCACAGTGTACACCTAAAGCTACCTGAAGAAAATTAGTGGTGTTCTTCTGATCCTATTAGTGCAGTACCGCAGGCAGCTGCAGTATTTACAAGTTAGTGTAGTGCGTTCTCTGCACAGTGGCACCTAAAGCTACCTGAAGAAAATTGGTGGTGTTCTTCTGATCCTATTAGTATTGCAGGCAGCTGTAGTATTTACAAGTTAGTGTAGTGCGTCCTCTGCACAGTGTGCACCTAAAGCTACCTGAATAAAATTGGTGGTGTTCTGATCCTACTAGTCCTGTTAGCTACAGTATTTACAGCTAGTGTAGTGTGTCCTCTGCACAGTGTGCACCTAAAGCTACCTGAAGAAAATTTGTGGTGTTCTTCTGATCCTATTAGTACAGTACCGCAGGCAACTGCAGTATTTACAAGTTAGTGTATTGCGTCCTCTGCATAGTGTGCACCTAAAGCTACCTGAAGAAAATTAGTGGTGTTCTGATCCTATTAGTCCTGTTAGCTACAGTATTTACAGCTAGTGTAGTGTGTCCTCTGCACAGTGTGCACCTAAAGCTACCTGAAGAAAATTTGTGGTGTTCTTCTGATCCTATTAGTACAGTACCGCAGGCAACTGCAGTATTTACAAGTTAGTGTATTGCGTCCTCTGCATAGTGTGCACCTAAAGCTACCTGAAGAAAATTAGTGGTGTTCTTCTGAACCTATTAGTACAGTACCGCAGGCAGCTGCAGTATTTACTAGTTAGTGTAGTGCGTCCTCTGCACAGTGTGCACCTAAAGCTACCTGATGAAAATTTGTGGTGTTCTTCTGATCCTATTAGTACACTACCGCAGGCAGCTGCAGTATTTACAAGGTAGTGTAGTGCGTCCTCTGCACAGTGTGCACCTAAAGCTACCTGAAGAAAATGAGTGGTGTTCTTCTGATCCCATTAGTGCAGTACCACAGGCAGCTGCAGTATTTACAAGTTAGTGTAGTGCGTTCTCTGCACAGTGTGCACCTAAAGCTACCTGAAGAAAATTGCTGTTGTTCTGCTCCTATTAATACCACAGGCAGGCAGCTACAGTATTTACAGTTAGTGTACTGTGTCCTCTGCACAGTGTGCACCTAAAGCTACCTGAATAAAATTGGTGGTGTTCTGATCCAATTAGTCCTGTTAGCTACAGTATTTACAGCTAGTGTAGTGTGTCCTCTGCACAGTGTGCACCTAAATCTACCTGAAGAAAATTTGTGGTGTTCTTCTGATCCTATTAGTACAGTACCGCAGGCAACTGCAGTATTTACAAGTTAGTGTATTGCGTCCTCTGCATAGTGTGCACCTAAAGCTACCTGAAGAAAATTAGTGGTGTTCTTCTGAACCTATTAGTACAGTACCGCAGGCAGCTGCAGTATTTACAAGTTAGTGTAGTGCGTCCTCTGCACAGTGTGCACCTAAAGCTACCTGATGAAAATTGGTGGTGTTCTTCTGATCCTATTAGTATCGCAGGCAGCTGTAGTATTTACAAGTTAGTGTAGTGCGTCCTCTGCACAGTGTGCACCTAAAGTTACCTGAAGAAAATTGCTGTTGTTCTGCTCCTATTAATACCACAGACAGGCAGCTACAGTATTTACAGTTAGTGTACTGTGTCCTCTGCACAGTGTGCACCTAAAGCTACCTGAAGAAAATTAGTGGTGTTCTTCTGATAACATTAGTGCAGTACCACAGGCAGCTGCAGTATTTACAAGTTAGTGTAGTGCGTCCTCTGCACAGTGTGCACCTAAAGCTACCTGAAGAAAGTTAGTGGTGTTCTTCTGATCCTATTAGTACAGTACCACAGGCATCTGCAGTATTTACAAGTTAGTGTAGTGTGTTCTCTGCACCGTGTGCACCTAAAGCTACCTGAAGAAAGTTAGTGGTGTTCTTCTGATCCTATTAGTACAGTACCGCAGGCAGCTGCAGTATTTACAATTTAGTGTAGTGCATCCTCTGCACAGTGTGCACCTAAAGCTACCTGAAGAAAATTAGTGGTTTTCTTTTGATCTTATTAGTACAGTACCACAGGCAGCTGCAGTATTTACAAGTTAGTGTAGTGCGTCCTCTGCACAGTGTGCACCTAAAGCTACCTGAAGAAAATTATTGGTGTTCTTCTGATCCTATTAGTACAGAATCGGAGGCAGCTGCAGTATTTACAAGTTAGTGTAGTGCGTCCCCAGCACAGTGTGCACCTAAAGCTACCTGAAGAAAATTAGTGGTGTTCTTCTGATCGTATTAGTGCAGTACCGTAGGCAGCTGCAGTATTTACAAGTTAGTGTAGTGCGTTCCTGCACAGTGGCACCTAAAGCTACCTGAAGAAAATTGGTGGTGTTCTTCTGATCCTATTAGTATCGCAGGCAGCTGCAGTATTTACAAGTTAGTGTAGTGCGTCCTCTGCACAGTGTGCACCTAAAGCTACCTGAAGAAAATTATTGGTGTTCTTCTGATCCTATTAGTACAGAATCGGAGGCAGCTGCAGTATTTACAAGTTAGTGTAGTGCGTCCCCAGCACAGTGTGCACCTAAAGCTACCTGAAGAAAATTTGTGGTGTTCTTCTGATCCTATTAGTACAGTACCGCAGGCAACTGCAGTATTTACAAGTTAGTGTATTGCGTCCTCTGCATAGTGTGCACCTAAAGCTACCTGAAGAAAATTAGTGGTGTTCTGATCCTATTAGTCCTGTTAGCTACAGTATTTACAGCTAGTGTAGTGTGTCCTCTGCACAGTGTGCACCTAAAGCTACCTGAAGAAAATTTGTGGTGTTCTTCTGATCCTATTAGTACAGTACCGCAGGCAACTGCAGTATTTACAAGTTAGTGTATTGCGTCCTCTGCATAGTGTGCACCTAAAGCTACCTGAAGAAAATTAGTGGTGTTCTTCTGAACCTATTAGTACAGTACCGCAGGCAGCTGCAGTATTTACTAGTTAGTGTAGTGCGTCCTCTGCACAGTGTGCACCTAAAGCTACCTGATGAAAATTTGTGGTGTTCTTCTGATCCTATTAGTACACTACCGCAGGCAGCTGCAGTATTTACAAGGTAGTGTAGTGCGTCCTCTGCACAGTGTGCACCTAAAGCTACCTGAAGAAAATGAGTGGTGTTCTTCTGATCCCATTAGTGCAGTACCACAGGCAGCTGCAGTATTTACAAGTTAGTGTAGTGCGTTCTCTGCACAGTGTGCACCTAAAGCTACCTGAAGAAAATTGCTGTTGTTCTGCTCCTATTAATACCACAGGCAGGCAGCTACAGTATTTACAGTTAGTGTACTGTGTCCTCTGCACAGTGTGCACCTAAAGCTACCTGAATAAAATTGGTGGTGTTCTGATCCAATTAGTCCTGTTAGCTACAGTATTTACAGCTAGTGTAGTGTGTCCTCTGCACAGTGTGCACCTAAATCTACCTGAAGAAAATTTGTGGTGTTCTTCTGATCCTATTAGTACAGTACCGCAGGCAACTGCAGTATTTACAAGTTAGTGTATTGCGTCCTCTGCATAGTGTGCACCTAAAGCTACCTGAAGAAAATTAGTGGTGTTCTTCTGAACCTATTAGTACAGTACCGCAGGCAGCTGCAGTATTTACAAGTTAGTGTAGTGCGTCCTCTGCACAGTGTGCACCTAAAGCTACCTGATGAAAATTGGTGGTGTTCTTCTGATCCTATTAGTATCGCAGGCAGCTGTAGTATTTACAAGTTAGTGTAGTGCGTCCTCTGCACAGTGTGCACCTAAAGTTACCTGAAGAAAATTGCTGTTGTTCTGCTCCTATTAATACCACAGACAGGCAGCTACAGTATTTACAGTTAGTGTACTGTGTCCTCTGCACAGTGTGCACCTAAAGCTACCTGAAGAAAATTAGTGGTGTTCTTCTGATAACATTAGTGCAGTACCACAGGCAGCTGCAGTATTTACAAGTTAGTGTAGTGCGTCCTCTGCACAGTGTGCACCTAAAGCTACCTGAAGAAAGTTAGTGGTGTTCTTCTGATCCTATTAGTACAGTACCACAGGCATCTGCAGTATTTACAAGTTAGTGTAGTGTGTTCTCTGCACCGTGTGCACCTAAAGCTACCTGAAGAAAGTTAGTGGTGTTCTTCTGATCCTATTAGTACAGTACCGCAGGCAGCTGCAGTATTTACAATTTAGTGTAGTGCATCCTCTGCACAGTGTGCACCTAAAGCTACCTGAAGAAAATTAGTGGTTTTCTTTTGATCTTATTAGTACAGTACCACAGGCAGCTGCAGTATTTACAAGTTAGTGTAGTGCGTCCTCTGCACAGTGTGCACCTAAAGCTACCTGAAGAAAATTATTGGTGTTCTTCTGATCCTATTAGTACAGAATCGGAGGCAGCTGCAGTATTTACAAGTTAGTGTAGTGCGTCCCCAGCACAGTGTGCACCTAAAGCTACCTGAAGAAAATTAGTGGTGTTCTTCTGATCGTATTAGTGCAGTACCGTAGGCAGCTGCAGTATTTACAAGTTAGTGTAGTGCGTTCCTGCACAGTGGCACCTAAAGCTACCTGAAGAAAATTGGTGGTGTTCTTCTGATCCTATTAGTATCGCAGGCAGCTGTAGTATTTACAAGTTAGTGTAGTGCGTCCTCTGCACAGTGTGCACCTAAAGCTACCTGAATAAAATTGCTGTTGTTCTGCTCCTATTAATACCACAGGCAGGCAGCTACAGTATTTACAGTTAGTGTACTGTGTCCTCTGCACAGTGTGCACCTAAAGCTACCTGAATAAAATTGGTGGTGTTCTGATCCTATTAGTCCTGTTAGCTACAGTATTTACAGCTAGTGTAGTGTGTCCTCTGCACAGTGTGCACCTAAAGCTACCTGAAGAAAATTTGTGGTGTTCTTCTGATCCTATTAGTACAGTACCGCAGGCAACTGCAGTATTTACAAGTTAGTGTATTGCGTCCTCTGCATAGTGTGCACCTAAAGCTACCTGAAGAAAATTAGTGGTGTTCTTCTGAACCTATTAGTACAGTACTGCAGGCAGCTGCAGTATTTACAAGTTAGTGTAGTGCGTCCACTGCACAGTGTGCACCTAAAGCTACATGATGAAAATTTGTGGTGTTCTTCTGATCCTATTAGTACACTACCGCAGGCAGCTGCAGTATTTACAAGGTAGTGTAGTGCGTCCTCTGCACAGTGTGCACCTAAAGCTACCTGAAGAAAATTAGTGGTGTTCTTCTGATCCCATTAGTGCAGTACCACAGGCAGCTGCAGTATTTACAAGTTAGTGTAGTGCGTCCTCTGCACAGTGTGCACCTAAAGCTACCTGAAGAAAGTTAGTGGTGTTCTTCTGATCCTATTAGTACAGTACCACAGGCATCTGCAGTATTTACAAGTTAGTGTAGTGTGTTCTCTGCACCGTGTGCACCTAAAGCTACCTGAAGAAAGTTAGTGGTGTTCTTCTGATCCTATTAGTGCATTACCGCAGGCAGCTGCAGTATTTACAAGTTAGTGTAGTGCGTTCTCTGCACAGTGGCACCTAAATCTACCTGAAGAAAATTGGTGGTGTTCTTCTGATCCTATTAGTATCGCAGGCAGCTGTAGTATTTACAAGTTAGTGTAGTGCGTCCTCTGCACAGTGTGCACCTAAAGCTACCTGAAGAAAGTTAGTGGTGTTCTTTTGATCCTATTAGTACAGTACCGCAGGCAGCTGCAGTATTTACAAGTTAGTGTAGTGCGTCCTCTGCACAGTGTGCACTTAAGCTACCTGAAGAAAATTAGTGGAGTTCTTTTGATCCAATTAGTACAGTACCACATGCAGCTGCAGTATTTACAAGTTAGTGTACTGCATCCTCTGCCCAGTGTGCACCTAAAGCTACCTGAAGAAAATTATTGGTGTTCTTCTGATCCTTTTAGTACAGAATCGCAGGCAGCTGCAGTATTTACAAGTTAGTGTAGTGCGTCCTCAGCACAGTGTGCACCTAAAGCTACCTGAAGAAAATTGCTGTTGTTCTGCTTCTATTAATACCACAGGCAGGCAGCTACAGTATTTACAGTTAGTGCACTGTGTCCTCTGTACAGTGTGCACCTAAAGCTACCTGAATAAAATTGTTGTTGTTGTGCTCCTAATCATACCACAGGCAGGCAGCTACAGTATTTACAGTTAGTGTACTGTGTCCTCTGCACAGTGTGCACCTAAAGCTCCCTCAATAAAATTGGTGGTGTTCTTATGATCCTATATTAATACCACAGGCAGGCAGCTACAGTATTTACAGTTAGTGTACTGTGTCCTCTGCACAGTGTGCACCTAAAGCCACCTGAAGAAAATTGCTGTTGTTCTGCTCCTATTAATACCACAGGCAGGCAGCTACAGTATTTACAGTTAGTGTACTGTGTCCTCTGCACAGGGTGCACTTAAAGCTATCTGAATAAAATTGCTGTTGTTCTGCTCCTATTAATACCACAGGCAGGCAGCTACAGTATTTACAGTTAGTGTACTGTTTCCTCTGCACAGTGTGCACCTAAAGCTACCTGAATAATATTGGTGGTGTTCTGATCCTTTATTAATACCACAGGCAGGCAGCTGCAGTATTTACAGTTAGTGTACTGTGTCCTCTGCACAGTGTGCACCTAAAGCTACCTGAAGAAAATTGCTGTTGTTCTGCTCCTATTAATACCACAGGCAGGCAGCTACAGTATTTACAGTTAGTGTACTGTGTCCTCTGCACAGTGTGCACCTAAAGCTACCTGAAGAAAATTGGTGGTGTTCTTCTGATTCTATATTAATACCACAGGCAGGCAGCTACACTATTTACAGTTAGTGTACTGTGTCCTCTGCACAATGTGCACCTAAAGCTACCTGAAGAAAATTGCTGTTGTTCTGCTCCTATTAATTCCACAGGCAGGCAGCTACAGTATTTACAGTTAGTGTACTGTGTCCTCTGCACAGTGTGCACCTAAAGCTACCTGAAGAAAATTGGTGGTGTTCTTCTGATCCTATTATTACCACAGGCAGGCCGCTGCAGTATTTACAAGTTGGTGTAGTGCGTCCTCTGCAAAGTGTGCACCTAAAGCTACCTGAAGACAATTGCTGTTGTTCTGCTCCTAATAATACCACAGGCAGGCAGCTACAGTATTTACAGTTAGTGTACTGTGTCCTCTTCACAGTGTGCACCTAAAGCTACCTGAAGACAATTGCTGGTGTTCTCATACTAATAATACTACAGGCAGGCAGTTGATTCTGCTAGCTGCAGTATCAGTATATATATACATCCCAGCTTTGTGCAGTTACATCTCACTGCAGGCCATTAGTATGTCTGAAAGGCCAACAAGGAGAGGCAGACAGTCACAAGCCAATAAAAGAGGGCAAGCAGGCTCTGTGTCTAGAGGCAACAGTGCTGGTCGTGGAGATGGTGCATCCTCATCAGCACGTGGCCATTGGACACGCTTGTCCTTTTTTTCGGCAGCTGGCTGCGTTGAGCTGCAACATGCGGAAGACTTGGTAGAGTGGATGACCAAGCCGTCCACATTCTCCTCATCCTCTCTCACCCAGGCTCAGGGTACTTTGTCTGGCAAAGCAGCTGCCAATGCGGCCTCTTCCCTCGGCTCATTGGCATCAGTCACTTCTTCCCTAGCCCCACCATGTCCTCCTGAGGAGTCCCCCAAACTGTTTGACCACAGTGTTGGGTACATGCTCCAGGAGGATGCCCAGTGTTTTCAAGGCTCCGATGATGGTACCCAGCTAGAGGAAGGCAGTAACGTGAGCCCAGAGAGAGGGGGTGCCCAAGAAGGACAGAAATCTGGCAGCCATGTTCCCCCAGTTGCAGCATACTGCCAGCTTTGCTCCAGTGATGAGGAGGGAGGGGATGATGAGGTCACTGACTCCATGTGGGTGCTTGATAGGAGAGAGGAGGAGGAGGCACATCACCAACGAGGCAGGATGCCATCCAGGGGCCAGCTTAAGGGCAGCACACCGACTGCATCACACCGCAGAGTTCCGCATGTGCAGGGCCCTTCTGTCTCTGTGCATTATTCCAAAAGTTCTTTGGTGTGGGCCTTTTTTGAGACAAGATCCCACCGCTGCTATTTGCAACATATGTCTCAAGCATATCTCGCATGGCCAAAAGATCTCCCGCTTGGGCACCACATGCTTGACCAGACATAAAATGACCTGCCTTGCAGTTCGTTGGCAAGCGTACCTAAAAGACCCACACCAAAGAACAAAGAGGACCTCACCTTGCTCCTCATCAGCTGGGATCTCCAACCCCACTATACCTTCAGTCCTCTCTGAGACCTGCACTGAGAGGAATGAAGGTGTAAAATTAAGTGTGTTACAGCCAAGTACTTGGGGACAATCTGCTATCGGTACACCGACGTCAAATTGTACCAGGCAAATTTCCATGCTCCATCTGCTGCACTGCCGAAAGAAGTTCACTCCCAGCCATCCACATGCCCAGCGGTTGAATGCTAGCTTGACTAAATTGCTAGCACTTCAACTGCTGTCTTTTCAGTTGGTAGACTCTGCCCCCTTCTGTGAGTTTGTGGAATGTGCGGTTCCTCAGTAGCAGGTTCCCAAACACCACTTTTTCTCATGGAATTCTGGCTCTCTACCGGCATGTGGAAGTCAATGTCTTGGCCTCGCTGGACAGGGCAGTCAGCGGTAAGGTGCATATTACCGCTGACTCATGGTCCAGCAGGCATGGACGGGGACATTACCTATCTTTCACCACGCACTGGGTGACTCTTCTGGCAGCTGGGAAGGATGCAGGACGGGGTGCAGTAGTGTTGAAGATTGTTCCGCCACCGCGCCTCCAAAATACTACTAGTGGTGATTCTGCCACACCTCTCTCTTCCACCCCCTCCTCTTCTTCCTCCATGGCCTCTTCCTGTGCTGATTTGTCTTTTGAACCAGCGGTGATCCGTAGGCGTGTATGAAAAAGGGGCATGGTTTTAGTTTTTACTTCATCAATCACAATCCTAAATTAGTACTCCCAACTAACATCTAGTTAACATCATTGATTGGACAACCTGAAATATTTAGAAGAATGCTATACCTGGCTCAATCTGGGCTCCTCCACATGCGGCCTGGAAGGCCCAGGGTGGGCGTCAGAAGCCTCAGCCGGGGGGGGAAGGAAGCGTGGAAGGAAGACTGGAGAGGGATGGCCTGGGTTTAGTCTGGCCTGCCAGATAATGCAGTCTGTGGTAGTACAACATCCTGGGGATATAGATGTCACCTGCTGCTCCGGATCTCTGTGAATCCAGGACTTTCTTGCGCTCCCTTAGATATGTGCTCCTCAGGCCACCAATTAAGATCTTTAAATAGGTGATGTCTGCCGTGGGGATCACCTGCTTCACAATTTCAGACAATTGCGCCAGTGCTGCCTTCCTCTTTGCTTGATTCTTGAAATGGGGGTGTTTAATCTCCCACAGACAGGGCAGCTCCCTTAACATATCTAGGAATACTGACATGAAGTCATTGTCTTTCAGTAGCATATCCATGTTCACTGCAAGACACAACACAAGACAAAGCCTAATGTCAGACAAAACTCTCCTAATCTTGTTACAATATAGGCCTCAATGTAGAAGCAGTATAGGCACAAGTTTGTGTCTTACCTTCGTTCTTACGATCGGCGCGTCCAATGCTCCTTCCTCCGCTCACAGATCGTACGTAATACGCACGTGTGTTACGCTTTATATACACTGCGCATGCGTGTAACTCTGCCCGCCCCTGACGTTCTTTCTATTCTATTCCCCGCCCCATTTTGTTTGGCGCAGTGGGGGAAGAGCACATGGCGGAGTCACAGCAGGTGAGTGCTAATTACAGGAATGAGGAGGAGGAGGATGAAAGCCCGGATCCAGACACGTCCTGATCCAGAAGGAGACGTTTTAGGGCCACAAATATGTCCTTTGGGGAGATGTTGGAGATGGTCGACATCATGAAGAAGGCCGACTATGACGAAAAGTATGGGCCTAACCCCAACCCCAATATCAGAAAGGCCAAGATCATAGCGAAAGTGGTCAAAAGTCTTCACAAGAATTTCGGGGTACGAAGATCGAAAGATCAGCTCAGGAAGCGGTGGTTGGACCTCAAATTAAGAGAGCCAGAGCAGTACCGAAAGATCCGGAGAGTGCTGCAAAAAAGTAAGTAGTTGTGCTGTGTTCCTATTCTTTCTGTCTTTATTCCGTTCGTGCTGCTCCATATGCTTTTCTTAATTGTAACGTTTAAAAGGTCAACTTTAATGTTCATGGGCCCATTATTCGTTCGTATCAAACATTTTCTTTTGGCCTCTAAAACACCATTGTTTAGGTCATATGCATTTTCCCACATTTTTTTTGGGCCTACTTGGATGCCAAATATTTGTTTGTGTAGATGGGTTTGTTACTCGAATGAAATGCAAACTAGATTCTGTGTAAGGAGAGGACACTGAGTAGCTGTTTTCACATCTGGACACTGGAGCACTAGTGTGTGACCCCAGAACACCATTTTTATTAGGGGGGCCACACAGGTGCTCAAGTGTATACTATAGGGGTGTCTCCATCTGTGAAGCTTGTACCAAACAGGTAAAGTATTGCAGCTTGACAAAGGGCAATAAAAAAATACATCTTGGAACTCGGCTAAAATAGACAATTGTACCCCACTTCCAAGCAATGTTTCCTATTTCTAGTTCTGCCATCAAATATCGGTGTGCTAATTATACCATTTTTGTTTTACATAGGGGAGAAAAGACTCGGAGGACACCCCTCATCCGAGGAGACCACAGACCCCCCACCTATGGAAGAAGGGGAAATACCCCCAACCCAAGAAGAGCAGGAGGAAGAAGAAGATGTGGTGGAAATTGGCACCACAACAGGTGAGTGTCTGCGACCACAGACTCAGGTAAGAGATGGATGGTGGCAGATTTTTGATACCTGTTTTTGTTTGGTTTCTCTCTTTTTAGGTGATCGTGATGTGAGGGATCGAGATCCTTTCACATCTGAAAGTGCCCAGATCCTGATCGGGGAGATCATGGGTGTAATGTCGAATTGCAAAACATCCAGAAAAAAATAAATGATGTGATTCAAAAAAATAATAACATCATTGATGTTTTGGGGCGAATTTAAAACCCCACAAAATCACTTTTTGGATTGTGGTCCAATCTTTTAAATCTTTTTGCAATGTTTTGAAAAGCCAAATTTGGAGGATGCACACAGTGTGCCAACATGTGCTATCTGCCATCACGGGAGATCAATGGACGCGTTTTGGGGTGCAACCCCTTCCTCAATTATAAAGTAGCGGTGAGGAAGGGCTTGCTCCCCCAAAACACGTCCCTTGATCCCCCGTGATGGCAGATAGCACATGTTGACATTTGTAAATTGGTGTGCATCTTCCAAATTTGGCTTTTCCAGGGGTGATTTCCGCCCATCTGAACGCTATATCAAACCCAGTTCCTAAATACTGATGTCTGATATAGCCTTCAGGTTTTACATAATGTGAACTTTGTAAGTTCAAGTTTTTTGGCTTTCTTGTTGGTTTTACACAGGCCTGTTTTATCTTAAATGGACATTTCGTTTTTTGATAATGCTACTCCAAAAATTGTTATACAACAAACATGTTGGTTTGTTTTAAAAACCTTTGGTAAATGCACGTGTTTGTGCAGGTATAAAAAAGTTGGTTAATCAAGAATGTGTGGATTATTGTCTCAACACTACAACACTTTTGGGGTGATGTAATTGCTGTTTTCTGTGAACATGGGGGTTATTTCCTAAGGGCAAATCCACTTTGCACTACAAGTGCAGGTTCAGTGCAGTTGGAAGTGCACTTGTAGTGAAATGTGTTTTTTGCATTTAGTAAATAACAGCCAACAGTGCTTTGTATAATAAGGTTACACAATCACAACATTTTCTGGACTCAACACATTTCTGTCAGGGTCAGCTAAAACAAACACAAGCAGTAAATGTCCACAAAGAATTTCTTTTTTTGTTTTATTATAAAAAGGCTTCACAGATTTGCTGGCATATTGATAGCCCCCTACCCGCAAAGAACTCCAGGTAGCGTAACCGGACATCATGGGCACTCAGGGAGGGCAAGCCAGGACGGCCGCTTTCAAGCGCCGTCAGTGTGGTTTGATGTATCATTCCGGCCTCAGGTCCAACTGAGCCAGCATAGTTGGCCGAATGTTTCCTTAAAAAGTTATGGAGAACACAGCACGCAAGTATAATATGGTTCAGTTTATACTCCGCCATATGGATGGGTGTCAGAAATAGGCGGATCCGGCTGGCCAGGATTCCAAATGTGTTCTCCACCACTCTTCGGGCTCTGGCCAGCTGGTAATTAAAAACTCTCTGTTCCGGGGTGAGGGTCCTCATTGGGAATGGCCGCATCAGGTGGTCCCCCAGCGCAAACGCTTCATCAGCAACGAACACAAATGGGAGTCCTTCCACATTGTCCTCTGGAGCTGGCAAGTCCAAGCTGCCATTCTGGAGACGCCTGTAAAACTCAGTCTGGGCGATGACTCCACCATCGGACATCCGGCCATTCTTCCCCACGTCCACATACAGGAAGTCGTAATTAGCCGACACCACCGCCAACATCACTATACTATTGAACCCCTTATAGTTGAAATAGTATGACCCCGAGTTGGGTTGTGGGACGATGTGGACGTGTTTCCCATCAATTGCCCCTCTGCAGTTAGGAAAGTCCCACCGCTTGGCAAAGTGGGAGGCTACAGTCTGCCATTCCTGTGGCGTGGAAGGAAACTGTTGAGGAAAAAACAATAAACATTACTATTTTTGATCAGAAGCATGGCAAGCAGATTAGACACAAACATTATGGGGCAACCTCCAGATAGCATTTATTAAGGGGAATTTAACAACGCCAAAGTATAAGGTACACCTATCATATTCCCCCTCCGCCCCTCTCATGGGCCATTTCTAACATTATAGGGGGTGTGTGGAAATCTTGGACAGGTAACCCTCTTCACTTCATTGAGAGATGAATGCCTAAATAATGGGTATTACTTGGAACAGCCCCTCCTAAGTTACACTATTGGCAGCCCACTGGACAGGTAAGAAGTGTCATAATACAAAGATATAAATACACACTGTACACATTTGAGGACATTTGGACATTCTGCTATTACCTGTCAAGATAATAATAGGATACAAAAACTTTAACCAGTACCATTTGAAAGTATACAGGCAGGCCCTTGCACTACATGCTTTGGGGAATTCATCCATAAATCAGAGCACAAAAGAGGTGGGTATAGTGTGTATGGGTTTGGCAAAGTCAGCAGATAGATGATTGAGGATAGATAGAGAATTGGGATCAGCTGACTTAGCAGTTGGGGGTTGGGAGGGTTACTAAAAATTATTTGGGGACACCACCAAAAAAAAGCCTCTGGCACTCTGCCTGAATTTAAAGCAAAAATAACACATCTAAACATTTTAGGGGGTGTTTGGGGTAAAGCACTACTATGGAGCAGAAAAAATACATTGTTAAGTGACTACATGAGGTGAATATAGGGCCAGGAGACACCATGCTGGGGAGGTTATTGAAGGGCAAATATGTATGAAGGACATAAACTAATAATTACATACAAATCCAGCATGCATGAGGACAAAGGGGACATTCACAGCATATTACAATCATGGTAATTAGGGAATGAGGAAAGAAATACAAGATATTAGCAAACATTCAATACAATAAAATGTGATATTAAAGGATAAAAATCTTACCTTCATATACTCCTTCTGCAGGACCTGAATGATGGCAGAAGAGGTCTCTGGGATAATGATCCCCAGAGCCTGGGGGGAGATGCCTGTCGAGAACTTGAGGTCCTGCAGGCTTCTCCCTGTCACCAAATACCGCAGGGTAGCGACGAGCCTCTGCTCCGGAGTGATGGCTTGCCTCATGCAGGTATCCTGCCTGCTAATATAAGGGGTCAAACGAAGCCAACAGACGGTGAAACACGGGGTCTGTCATCCTGAGAAAGTTCTTGAAATCATCAGGATTATTCTCACAGAGCAAAGGCATATGAGAGAACTGGTCACGCTGAAGCAACCAATTCTTGGTCCATGAACTCCTCCCCACCCTGTTCATGGACTGGACTTGTGTCAAGGTCAGGACCCCAACACCAAGCCCCCACACAGCACGAACTCTACGAGGAGTACGCATACGCAATATGGCTAGAAAACGGTCGGCTGCTCAGAACGAAGTAACAGAACGCACTGAAGAACAGCAAGGCCTGTGAAGAGCGACCTGAAAAACAGTAACGAACGAACAAGAATACAATGACTAAAGTCACGCGGAACTTGCTGCACGCACTGAAGAGCAGATACAAACCCACAAGCACAAACTGAACGGCAGAAAACGATCTGAAAGCCACGAGTCTGAAAAAGCGCGAATCGTCTCTCACCAAACTTTTACTAACACGAGATTAGCAAAAGGAGCCCAAAGGGTGCCTCGCTTGGTTCTGAACCGGCCTTTTCTAGTCTCGTCGTACGTGGTGTACGTGACCGCGTGGTTGGCGATCGGAAATTCCGACAACTTTGTGCGACCGTGTGTAGACAAAACAAGTTTGAGCCAACATCAGTCAGAAAAAATCCTAGGATTTTGTTGTCGGAATGTCCGAACAAAGTCCGACCGTGTGTACGCCCTATAAGAGTTAATATGGGAAAAACCTTTCTCCTTTACACTGATGCTTTATCACTAGGGATGAGCTTCATGTTTGAGTCGAACCCATGTTCGACTCGAACATCGGCTGTTCGGTCGTTCACCGAATTGCGAACGATATGGGCCGTTCGCGCCAAATTCGTGTGGCGCGTCACGGCCCATAATTCACTGCGGCATCGCAGTGCATTGCTTGCTGATGATTGGCCAAGCATGCACTATGACCCGCATGCTTGGCCAATCACAGCGCCGCCTGAACAGAGAGCCGTAATTGGCCAAAGCCAAGGAGGCTTTGGCCAATTATGGCTCAGGGGATTTAGTACACGCCCCACACTATATAAGGCCGCCTGCACGGCGGCCCTGTGCAGTGTGTTCCGGTGTGCTTAGAGATAGAGAGAGAGAGAGAGACAGTGTCATTTCATTTGAGTTAGCTAGATTAGGCAGGACAGTCAGTCAGTTAGCTGCACTTAAAATGTATTGTGTATATATATATATGCATCCCAGGTGTTGCATATATATATATATACACTGTATTCAGTTTAGCTAGATCCGTTCCTGTTATCTTCTAGACTATTTACATTTAGTGCAGTGCGTCCTGCTCACAGTGTTCAGCTAGATCCGTTCCTGTTATCTTCCTACTGACAGGCAGGCTTTTCTTGTTACAGTATTTACAGCTACCTGAAGAAAATTACTGGTGTTCTTTTGATCCTATTAGTACCACAGTCAGGCAGCTAGACTATTTACATTTGGTGCAGTGCGTCCTGCTCACAGTGTTCAGCTAGATCCGTTCCTGTTATCTTCCTACTGACAGGCAGGCTTGTCTTCTTACAGTATATAAAGCTACCTGAAGAAAATTACTGGTGTTCTTTTGATCCTATTAGTACCACAGTCAGGCAGCTAGACTATTTACATTTAGTGCAGTGCGTCCTGCTCACAGTGTTCAGCTAGATCCATTCCTGTTATCTTCTTACTGACAGGCAGGCTTGTCTTGTTACAGTATTTTGAAGAAAATTACTGGTGTTCTTTTGATCCTATTAGTACCACAGTCAGGCAGCTAGACTATTTACATTTAGTGCAGTGCGTCCTGCTCACAGTGTTCAGCTAGATCCGTTCCTGTTATCTTCCTACTGACAGGCAGGCTTGTCTTGTTACAGTATATAAAGCTTCCTGAAGAAAATTACTAGTGTTCTTTTGATCCTATTAGTACCACAGTCAGGCAGCTAGACTATTTACATTTATGCCAAGTGCGTCCAGCTCACAGTGTTCAGCTAGATCCGTTCCTGTTATCTTCCTACTGACAGGCAGGCTTGTCTTGTTACAGTATATAAAGCTACCTGAAGAAAATTACTGGTGTTCTTTTGATCCTATTAGTACCACAGTCAGGCAGCTAGACTATTTACATTTAGTGCAGTGCATCCTGCTCACAGTGTTCAGCTAGATCCGTTCCTGTTATCTTCTTACTGACAGGCAGGCTTGTCTTGTTACAGTATTTACAGCTACCTGAAGAAAATTACTGGTGTTCTTTTGATCCTATTAGTACCACAGTCAGGCAGCTAGACTATTTACATTTAGTGCAGTGTGTCCTGCTCACAGTGTTCAGCTAGATCCGTTCCTGTTATCTTCCTACTGACAGGCAGGCTTGTCTTGTTACAGTATATAAAGCTACCTGAAGAAAATTACTGGTGTTCTTTTGATCCTATTAGTACCACAGTCAGGCAGCTAGACTATTTACAGTTAGTGCAGTGCGTCCTGCTCACAGTGTTCAGCTAAACCTACAAGTTAGTGGGGTGCGTCCACCTCACAGTGTTCAGCTAAAGCTACCTGTAGAAGGTTGGTGGTGTTCTCATACTACAGGCAGGCAGTTGATTTTGCTAGCTGCAGTATCAGTACATATATATATATATATATATCCCAGCTTAGTGCAGCTACAGGCCATTAGTATGTCTGGAAGGCCAAGAAGGAGAGGCAGACAGTCACAAGCCAATAAGAGAGGGCAAGCAGGCTCTGTGTCTAGTGCTGGTCGTGGAGACGGTGCATCCTCATCAGCACGTGGCCATGGGACACGCTTGGCCTTTTTTTCGGCAGCTGGCCGTGTTGAGCCGCAACATGCGGAAGACTTGGTCGAGTTGATGATAAAGCCGTCCTCATCCTCCTCATCCTCTCTCACCCATGCCCAGGGTACTTTGTCTGGCAAAGCAGCAGCCTCTTCCCTCGGCTCAATGTCATCAGTGACTCCTTCCCTAGCCCCACCATGTCCTCCTGAGGAGTCCCTCAAACTGTTTGACCAGTGTTGGGTACATGCTCCAGGAGGATGCCCAGCGTTTGGAAGGCTCTGATGATGATACTGAGCTCGATGAAGGCAGTAACATGAGCACGGACATAGGGGGTGCCCAAGAAGAACAGCAATCTGGCAGTCATGCTCCCCCTGCTGCAGCATACTGCCAGGTTTGCTCCAGTGATGAGGAGGGAGGGGATGATGAGGTCACTGACTCAACGTGGGTGCCTGATAGGAGAGAGGAGGAGAAGGAGGAGGAGGCGGCACATCACCAACGAGGCAGGATGCCCTCCAGGGGCCAGCCTAAGGGCAGCACATTGACTGCATCACACCCCAAAGCTCCACATGTGCAGGGCGCTGCAGTCTCTGCGCGTTATTCAAAAAGTTCTTTGGTGTGGGCCTTTTTTGAGATGAGTGCATCAGATCGCACCGCTGCTATTTGCAACATATGTCTCAAGCGTATCTCACGTGGCCAAAACATCTCCCGCTTGGGTACCACATGCTTGACCAGACATATGTTGACCTGCCATGCAGTTCGTTGGCAAGCGTATCTAAAAGACCCACACCAAAGAACAAAGAGGACCTCTCCTTGCTCCTCATCAGCTGAGATTTCCAACCCCACTAGACCTTCAGTCCTCTCTGAGACCTGCACTGAGAGGAATGAAGGTGTAGAATTAGGTGTGTCACAGCCAAGTACTTGTGGGCAATCTGCTTTTGGTACACCGACGTCAGATTGTACCAGGCAAATTTCCCTGCCCCAGCTGCTGCAACGCCGAAAGAAGTTTGCTCCCAGCCATCCACATGCCCAGCGGTTGAATGCTAGCTTGGCAAAATTGCTAGCACTTCAACTGCTGCCTTTTCAGTTGGTAGACTCTGCCCCCTTCCGTGAGTTTGTGGAATGTGCGGTTCCTCAGTGGCAGGTACCCAAACACCACTTTTTCTCACGGAAGGCGATTCCGGCTCTCTACCGGCATGTGGAAGGCAATGTCCATGCCTCGCTGGACAGGGCGGTCAGCGGTAAGGTGCATATTACCGCTGACTCATGGTCCAGCAGGCATGGACAGGGATGTTACCTAAGTTTCACGGCGCATTGGGTGACTCTGCTGGCAGCTGGGAAGGATGCAGGACAAGGTGCAGTAGTGTTGGAGGTTGTTCCACCACCACGCCTCCAAAATACTAGTGATTGTGACACACCTCTCTCCTCCACCCCCTCCTCTTCTTCTTCCTCCATGGCCTCTTCCTCGGAACCAGCGGTGCTCCGTAGTCGTTCAAGGGGCTACGCAAGTACGCAGGCCAAAAGATGCCATGCGGTGCTTGAGCTGGTGTGCTTGGGGGACAGGAGCCACACTGGGGCAGAGGTTCTGTCAGCTCTGCAGGGGCAGGTTCAGAGGTGGTTGACGCCACGCCAATTTAAGGCAGGAATGGTGGTTTGCGACAATGGCACCAACCTCCTCTCTGCCCTCCGACAGGGACAAATGACCCATGTGCCCTGTTTGGCTCACGTCCTTAACTTGGTGGTGCAGCGGTTCTTGGGCAGTTACCCGGGCTTACAGGATGTCCTGAGGCAGGCCAGGAAAGTCTGTGTGCATTTCCGCCGGTCATATAATGCCAGTGCTCGGCTGACGGACCTCCAAAAGGAGTTTAACCTGCCCAAGAACCGCCTAATCTGTGACATTCCCACCAGGTGGAACTCAACGTTGGCCATGCTGCAGGGGCTGCACACACAGCAGAGGGCCATCAATGAGTACCTGTGCGACTATGGCACCAGGACAGGGTCAGGGGAGCTTGGTTTTTTTTCCCCACGCCAGTGGGCCATGATCAGGGATGCATGCACTGTTCTGTCACCATTTGAGGAGGCCACGAGGATGGTGAGCAGTGACAGTGCATGCATCAGTGACACTGTCCCCCTTGTCCACCTGTTGGAGCACACGTTGCGTGGAATAATGGACAGGGCACTTGAGGCAGAACAGAGGCAGGAAGAGGAGGACTTCCTTAGCTCTCAAGGCCCCCTTTATCCAGACAGTGTTCCTGCGTGCCCGCCGATCACACAGGAAGAGGACGAGGAGGAGGAGGAGGAGGAAGATTGTGTCAGTATGGAGGTGGAGCGTGGCACTCAGCATCAGCAGCAGTCTTTAAGGGATCAGTCCCAAGAAACACATGGACTTGTACGTGGCTGGGAGGAGGTGGCTGCGGACCATGTCGTCCTTAGTGACCCAGAGGACTCCGGGCCGAATGCCTCAGCAAACCTACGCTGCATGGCCTCCCTGATCCTGCAAAGCCTGCGTAAGGATCCTCGTATTCGTGGTATCAAGGAGAAGGACCAATACTGGCTGGCAACCCTCCTTGATCCACGTTACAAGGGTAAGGTTGCGGACCTTATCTTGCCATCGCAGAGGGAGCAGAGGATGAAACATCTTCGGGAGGCCTTGCAGAAAGGTCTGTGAAACGCATTCCCAGAGACTGGGAGGTTACAAACTCCTGTTTCTGGACAACGTGTTGCTGAGGCTTCGGTCAGTCAAAGAAGGAGCGGTGGAGAAGGTGGCCGTCTGACCGATGCGTTCAGACAATTTTTTGGTCCGCAGCCCCAAGGTATGATCGGTTCCAGCAACCATCGCCAGCGTCTGTTTTACATGGTGCAGGAATACCTAGGGGCAAGATCAGACTTGGACACCTTTCCCACCGAAAATCCTCTGGGTTACTGGGTCTTGAGGATGGATCACTGGCCAGAGCTTGCACAGTATGCAATTGAGCTACTGGCCTGTCCTGCATCCAGCGTTCTTTCGGAACGCACATTCAGTGCTGCTGGAGGCGTGGTAAACGATCACAGGGTGAGTCTGTCCACCGACTCGGTCGATCGACTGACCTTCATAAAAATTAATCAGTCTTGGATCACCACCAGCTACCAAGCACCTGATGCTGATGTAACCGAATAATTTTTTTTGAAATCTCAGATCCCTTCAAAGACTGCCTATGCTGATGCTGAGTGACTATCCCTGAGTAATTATCCTCTTCCTCCTCAATCATCACGCTGATAGCTTGTAAGAACATTTTTTGTTCTGGGCGCCACCACCAGTGCCTAAGGCACAATTTTTCAGCCCCTGTTTAACAGGGGCGTCTAATTACAATTTTTGATGTAATACTTTGCAGCAGGGCTCGTTCCTGCATTCCAACTAGAGTGTCTGTGAGGGGTTGCAGTGTTGTGGCACCAGCACCAGTGCCTAAGGCCCATTTTTTCTGCCCCTGTTTAACAGGGGCATGTAATTACAATTTTTGATGCAATACTTTGCAGCAGGGCTCATTCCTGCGTTCCAACTAGAGTGTCTGTGAGGGGTTGCAGTGTTGTGGCACCAGCACCAGTGCCTAAGGCCCAATTTTTCAGCCCCTGTCTAACAGGGGCGTGTAATTACAATTTTTGATGCAATACTTTGCAGCAGGGCTCGTTCCTGCGTTCCAACTAGAGTGTCTGTGAGGGGTTGCAGTGTTGTGGCACCAGCACCAGTGCCTAAGGCCCAATTTTTCAGCCCTTGTTTAACAGGGGCGTGTAATTACAATTTTTGATGCAATACTTTGCAGCAGGGCTCGTTCCTGCGTTCCAACTAGAGTGTCTGTGAGGGGTTGCAGTGTTGTGGCACCAGCACCAGTGCCTAAGGCCTAATTTTTCAGCTCCTGTTCAACAGGGGCATGTAATTACAATTCTTGATCTAATATTTCACAGCAGGGCCCTGTGAGGGCTTACAGTGTTGTGGCCACAGCAACACCTAAGTCCCAAATTTCTGCTGAGTATATAGGGCAGGACCCTACTTTCAAACATCTAACTTACAAACAACTCCTACTTGCAAACGGAAGGAGACAACAGGAAGTGAGATGAAATCTACCCCTAGGAAGGGAAATTCTCTCCTGTAAGAGTTAATATGGGAAAAACATTTCTCCTTTCCACTGATGCTTTCCAATCCTTGTTCCACAAAAAAACCCAAATTTTCAAAAAACATTTTTCATTGGGACAAAAAGTGAGGTGAAATCTTCTGAAGAGGAGGAAAGACAGCAAAACAAATGTCACAGGGGTGATAACCCTTCCCTATGTTTTCCAAAAAGCTTAAAAAATATTTTTTGGCTGGAGCTAAACACGTTAAAAATGTTCAAACTTACAAACAGATTCTACTTAACAACAAACCTACAGTCCCTGTCTTGCTTGAACCGCCTGTATACTGCTGTTCAGAGTATATAGGGCCTGGTGGCCCCACACCTTTCCTTATTTTAATTTGGGTTCGGGGTTCCCCTTAATATCCATACAAGACCCAAAGGGCCTGGTAATGGACTGGGAGGTACCCATGCCGTTTGGATCACTGATTTTCATCCATATTGCCAGGACCCGACATTACATTAAACCCGCAAGCAGTTTTAAATGAGATTTTTTCCTTTAAAAATGATATTTGGTGCAGGGACTGTTCTAAACACGGGAAACACGCGTCACTTTACAGGCATACTATAGACACCCCCCAGGTACGATATTTAAAGGAATATTTCACTTTTTTTTTTACTTTAAGCATCATTAAAATCACTGCTCCCGAAAAAACGGCCGTTTTTAAAAGTTTTTTTTGCATTGATACATGTCCCCTGGGGTAGGACCCGGGTCCCCAAACCCTTTTTAGGACAATACCATGCAAATTAGCCTTTAAAATGAGCACTTTTGATTTCGAACGTCCGAGTCCCATAGACGTCAATGGGGTTCTAACGTTCGTGAGAACTTTCGGTCCGTTCGCAGGTTCTGGTGCGAACCGAACCGGGGAGTGTTCGGCTCATCCCTATTTATCACCAATCCTTGTTTCACTAAAACCCCCAAATTTTCAAAAAACATTTGTCATTGGGACAAAAAGTGAGGTGAAATCTTCTGAAGAGGAGCACAGACAGCAAAACAAATATCACAGGGGTGATAACCCTTCCCTATGTTTTCCAAAAAGCTTAGAATAGATTTTTTGTCTGGAGCTAAACACGTTAAAAATGTACCAGTTCAAAATTACAAACAGATTCTACTTAACAACAAACCTACAGTCCCTGTCTTGTTTGCACCGCCTGTATACTGGTGTTCAGAGTATATAGGGCCTGGGGGCCCCACACCTTTCTTTTTTTAATTTGGGTGCGGGGTTCCCCTTAATATCCATACAAGACCCAAAGGGCCTGGTAATGGACTGGGGGTACCCATGCCATTTGTCTCACTGATTTCATGCCAGGACCCGACATTACATTAAAGCCGCAAGCAGTTTTAAATGACTTTTATTCCTTTAAAAATGTCATTTTGTGCAGGTACTGTTCTAAGCACGGGAAACACGCGCCACTTTACAGGCATACTATAGACACCCCCCAGGTACGATATTTAAAGGAATATTTCACTTTTTTTTTTTTTTTTTTACTTTAAACATCATTAAAATCACTGCTCCCAAAAAAACTTCCTGTTTTAAAACTTTTTTTGCATTGATACATGTCCCCTGGGGCAGGACCCGGGTCCCCAAACCCTTTTTAGGACAATACCATGCAAATTAGCCTTTAAAATGAGCACTTTTGATTTCAAATGTTCGAGTCCCATAGACGTCAATGGGGTTCTAACGTTTGTGCAAATTTTTGGTCCGTTCGCAGGTTCTGGTGCAAACCGAACCGGGGGGTGTTCGGCTCACCCCTACTGATCATAGAACGTGTCTATCCACAGACTCCATGGACCGTTTGACTTTTATAAAAATGAATCAGTCCTGGATTACCAGCTATGAAGCCCCTGATGCCAATATCACTGATTAAGTCTTTTTGGGATGTGGAATCTCTGCAGGACTTCGACGCTGCCTAGCTTTGAGGGTGTTCAATCATTTACATCTTGGTATAGGTTTCATGGGCACAATTAAACCCCAAAGACCAATTTTTTTAGCACCAGTTTGACAGGTGCATATCATTGCAATTTTTTACAGCAAGGCCAATTCTTGCTTTCATCAAGAGTACCTCTATAGGGTTGTGGTGGGAAGGCACCCCCCACACCCAAAGAGTAATTTTCCTGCACCTGTTTGACAGGTGCATACTATGCAATTTTTTACAGCAAGGCCAATTCTTGCTTTCATCAACAGTACCTCTATAGGGTTACGGTGGGAAGGCGCCCCCCACAACCAAAGAGTAATTTTTCTGCACCTGTTTGACAGGTGCATATCATTGCAATTTTTTACAGCAAGGTCAATTCTTGCTTTTGATCAAGAGTACCTCTATAGGGTTACGGTGGGAAGGCACCCCCCACACTCAAAGAGTCATTTTTCTGCACTTGTTTGACAGGTGAATATCATTGCAATTTTTTACAGCAAGGCAAATTCTTGCTTTCATCAGGAGTACCTCTATAGGGTTACGGTGGGAAGGTGCCCCCCACACCCAAAGAGTATTTTTTCTGCACCTGTTTGACAGCTGCATATCATTGCAATTTTTTACAGCAAGGCCAATTCTTGCTTTCATCAAGAGTACCTCTATAGGGTTATGGTGGGAAGGCGCCCCCCACACCCAAAAAGTAATTTTTCTGCACCTGTTTCACAGGTGCATATTATGCAATTTTTTTACAGCAAGGCCAATTCTTGCTTTCATCAAGAGTACCTCTATAGGGTTATGGTGGGAAGGCACCCCCCACACCCAAAAGAGTCATTTTTCTGCACCTGTTTGACAGGTGCATACTATGCAATTTTTTACAGCAAGGCCAATTCTTTCTTTTATCAAGAGTACCTCTATAGGGTTACGGGGGGAAGGCACCACCGATACCCAAAGACCAATTTTTATGCACCTGTTACTTCTATCCAAAGTCAAAGTGACACCAGAATGTATCCAAAAAATCTCTAATCTTTTTCCCAGTGCACTACATTGTGGCCTCATCATACACACTGGCTCCCCAGCTGTTGCTGAGCAAAATAAAGGCAGCTTGCAGGGAAAATGTAATTTATTTTGGCTTTATAAATGCAATTATTGCTGCAGCAGATACTAGCCATGGTACAGATCTGCCACTTTATAGTTAGACTAAGGGGACCCCCAGGCACTATATTAGAAGGAATTTTTCATTTTTATGCTTTCTCTTTAAAAATCAAAAAATCACTGCTCATTTAAAAATGACGTTTTTCACAAACTTTTTTTTTTATTGATACATGTCCCCCAGGGCAGAACCCAGACCCCAATAAACATTGTATGCCCAATTACTTGCATATAAGCCTTCAAAATGGACACTTTTGATTTTTGATGTTCGGGTCCCATTGACTTTAATAGGGTTCGTTATTCGGGTCTGAACTTTCGCGGTGTTTGAAAGTTCTGGCGCGAACAGAACAGGGGTCCGTTCGGCCCATCCCTAGTATTTAGCTGTTGGAGTTTAGCTTTAAGAATGTCCTTACAGAACTGGTGCATTATCACAATGGTGAAAAAAAAGGAAAACATAAAACATTCCTTTGAGGTCTGTGCATGAGGCTGAAAAGTAAATCCTATTCTTGCAATTGTTATATTTTTACTAGAATTGCCAACTGCACTAGAAAATACAGCATGACAAGAGGTATGGGAACATGAAAACTGATCCAGGATTGCAATTTTATGGGGGAAAGGGTGCATTATTATAATTGCTTTGCCCAGGGCACACAAATTCCTAGTTACACTTTTGGGTGAAACTAAAGGCATCAGCAAAAGGGCCTTTGTAGTTTTTACCCATACCATGCCTCTAGTAATCACATTAGCTGAAATAGCAAGAAAATCTATAGTGTTGTATTTTTCATTAAAGGAGCCTGTGGGATCAAATTTATTTTTAAAGTGATTTCAGATCTAAAAATTATGTCTTCTTAAAGCCTGTTTACTGGCTCAGTATATCCCCACAGTGCACAGGGGTACCCAAAACCTATCCACTGCACTGCTTCTTAGCTGATAATGGCCTGCCTTTTGCCCACTCACAGATTTCCCTATTGGACAAGGACACTACCCACCATATTTCACAGCCAATAGGGTGCAGGGGGAGTTGGGAAAGTTATTGACTAGTTATGTGCAGAAAATGTTTTCCCAATAAACCCTAGGATTTTGGGAACACCTTGAAAATAAACTGAGTCAATGATCAGCCACCTTCATAAGTCTGCTTTTTGGACCTGGGGCTTACAATGTTAAATGAGTTAATGAGTTAAGATTTAAGTTATACAGGAGAACAATTTAACATCCTTTACTGTTATTACAGGAACTCTGGGCAAACAACTGTACACGCATGCTAAGTATTTGTGGAATATTTTACTTTCCAAAGCATGTGTCATTGTGTTCAGCCAGTCTTGTGATTTACAGAAAGAGGTTTATAAAGGATGGCAACACCACTCTTTCTTCATCGCCTTTGCAGGTTCTGTGTTACCTTACATAGTTACATAGTTACATAGTGGGTGAGGTTGAAAAAAGACACAAGTCCATCAAATCCAACCTATGTGTATGATTATATGTCAGTATTACCTTTTATACCCCTGTATGTTGTGGTCGTTCAGGTGCTTATCTAATATTTTTTTTAAACTATCAAAGCCCCCCTGCTGAGACCACCACCTGTGGAAGGGAATTCCACATACCTACCTGCGTAATGGACTATGAAATGTCATCATCACATAATGGATCATGATCCTTTTTATTTAAGGGGGTAGGTGACACAGGGACATGCAAAGTTGAAAAAAATAATGGCTATGCAGTGTGGGAGGGATGTACTACACTGCTGTGTCACAAGGCCATGTGCTCACTTTATTGCTCCTTCCTTACTTGCTTCAGTACTTTTCAAAAAATAAGTCTAGAAAAGAGTACTTGTTAAAGGGGCTATTCAATGCTTTTCAGAACACTTAGCTGTACATGACTTTTCTCTTACAATCAGTTCTAAGGGACCAGATGCTTAGCATAGAATTTAAGGGCTCTTTCTCTTTTTAGCACAGACTCAGAGGGGCAAGTTTCAGACAAAGAGGATAACATTCTAGAAGCTCTTCATGTCCTGCATGTAGACACAGAGGACTTTCCCTCAAGTCTCAGGGCAGTCACACAGAGAATGTACAAACCATCACCTCAGGCTGCTTACTGCAGACTCAGAAGATGGCTTCTAGAATATTCCTTAAGTCCCACCAACAACCCCTTATTCTCCATTTTACAGCAGTTATACATTAACTTTGCTTCCAGTTTATTCTCCCATTTTTACAGTTCTAGATCCATGGCCATAGAATAAGAAAATGTTCAACTAGGCATGGTAAAAATAGACAATAAATTTTACTGTTAAAGCGGGGTTCCACCCAAATTTTGAACATTATCTCTATGCATTCTCTTCCTTGCCTAGATGCTGACATGCTGTGTAAAAAAAATTAAATCGCCGTAATTACCTTTTTTTTTTTTTAATCTTCTTAGCACTTCCTGGTTTTCCTCCCATGGGAGTAGGCGTGTTTCTAGCCTCTCCCAGACCTCCCACAGTCCCCTGGGAGCTAGCCTCAGGCTTCCCAGCATGCATTGTGCAACAGCGTCATCACAACATCTCGGTGAATGCTGGGAGCACAGCATTCACCGCATCCAGGAAATACATGCTTGTGGGCTTCAAATGCAGATGGAGATGGAAACCGCCTTCAGTGAATTGTATAAGTTATTTTTTACAACGAAATCGGACACAGGCGGGCTTATTACACAGAACATGTGAGTAGATAATCATGAGAAGAAAAGTTTGTGAATGAACTTCAAAAAAAAAAAAAAACGATAGATAGGTGAACCCCCGCTTTAAGAAAGAGAATAACAAATGTCATAGCAAAGTACTGTTCAACTGACTCTTGTAAAATTCAACTTTAAACAGGATTCTTCTTTGTACTAACAGAATAATGTTGGGGTGCCTATTAGGGATGAGCTTTATGTTCGAGTTGAACATGAGTTCGACTCGAACATTGGATTGTTCGATCAATCATCGAAATTTGAACATTATGGGGCGTTCGCGCCAAATTAGAGCAGCGTGTCACGCAGTGCATTGTTGTCTGATGATTGGCCAAGCATGCACTATGACCCGCATGCTTTGGCCAATCACAGTGCCGTCAGCAAAGAGAGCCATAATTGGCCAAAGGCAGGGTGCCATTGGCCAATTATGGCGGGGGGGGTTAAGTCCACGCCCCACACTATATAAGGCCGCCAGCACATCGGCCCTGTGTAGTGTGTTGCTGGCGTTGAACGAGAGAGAGTGTCATTTCATTTAGATTGAGCAGACAGGCGATTCAGTTAGCTGCAGTGTATTTAATATATATATACATCCAGGCATGTATATATATATATACTGTATCAAGTTTAGCTACATCTGACTGCAGGCCGTTCCTGGTGTACTGTTTCTAATATACTTCAGGCAGGCAGGTGATTCAGTTAGCTGCAGTGTATTTAATATATATATATATATATATATATATATACAGTCAGTCTCATATATATATATATATATATATATATATATATATATATATATATATATATATATATATATATCCACTATATATATATCCCCTGCATACAGTTTAGCTATATCTCACTGCAGGCCATTCCTGGTGTACTGTTTCTAATATACTTCTGGCAGGCAGGTGATTCAGTGAGCTGCAGTACATAAAATATATATACAGTCTCCTACATATATATCCACTGCATTCCAGTCTAGCCAAGCCTATATCTGACTGCAGGCCATTCCCGGTGTACGTTTTCAAATATACTTTCAGGCAGGCAGGTGATTCAGTGAGCTGCAGTGCATAAAATATATAGAGTCTCCTACATATACAGTATATATCCACTGCATTCTAGTCTAGCCAAGCCTATATCTGACTGCAGGCCATTCCTGGTGTACGTTTTCAAATATACTTTCAGACAGGCAGGTGATTCAGTGAACTGCAGTGTATAAAATATATATACAGTCTCCTACATATACAGTATATATCCACTGCATTCTAGTCTAGCCAAGCCTATATCTGACTGCAGGCCATTCCTGGTGTACATTTTCAAACACACTTTCAGGCAGGCAGGTGATTCAGTGATCTGCAGTGCATTAAATATATATACAGTCTTCTACATATATATCCACTGCATTCTAGTCTAGCCAAGCCTATATCTGACTGCAGACCATTCCTGCTGTATGTTTTCAAATACACTTTCAGGCAGGCAGGTGATTCAGTGATCTGCAGTGCATTAAATATATATACAGTCTCCCACATATATATATATCCACTGCATTCTAGTCCAGCCAAGCCTATATCTGACTGCAGGCCATTCCTGGTGTACTTTTTCTAGTAAACTTCAGGAGGTGTTTTGCTAATAACATTTTACAGCATGTCTGAAAGGCCACCAAGGAGAGGCAGACGCTTACAGGCCACTAAAAGGGGGCAAACGGGCTCTGTATCTACAGCCAACAGTGCTGGTCGTGGACACTGTGCATCCTCAGCACATGGCCGTGGGGAACGCTTGTCCTTTTTTTCGGCAGCTGGCCGTGTTGATCCTCAACATGCAGAAGAATTGGTAGAGTGGATAACTAAGCCGTCCTCACCCTTCTTATCCTCTGTCACCCAGGCTCAGAGTAGTTTGCCTGCCAATGCAACTGCCAAAGCAGCCTATTCGATCGGCTCAATGTCATCAGTCACTCCTTCCCTAGCCCGACTATCATGCACGGGGGAGTCCCCCGAACTGTTCGACCACAGTGTCGGGTACATGCTGCAGCAGGCACATCAGGCTGGGCAGCAGGCATGGGCACTTAAAGCTGGGTAGCAGGCACAGGCACTTCAAGCTGGGCAGCGGGCATGGGCACAGGCTGGGCAGCAAGCTCCAGGTCATCAGGCTGGGCAGCAAGCTTTGGGTCGTCAAGCTGAGCAGCAGACAGTGGCACATCAGGCTGTAAGGCGGGCACATCATATTGGAGAACGGGCACATCAGGCTGGAGAGCGGGCACATCAGGCTGGAAAGTAGGCACTGGCACCACCAGCTGGAACACTGGCACCTCAGGCTGGAACACTGGCCCCTCTGGCTGGAACACTGGCCCCTCAGGCTGGAACAGCTCTGGCTGGAACACTGGCCCCTCAGGCTGGAACACCTCCGGCTGGAACACTGGCCCCTCAGGCTGGAACACCTCCAGCTGGAACACTGGCCCCTCAGGCTGGAACAGCTCCGGCTGAAACACTGGCCCCTCAGGCTGGAACACCTCTGGCTGGAACACTGGCCCCTCAGGCTGGAACACTGGCCCCTCAGGCTGGAACACTGGCCCCTCAGGCTGGAACACTGGCACCTCCGGCTGGAACACTGGCACCTCCGGCTGGAACACTGACCCCTCAGGCTGGAACACCTCCAGCTGGAACATTGGCACCTCCGGTTGGAACACTGGCCCCTCAGGCTGGAAAACTCGCCCCTCAGGCTGGAACACTGGCCCCTCTGGCTGGAACACTGGCCCCTGAGGCTGGAACACTGGCCCCTTAGGCTGGAAGACCTCCGGCTGGAACACTGGCCACTCAGGCTGGAACACCTCTGGCTGGAACACTGGCCCCTCAGGCTGGAACACTGGCCCCTCAGGCTGGAACACTGGCCCCTCAGGCTGGAACACTGGCCCCTCAGGCTGGAACACTGACCCCTCGGGCTGGAACACCTCCAGCTGGAACATTGGCACCTCCGGCTGGAACACTGGCCCCTCAGGCTGGAACACTGGCCCCTCCGGCTGGAACACTGGCCCCTCCGGCTGGAACACTGGCACCAGGCAGGTACCAGGACATCAGGCTGGAAAGCGGACATCAGGACATCGGATTGGACAACAGGCACTGGGACATCAGACTGGATAGCAAGCACTGGGACGTCAGACTGGATAGCAAGCACTGAGACGTCAGACTGGATAGGAAGCACTGGGACATCAGACTGAATAGCAAGCTCTAGAACGTCAGACTGGATAGCAAGCACTGGGACGTCAGACTGGATTGGATTAGCTGGTGCGGAGGCAGGTTGGGTTACTGGCAGAATCGTCTTGGTTGGAAAAAACTTTCATTTTTTCTTGTGTTTAGTTACTGAGGCTCTGTAGGTGGGGGGTGAAGCAGACTGGAAAGGAGGATTGGGATATGGTGAAGAAGAGATAACAGTAGCTGGGGGAAGTTGAATGCAGGATAGGTACAGGGAGCAGAGACTGGATATGAGTATCTGGTTGGGAGCAATGTATACTGAGTTGCAGCTGAGTTTGGCGTGGGTGATGGGGAGACAGACTTGTGGGCAGGTAGGTGTCTAAAGGCAGAGGTGGTTTGTTGTGGATTGGTTGGGGCTGGTTGTAACATATCAGACCATGCTGAGAGTATGGGTTGGACAAAGAATGGATCCCATGCTGCCTGTCTAACAAGGGTCTGTACTGAGTAAATACACTCCAAAAGCTTCTGCTGAGAACAGATGGAATAGTGCTCAAAAAAGCATGCGGAATCATCCTCTAACAGTATAGTAAACAGTAGCAGAGGAAGTGATGTCATCTCTCCTCGGCTCGGTATTTTCCGTTTTGGCGCAGAGGAGAGAAGACATCCAAGTGAGTGCACAACACACACACACACAGTAGAACACGCCAGGCACACATTACACCCCCCATCACCCCCCGATCCCCCCCGATCACCCCCCAATCACCCCCCCCCCCCATCACACTGACAAGCAGTTTGTTTGTTTTTCTGATTACTGCATTGGTGTCAGTTTGTGACAGTTATTGTGGTAGGGCAGTTAGGGTTAGCCCCCTTTAGGTCTAGGATACCCCCCTAACCCCCCCTAATAAAGTTTTAACCCCTTGATCATCCCCCGTCGCCAGTGTCTCTAAGCGATCATTTTTCTTATCGCTGTATTAGTGTCACTGGTGACGCTAGTTAGGGAGGTAAATATATAGGTTCGCCGTCAGAGTTTTATAGCGTCAGGGACCCCCATATACTACCTAACAAAGGTTGTAACACCCTGATTGCCCCCTAGTTAACCCTTTCACCAGTGATCATCGTATAACTGTTACACTAAACGCATAACAACAGCGTTCGCAAAGTCAGGCCTGATCCCTGCGATCGTTAACAGTTTTTTTGATAGCGTTTTGGTGAACTGGCAAGCACCAGCCCCAGGCAGCGTCAGGTTAGTGCCAGTAGCGCTAACACCCACACACGCACCGTACACCTCCCTTAGTGGTATAGTATCTGAACGGATCAATATCTGATCCGATCAGATCTATACTAGCGTCCCCAGGAGTTTAGGGTTCCCAAAAACGCAGTGTTAGTGGGATCAGCCCAGATACCTGCTAGCACCTGCGTTATGCCCCTCCGCCCGGCCCAGCCCACCCAAGTGCAGTATCGATCGATCACTGTCACTTACAAAACACTAAACGCATAACTGCAGCGTTCGGAGAGTCAGGCCTGATCCCTGCGACCGCTAACAGTTTTTTTGGTAGCGTTTTGGTGAACCGGCAAGCGCCAGCGGCCTAGTACACCCTGGTCGTAGTCAAACCAGCACTGCAGTATTACTTGGTGACGTGGTGAGTCCCATAAGTGCAGTCCAAGCTGGTGAGGTGGCAAGCACAAGTAGTGTCCCACTGCCACCAAGAAGAAGACAAACACAGGCCAGTCGTGCCCATAGTGCCCTTCCTGCTGCAGTCGCCAATCCTAATTGGGAACCCACCACTTCTGCAGCACCCGTACTTCCCCTATTCACATCCCCAACCAAATGCAGTCGGCTGCATGAGAGGTATTTTCTTTATGCCCTCCCGAGTACCCCTACCCAACGAACCCCCCCAAAAAGATGTTGTGTCTGCAGCAAGCGCAGATATAGGCGTGACACCCGCTATTATTGTCCCTCCTGTCCTGACAATCCTGGTCTTTGCATTGGTGAATGTTTTGAACGCTACCATACACTAGTTGAGTATTAGCGTAGGGTACAGCATTGCACAGACTCGGCACACTTTCACAGGGTCTCCAAAGATGCCATCACATTTTGAGAGACCCGAACCTGGAACCGGTTACAGTTACAAAAGTTACAGTTACAAAAAAAAGTGTAAAAAAAAAATCTAAAATAAATAACAAAAATAGTTGTCGTTTTATTGTTCTCTCTCTATTCTCTCTCTATTGTTCTGCTCTTTTTTACTGTATTCTATTCTGCAATGTTTTATTGTTATTATGTTTTATCATGTTTGCTTTTCAGGTATGCAATTTTTTATACTTTACCGTTTACTGTGTTTTATTGTCAACCATTTTTTTGTCTTCAGGTATGCCATTCAGCTGCAGCGCGGATTTATTTATCTTGACAGCAACAGTGTTTGCTCCCACGATATATAAAGCCGTGACTCCAGCGGAGGTGATATATGCCGAAGCATGGGGGCAGCAGGGGCGGAGGAGCGATTTGCTCCTACCTTTTGCGGGAGGATGCCCCCATGCTTCGGCATATATAAATGGTGCATGTATGCCCATCATTAGAAGTGGGTGAATGAAAGGAGGTATTCTAATGGTGGGCATACCCACCGATCAAACTCTTTTTTTCCTTCAGCCCACAGGCTGCATGAAAAAAAAAAGATTACAATATATGCCCAACAAGGACCAGCAACATACTGGTATGTTGCTGGACTTTGAGTGGTTATACCAGAATGATGCCTGCAGGTTTAGGTATCATCTTGGTATCATTCTTTTCAGCCAGCGGTCGGCTTTCATGTAAAAGCAATCCTAGCAGCTAATTAGCCTCTAGACTGCTTTTACAAGCAGTGGGAGGGAATGCCCCACCACACCGTCTTCCATGTTTTTCTCTGGCTCTCCTATCCCAACAGGGAACCTGAGAATTCAGCCGGTGATTCAGCCAGCTGGCCATAGAGCTGATCAGAGACCAGAGTGGCTCCAAACATCTCTATGGCCTAATAAACCGGAAGCTATGAGCATTTCATGACTTTGATTTTGCCAGATGTAAACAGCGCCATTGGAAAATTGGGAAGGCATTTTATCACACCGATCTTGTGTGGTCAGATGCTTTGAGGGCAGAGGAGAGTTCTAGGGTCTAATAGACCCCAATTTTTTCAAAAAAGAGTACCTGTCACTACCTATTGCTATCATAGGGGATATTTACATTCCCTGAGATAACAATAAAAATGATAAAAAAAAATGAAAATGAAAAATAAAAATAAGATAAAGAAGCAAAAAAATAATAAAGGAAAAAAAAAAAAAAGCACCCCTGTCCCCCCCTGCTCTCGCGCAAAGGTGAACGCAAGCGTCGGTCTGGCGTCAAATGTAAACAGCAATTGCACCATGCATGTGAGGTATCACCGCAAAGGTCAGATCGAGGGCAGTAATTTTAGCAGTAGAACTCCTCTGTAAATTTAAAGTGGTAACCTGTAAAGGCTTTTAAAGGCTTTTAAAAAATGTATTTAGATTGTCGCCACTGCACGTTTCTGTGCAATTTTAAAGCATGTCATGTTTGGTATCCATGTACTCAGCCTAAGATCATCTTTTTTATTTCATCAAACATTTGGGCAATATAGTGTGTTTTAGTGCATTCAAATTTAAAAAAGTGTGTTTTTTCCCAAAAAAATGCGTTTGAAAAGTTGCTGCGCAAATACTGTGTGGAAAAATGTATATAATGTTTGGGGGATCAAAGTAATTTTCTTGCAAAAAGAAATAATTTTTTCATGTAAACAAAAAGTGTCAGAAAGGGCTTTGTCTTCAAGTGGTTAGAAGAGTGGGTGATGTGTGACATAAATATAAAAAACCCAGGGGGGTAAAAGCTGCGCTCAGAACACAAAAAACAAAAAAATGACAAAAGGAAATCACAAGCTGCCAGCACTCTAAAAGTCCAGTATCTGACTCCAAAGTATATAGTAAACAGAAAAGTGCAGCGCTAAATATATATACAGCATATAGGATCTTGGTAAGAGTGGGATCCTACCATGTGACTTTAACATAAAATAGTGAGCAAAAAAGTCAAATATGAACAAACAGCATATATTGCAAATGCATGGTAAAAGAGTGATGAGAGCAAGGTGTGTACAAGGGGGGCCAATATCCTAGGAAGTTTTACTGAAAAAAGAGATATGCACTATAAGTGCATTCAGGTCGCCCTTAAAGGATATTTGTACTAGCCAGAAATGAGTATTTAATCTCATAGATTGTTTTATATAAAAGTGCACTACAGTGCCGTCTTTATTAAACATATAGAAATTCAATGTATAAAAGGTAACAATAGAAAATACAAATGTATAAAGTGCAAATACAAACACTGTACATCCAATTGCATATAGAAGATATAGCACCCATGTGCCTACAGCCCGCAGCCTGTATGTAGAGGATCAAGCGGATGAGGTGTATAGCACGTAACCCGACATGTTTCGTAAATAGGTATGTATTACTCCTTCATCAAGGGATTTATAATTAGGTGCTCAAGTCTATCTGTAAATTTCAAAAGACAATAAAGAAATAGTAGAAAATATCTATATTGTCATAAATTGTATGCGACTGCAATTTTGCGATATATGCGATTTTGTAATTATTATGGGGAAAGTAATACAGAAAAGTCTATTAAGCACTAGTCGTACTTACATCAATTTGATTCTTAAAAGCAAGCAGGAAATGACAAAGAACAGCGGTTTGAACAGCAGAACTGGGAGCAGGCTGTTTTTTTTTAGTTCACAAAGCACAAGATGGGCGGCCAGGAATGCAATGCAGAGCGTTGCAGCACTTTCACAAGGGATGGCCGATAGAGATCTGTGTATTTAAAAAATTGGTGTTGTAATTGTACAAGGCATATAATTAAGCCAATACTTTGCTGAAAGACCAAATAGTCGTTCAGCTGTAATAAAAGAAAAAACAAACATGTAGGGTAAGTATTCCAGTATATGAAACAAAGTGTCTGATCAAATTACCTTGTGGCTGTTTAGTAATCTCCTGAGACTCAGACCTCCAGGCAGCAGTTCAAAAGACTGACAGATGCCTAAGGAGTGTCTGTGTTTAAAATAGGACAGCTGATTGGACATCAGCCAATCAGTGTCCACTCCACATAATCAGCTGCATAACAAGCAGCCATGTGTGGAGATCAGGCATCCCCCAGACGACGAGGCGCGCGGCGTAGCCACGCCCCTAAGGGCGTGATGACGTCACACGTCTCAACGTCACCGGCGGGTATGCGGTCCCGGTGCGAGCAACGAAGCCCGCACAGGGAACCGTACAGGAGCTCATCCACATGCAGAAGGCCTATGGGACACGCAGGCAAGTGCTGTCCCACAGCCATGCATGTGTAGAGCTTACCCGCCGGGTGTCCGTGCGCACGCACACATTCCACATCGAGGGAAACTGCGTCATCTTGTGGATAGATTGAAAAGTGAACAGAGATAAAACACAAAACCAGCCTGCTGTACATGAATGCATGGGTGAAGAAGAAGCAAGGAAAAAAGGGGCATAATATGCAGTTGACCAGGGGTTACATATGGACAATTGTGGAATAACAGTCAATTTCATACAGTGTTAGTAAAATAAACAGAATATTAAGGTGTTTATTAATTTAGAACAAGTAATACTCCAACGGTATAAAGAACCCAGGTACATACAGTATTCAGACATATGATAGTGTAGCGATGATTTTAAATCAGGGACAGTCTAAATGTATATGGACATAGTGTCCCATAACTATACCTGTATCTATTTGAAAATTTCTAATATACTGATGAATGATATTTAATAAATGGTAAAGTGTAGAAAATAACAAGGAAAGAAAAACAAGAATTAATTAAATAAAATTGATATTGGATTAGAAGGTGGAAGAGAACAGTAAGCTATATTGGGAAGTCCCTACAGGTCCAGTTCGCAGACCCCTGATGTGAAACCGGGAAGAAACGGTTTAAAGTTGAAGGCCCCGTTGAGGCCAGGTGGATGATTTGCCCGTAGATTATGTATCCATCTCAGTTCGCACTGGAGAAGACGCTTGTTAAGATCTCCTCCCCTCGGACTGAAGTGGATGCGATCGAGGGCTAAGAAATATACTTTGGGAATCGATAAAGGATGGGCCATTGCCATATGACGACCAATCGGCAAGTCTGGATTGCGTTTGCGTATGGTGCCAAGATGTTGGTAAATGCGTTTCCAGAACTCGTTTATGGTCTTACCAACATAGTAGCACCCGCATTCGCAAGTAAGCAGATATACTATTGCTGGGGTTTTACAGTTAACATAGTGCTTGGGAGTGAACAACTGGCCATTAGGCAAAGTAATGTTTTTTCGTTTGTCCATATATTGGCAGTAATGGCAGCCCCCACACATATATGTTCCCAATGTTTTACATGGATCGCCTCTGCAGGCTTTATACTCACTATTAACTATTTTGTCTCCTATGGATGGTGGCCTCCTATAGGTGACTGTTGGGGCACTGGGGACAAAGGGGGCCAGAGTCTGGTCCATTGTTAGTAGGTGCCAGTATTTGTTTAGAATGCGCTTTATCTGCCTGTGTTGTGATGAATATGTCGTGATAATTCTAGTTGTTTCATCTTTACTAGGTTGTTTTTGTGCATTGAGTAAGTCACGACGGGGTTGATTAAGCGCTCGTTTATACGCTTTTTTTAAACAGGTGTTCGAGTATCCTCTTTCGAGGAGTCTCTTTTTTAAGGTATTGGCTTCCATTTTGAATCCAGCATCATCGGAGCAATTGCGACGTGCTCTTAAATACTGGCTATATGGTATGGAGGCTAGGAGGGGCTTGGGATAGAAACTACTTGCATGAAGCAAGGAATTGCCAGCTGTGGGCTTACGGTATAGTTCACTAGAAAGATTGCCATCTGGTGATCTTTTGATCAGTACATCCAAAAATGTAATTTCATTCGGACTATGGGTCATCGTGAACTTTAAATTAAAGTCGTTCTTGTTAATGCAGTTGAGAAATTCATGTAGTGATTCAATTGGCCCGTCCCATATCAGGAATATATCGTCTATGTATCGTCGCCATGTAATAACATGGCGCATATACACAGACAACGACTCCTGAACAAGCAGTGAATGTTCCCACTCCCCCAGGTACAGATTGGCGTACGATGGGGCACAACATGTCCCCATCGCCACGCCCTGTACCTGGAGGTAGTGGGAACCATCAAAGCAAAAGAAATTATGGTGGAGTATAAATTCAAGAGAGGTCATAATGAATTCAGTGTATTTAGGTTCAGAGTCGCTGTATTGTTGCAAAATGTGTTGTATAGGCACTAGCCCTTTGGCATGGGGGATAGTGCAATACAAGGATTCCACATCAATGGCTACCAATTGGGTACCTTCGCAAAATTGCAGTCGCATACAATTTATGACGATATAGATATTTTCTACTATTTCTTTATTGTCTTTTGAAATTTACAGATAGACTTGAGCACCTAATTATAAATCCCTTGATGAAGGAGTAATACATACCTATTTACGAAACATGTTGGGTTACGTGCTATACACCTCATCCGCTTGATCCTCTACATACAGGCTGTGGGCTGTAGGCACATGGGTGCTATATCTTCTATATGCAATTGGATGTACAGTGTTTGTATTTGCACTTTATACATTTGTATTTTCTATTGTTACCTTTTATACATTGAATTTCTATATGTTTAATAAAGACGGCACTGTAGTGCACTTTTATATAAAACAATCTATGAGATTAAATACTCATTTCTGGCTAGTACAAATATCCTTTAAGGGCGACCTGAATGCACTTATAGTGCATATCTCTTTTTTCATATATTGCAAATGCATGTGAGAAAAACAGAATAAGATCTGAAAAAAAAGTCCAAACAAGGATATTCAATCCATAGGTAGATATAAAGCACCCATCCAAGAGAAATGTGAAGAAAAAAACGCCAGTAGATGATCCACCATGAAGTGAGTATATAGATTCTGCTTACCGGACGGCGATGACTGCTATTACGGCAGTCTCGCCCAGCATAGGGATTAGGGTCTCCCTAAACCAAGGGTGCAATACAGGACCAGCAGCTTTAACAGTCAGTCATTACCGGAAACATAAAACAAAATACTCCCATAGCGTAAAACCGTATGATAAAAAAGGGGGGTTTATTAAGATAAGTGGAATCACACTTACAATATTGTAGAGAACATGTAGCGTAAGGGATATCAAACAAAACAGCGGTGTCTCCGTGTGCCGCGAATCACTACCTATACTCGTAAGCCCATCCAAGAACGTGATGACGTCACCGTCGTAGGCTCCTCCCTACACGTTTCGTCATGATAGGACGTCGTCTGGGGATTGGCCAGGTGACAGGTCATCACGCTTGGGCATATAAATACATAGTAAGCGCCATTTTGACTACTGGCAAATGTAGTCTATGTAATGGGAATGAACCCAAATAGGCCATATTGACTTCTGGCCATCGATAGTAAACCTATGTGTAATCAGGAAGTGAAGAAAAAAAGAAAAGAAGATCGCCATCTTGTGGCCACAGAGGATATTTACGGATGGAACTCTGCACAGGAAGGGAAAAGGGCACAGCAGAGACACTCACCGCAAACAGATTTACAAAATACATTATATCAGATCCCAAGATTGGCTTTACGTAAATAAGCCATCTCACAATGAACCAAAGATAAATAGTAAGTAATTAAAACATGAAATGATTATTACATAATAAAAGTTACAGATAAAATGTAAGGACTAAATAAATTTATATAATAAAATAAAATAAAATAAACGCAGAGGAAGCTATATTATTTCATGCATTGTTTATAAAGCAATTTATATCCCACTCTACGTTTAACCCTTGTGGTCTGGAGGATACCATGTCAAAGATCCACCTGGTCTCAAGTCTAGAGATGGATCTGACCATGTTAATTCCTCTCCAGTGGGGACGTATTCTATCAATGGCTAGAAAGAGAGTGCCTTTTAGTTTTTTATTGTGGTACTTGGCATAGTGCCTAGAAAGGTTGTGTTTTGTGAATCCTCGCTTAATGTTAGCGACGTGTTCAGAAAGACGCACATGTAGTTCATGTTTGGTGCGTCCAATATACTGCTTTGAGCAAGGACATTGGATAAGGTAAACCACATACTGGGTGGAGCATGTAATAAAAGACTCTATGTTGTACATCTTATTTGTAACTGTTGAACTAAAAGTTTCACATTTCCTACCCCTGAAGGAATTGATCTGGCAGATTTTGCACCTGCGGCAGGGAAAAAACCTTTCATATTTTGAAAGAAAGAAATTGTTCTCGGGGGGTCAACTACATTCGAAGCCACACTATGTCTTAGGGAGGGGGCCCCCCTATAAATCAAAACAGGTTTATCAGGAATGACTGTACGGAGTATTGTATCATTCTTAAGAATATTCCAATGATTACGGAAATTTTTTTTAATAGAGTAATGCTGATTGGAATAGCCCGTAATCATGGACCACTACCAAATTTATTGGTAGGCCCCGGATTACGTTCTCTTTCTCTGTATAACATCAGGAATCTATCCATATTGGCAACTTTATTAATAATGATGTCAATATCTTTCCCCAGATAGCCTTTATCCAAAAAACGTTGTTTTAGTAACGAATATCTAATCTAATACGCTGAAATTGACTTTGAGGGATGGCACTTAACCATGAGGGGTGGTGGCAACTAGAGAGTGGTATGTATGCGTTCCGATCGGTCTCTTTGAAATGTGTATTGGTAGTTAAATGACCATTGGCAACCATGATGTTTAAGTCAAGAAAATGAATTTTGGATTGACTGGCTTCGAACTGCAAAGATATGCCCCTATTGTTAGAATTAAGTTTAGAGAAGAAGTTGTGGAGAGATGGTATATCTCCGTCCCACACCAGGAGGACATTATCGATATATCTTCTCCATAGGCGCAGTTCTTTGGGGGGGTTGGTGTCTATGACATCTTTTTCCCATCTGGCCATAAATAAATTGGCCAGGCTGGGCGCGAACTTAGCGCCCATAGCCACACCACATATCTGTAAGAAAAAATCGCCCCCAAACCAGAAATAGTTATGGCTTGTAGCGAAGTTGAGAAGTGCCATAATAAACTGTTTCTGTAATAATGACAATGACAGGTCTTGATCTAGGTAATAATTGACTGCTTCAAAACCCTGTTGGTGAGAAATAATAGTATAGAGAGAGGCCACATCCGCCGTAGCTAAGATGTAGCCGTCTCTCCACTCAAAACTCCCAAGTAGGTTAATAACCTGAGTGGTATCCTTCAGATATGAAGGAGTCAAAACTACTAGGGGTTGAAGGAAATTGTCCACATACCTGCCGATTCTTGCTGTAATAGAATCTATGCCACTAATGATCGGGCGGCCTGGTGGTTGAGTCAGGTTTTTATGTATTTTTGGTAGATAATACATAACTGGGACCCACGGAGCTGAGGGGACCAGATATGTCCTTTCTTTCTTGTTCAGAATTCCCTGTTGATATCCCCTGTCAACAAGGCTCTGCAGCTCTCTTTTAAACTTAGTTGTAGGGTTAGATGCTAGAGGAGAATAGGTAGTACGGTCAGACAGAAGTCTATTCATTTCCTCCAGATAGCTGGATTTATCTAAAATGACTACCCCCCCCCCCACACCCTTATCTGCAGGGCGTATTACTATCTCATTTCGCTCACAGATTTGTTTAAGGTGGTGTTGAAGATCATTATTGGTATTATTCCTGGGGATATTGAGTGCCATCAAATCCTTAATGACCATCTCCTTAAAGACCTGTACTGATGGAGCGACAAAACCTGGGGGGTTGAATAATGAGGCATTTGAGAAATTAGTATGTCTAATAGAACTACTGTTCACATTTGTCGTGGTATTTAAACTTGTGTGATTGATTACAGAAGAAAGTGTGTTAGTAGATAAAATCTGACTTCGGTTGCCAATGGGATTGAGGATAAAATATCTTTTAATATTAATCTTCCTTATGAATTTGTGTATATCGATAAAAGTTTCAAATTTATTCAGCCTGTGAGGGGGTGCAAACTTGAGACCTAAACTGAGAACTTTCTGTTCACCTTCAGATAATTGAGCTTGACTCAAATTGAAAACGCCACTAATATCTACTGTTTTCTTTTTTTTGGACCTGATCCTCCTCCCCCCTCTGGTGCCTCTCTCTCGTCGTAACCCCTTTTGGTTTTGTGGTTGCCCTGGGGAAAAAAACGAGTCTGGTTAGCCTCCATGTAGTTTTGGGGAGAGTTTTGATATTCATCTCTGGGAGGGCCTCTAAATTGATTAGGGTGCCTGGAGATGATGGGATTATCCTCAAGATAAGGATCTGGGTGATAAGAGAGAGGAGCAAACCTATTTTGCAGAGGGATCTGTCTCTCTTGAGGGTAATAAACCTGTGGAGAATTTGCATAAGTCACTCTATCATCATAAGGTCTTTGATAGTCGTCTCTGGGGTCATCTCGGTATTCCCGTTGTCCCTGCCGTGGGTAGTTAACATTGGGATTTCTCCTAGGAGGGTAATTCCCCCAGTTATTATTCCTGGAGGGTGGTCCTTTATGTTGGAATCTCTGAGGAGTACCCTGGGGAGGATTTTTATGAGAAGTAGGTCTGTCATTATTTCTAGAGGTTTTGGGTCTAACAGCAGGTTGTCCTCACTGATTGGCCCGGGGAGAAGAAATAGAGGGAGCTCTCCTTATATTATCACCAAAAAGAGGCGGGGGCCGTATGTCACCTCCAGAAAAAGGTGGTGGAGGTTGTGATGGAAAAGGTTGGTGATTAGCCGTCACTACGCCACCTGTGGACTCATCTACAAAAATCTGCCATTTGAAAATTGCTTTGTTAGAATAGTCCGCAAGGTCGCGGTTATACTTTTTCTTTTTCTTATTTTTTTGATCGCTATCCTCTTTCTCAAGGACTTGTCTCAAATGGTCAGATTTCTGCTTGTATGCCTCATGATCTTTATAGGTCACGAGTTTATCTCTGACAGAAGAAATCTCATCATTCAAGTTTTTCAGTTTAATCCATTTTTTATCCAATAGAAAACCAAGAAATTTAATACCGGTATCATTAAAATAAACAAACCAGCCTTCTAAGTCTGTCTCTCCTTTCTGGGGATTGACCTCCCATCTTAGGCTGCGGGGTACCATCTTTTGCGCAACATATTGTTCTAAGTAGGCCACATCCCAGCTGGTATGTAATTCTGATGTAAGTAAGTTTTTAAGTCTAAGGAACAGACCACTAAGCTCGTCAGTCTGATCAACATGACCATTAAAGACCCCCTCAGTATTGATACTGTATTGAGATCCATAGTCAAAAATATCCATGACACCTATCCAGCAGCAGCTTCTTGATACAAGAAAACGTGGTTAAATATGAAAAACCCAGGGGGGGTAAAAGCTGCGCTCAGAACACAAAAAACAAAAAAATGACAAAAGGAAATCACAAGCTGCCAGCACTCTAAAAGTCCAGTATCTGACTCCAAAGTATATAGTAAACAGAAAAGTGCAGCGCTAAATATATATACAGCATATAGGATCTTGGTAAGAGTGGGATCCTACCATGTGACTTTAACATAAAATAGTGAGCAAAAAAGTCAAATATGAACGAACAGCATATATTGCAAATGCATGTGAGAGAAACAGAAAAAGATCTGAAAAAAAAGTCCAAACAAGGATATTCAATTTCTTCTGTCAGAGATAAACTCGTGACCTATAAAGATCATGAGGCATACAAGCAGAAATCTGACCATTTGAGACAAGTCCTTGAGAAAGAGGATAGCGATCAAAAAAATAAGAAAAAGAAAAAGTATAACTGCGACCTTGCGGACTATTCTAACAAAGCAGTTTTCAAATGGCAGATTTTTGTAGATGAGTCCACAGGTGGCGTAGTGACGGCTAATCACCAACCTTTTCCATCACAACCTCCACCACCTTTTTCTGGAGGTGACATACGGCCCCCGCCTCTTTTTGGCGATAATATAAGGAGAGCTCCCTCTATTTCTTCTCCCCGGGCCAATCAGCGAGGACAACCTGCTGTTAGACCCAAAACCTCTAGAAATAATGACAGACCTACTTCTCATAAAAATCCTCCCCAGGGTACTCCTCAGAGATTCCAACATAAAGGACCACCCTTCAGGAATAATAACTGGGGGAATTACCCTCCTAGGAGAAATCCCAATGTTAACTACCCACGGCAGGGACAACGGGAATACCGAGATTACCCCAGAGACTACTATCAAAGACCTTATGATGATAGAGTGACTTATGCAAATTCTCCACAGGTTTATTACCCTCAAGAGAGACAGATCCCTCTGCTAAATAGGTTTGCTCCTCTCTCTTACCACTCAGATCCTTATCTTGAGGATAATCCCATCATCTCCAGGCACCCTAATCAATTTAGAGGCCCTCCCAGAGATGAATATCAAAACCAGACTCGTTTTTTTCCCCAGGGCAACCACAAAACCAAAAGGGGTTACGACGAGAGAGAGGTACCAGAGGGGGGAGGAGGATCAGGTCCAAAAAAAAGAAAACAGTAGATATTAGTGGCGTTTTCAATTTGAGTCAAGCTCAATTATCTGAAGGTGAACAGAAAGTTCTCAGTTTAGGTCTCAAGTTTGCACCCCCTCACAGGCTGAATAAATTTGAAACTTTTATCGATATACACAAATTCATAAGGAAGATTAATATTAAAAGATATTTTATCCTCAATCCCATTGGCAACCGAAGTCAGATTTTATCTACTAACACACTTTCTTCTGTAATCAATCACACAAGTTTAAATACCACGACAAATGTGAACAGTAGTTCTATTAGACATACTAATTTCTCAAATGCCTCATTATTTAACCCCCCAGGTTTTGTCGCTCCATCAGTACAGGTCTTTAAGGAGATGGTCATTAAGGATTTGATGGCACTCAATATCCCCAGGAATAATACCAATAATGATCTTCAACACCACCTTAAACAAATCTGTGAGCGAAATGAGATAGTAATACGCCCTGCAGATAAGGGTGGGGGGGGGTAGTCATTTTAGATAAATCCAGCTATCTGGAGGAAATGAATAGACTTCTGTCTGACCGTACTACCTATTCTCCTCTAGCATCTAACCCTACAACTAAGTTTAAAAGAGAGCTACAGAGCCTTGTTGACAGGGGATATCAACAGGGAATTCTAAACAAGAAAGAAAGGACATATCTGGTCCCCTCAGCTCCGAGGGTCCCAGTTATGTATTATCTACCAAAAATACATAAAAACCTGACTCAACCACCAGGCCGCCCGATCATTAGTGGCATAGATTCTATTACAGCAAGAATCGGCAGGTATGTGGACAATTTAACTACCAATACACATTTCAAAGAGACCGATCGGAATGCATACATACCACTCTCTAGTTGCCACCACCCCTCATGGTTAAGTGCCGTCCCTCAAAGTCAATTCCAGCGTATTAGACGCATTTGCACTGACATTTCAGACTACCACTCACAAGCTTCGTTACTAAAACAACGTTTTTTGGATAAAGGCTATCTGGGGAAAGATATTGACATCATTATTAATAAAGTTGCCAATATGGATAGATCCCTGATGTTATACAGAGAAAGAGAACGTAATCCAGGGCCTACCAATAAATTTGAGTGGTCCATGATTACGGGCTATTCCAATCAGCATTACTCTATTAAAAAAAATTTCCGTAAACATTGGAATATTCTTAAGAATGATACAATACTCCGTACAGTCATTCCTGATAAACCTGTTTTGATTTATAGGGGGGCCCCCTCCCTAAGACATAGTGTGGCTTCAAATGTAGTTGACCCCCCCGAGAACAATCTCTTTCTTTCAAAATATGAAAGGTTTTTTTCCCTGCCGCAGGTGCAAAATCTGCCAGATCAATTCCTTCAGGGGTAGGAAATGTGAAACTTTTAGTTCAACAGTTACAAATAAGATGTACAACATAGAGTCTTTTATTACATGCTCCACCCAGTATGTGGTTTACCTTATCCAATGTCCTTGCTCAAAGCAGTATATTGGACGCACCAAACGTGAACTACACGTGCGTCTTTCTGAACACGTCGCTAACATCAAGCGAGGATTCACAAAACACAACCTTTCTAGGCACTATGCCAAGTACCACAATAAAAAACTAAAAGGCACTCTCTTTCTAGCCATTGATAGAATACGTCCCCACTGGAGAGGAATTAACATGGTCAGATCCATCTCTAGACTTGAGACCAGGTGGATCTTTGACATGGTATCCTCCAGACCACAAGGGTTAAACGTAGAGTGGGATATAAATTGCTTTATAAACAATGCATGAAATAATATAGCTTCCTCTGCGTTTATTTTATTTTATTTTATTTTATTTTATTATATACATTTTTTTAGTCCTTACATTTTATCTGTAACTTTTATTATGTAATAATCATTTCATGTTTTAATTACTTACTATTTATCTTTGGTTCATTGTGAGATGGCTTATTTACGTAAAGCCAATCTTGGGATTTGATATAATGTATTTTGTAAATCTGTTTGCGGTGAGTGTATCTGCTGTGCCCTTTTCCCTTCCTGTGCAGAGTTCCATCCGTAAATATCCTCTATTGCCACAAGATGGTGATCTTCTTTTCTTTTTTTCTTCACTTCCTGATTACACATAGGTTTACTATCAATGGCCAGAAGTCAATATGGCCTATTTGGGTTCATTCCCATTACATAGACTACATTTGCCAGTAGTCAAAATGGCGCTTACTATGTATTTATATGCCCAAGCGTGATGACCTGTCACCTGGCCAATCCCCAGATGACGTCCTATCGTGACGAAATGCGTAGGGAGGAGCCTACGACGGTGACGTCATCACGTTCTTGAATGGGCTTACGAGTATAGGAAGTGATTCGCGGCACACGGAGACACCGCCGTTTTGTTTGATATCCCTTACGCTACATGTTCTTTACAATATTGTAAGTGTGATTCCACTTATCTTAATAAACCCCCCTTTTTTATCATACGGTTTTACGCTATGGGAGTATTTTGTTTTATGTTTCCGGTAACGACTGACTGTTAAAGCTGCTGGTCCTGTATTGCACCCTTGGTTTTGGGAGACCCTAATCCCTATGCTGGGCGAGACTGCCGTAATAGCAGTCATCGCCGTCCGGTAAGCAGAATCTATATACTCACTTCATGGTGGATCATCTACTGGCATTTTTTTCTTCACATTTCTCTTGGATGGGTGCTTTATATCTACCTATGGATTGAATATCCTTGTTTGGACTTTTTTTTCAGATCTTTTTCTGTTTTTCTCACATGCATTTGCAATATATGCTGTTTGTTCATATTTGACTTTTTTGCTCACTATTTTATGTTAAAGTCACATGGTAGGATCCCACTCTTACCAAGATCCTATATGCTGTATATATATTTAGCGCTGCACTTTTCTGATGTGTGACATAAGCTTCTAAATGTTGTGCATAAAATGCCAGGACAGTTCAAACCCCCCCAAATGACCCAATTTTGGAAAGTAGACACCCCAAGCTATTTGCTGAGAGGCATGTCGAGTCCATGGAATATTTTATATTGTGACACAAGTTGCGGGAAAAATACATTTTTTTTTTTTAGCACAAAGTTGTCACTAAATGATATATTGCTCAAACATGCCATGGGAATATGTGAAATTACACCCCAAAATACATTCTGTTGCTTCTCCTGACTATGGGGATACCACATGTGTGAGACTTTTTGGGAGCCTAGCCGCGCACAGGACCCCAAAAACCAAGCACCGCCTTCAGGCTTTCTAAGGGCGTAAATTTTTGATTTCACTCTTCACTGCCTATCACAGTTTCGGAGGCCATGGAATGCCCAGGTGGCACAAAACCCCCCCAAATGACCCTATTTTGGAAGGTAGACACCCCAAGTTATTTGCTGAGAGGTATAGTGAGTATTTTGCAGACCTCACTTTTTGTCACAAAGTTTTGAAAACTGAAAAAAGAAAAAAAAAATTTTCTTGTCTTTCTTCATTTTCAAAAACAAATAAGAGCTGCAAAATACTCACCATGCCTCTCAGCAAATAGATTGGGGTGTCTACTTTCCAAAATGGGGTCATTTGGGGGGGTTGTGCCACCTGGGCATTTTATGGCCTTCAAAACTGTGATAGGTAGTGAAGAGTGAAATCAAAAATTTACGCCCTTAGAAATCCTGAAGGCGGTGATTGGTTTTCGGGGCCCCGTACGCGGCTAAGCTCCCAAAAAGTCCCACACATGTGGTATCCCTGTACTCAGGAGAAGCAGCTGAATGTATTTTGGGGTGCAATTCCACATATGCCCATGGCCTGTGTGAGCAATATATCATTAAGTGACAACTTTTGTAATTTTTTTTTTGTCATTATTCAATCACTTGGGACAAAAAAATTAATATTCAATGGGCTCAACATGCCTTGGGGTGTCTACTTTCCAAAATGGGGTCATTTGGGGGGGGTTTGTACTGCCCTGCCATTTTAGCACCTCAAGAAATGACATAGGCAGTCATAAATTAAAGGCTGTGTAAATTCCAGAAAATCTACCCTAGTTTGTAGGCACTATAACTTTTGCGCAAACCAATAAATATACACTTGACATTTTTTTTACCAAAGTCATGTGGCGGAATACATTTTGGCCTAAATGTATGACTAAAATTGAGTTTATTGGATTTTTTTTATAACAAAAATTAGAAAATATCATTTTTTTTCAAAATGTTCTGTCTTTTTCCGTTTATAGCGCAAAAAAAATGGCAGAGGTGATCAAATACCATCAAAAGAAAGCTCTATTTGTGGGAAGAAAAGGACGCAAATTTTGTTTGGGTACAGCATTGCAAGACCGCGCAATTAGCAATAAGCGACGCAGTGCCAAATTGTAAAAAGTGCTCTGGTCAGGAAGGGGGTAAATCCTTCCGGGGCTGAAGTGGTTAAAGATAAATGAATAAATATAACACAACCACCTCCAATATCACTCAGTGCACTGCAACCAATATAAAACAGAACCCCACAAATAATAATAATAACAGAACAAGTATATACAAGTAAGGAAAATACCGAGATCGTAAACAGAGCCAGGCCAGGGTCGTCAACAGGAGGTCAGCAGCTGGGGAAGGGAAACAAACAGGACAAAGAGAGGATGGATGGATCACAGGAGGGATGGGTAAGATACAAGGCTCAGGGTCCAGGGTTCAGGTAACAGATGGGGAACTGGATCCACAGGTTCTAGGAATCAGGTAATCAGGATGCAGGCTGCAGGTCAGGGCTCAAGGAAGATACCAGGGCAAGATGAGTGTGCACTTGTCGGGTATTTATACTGCAGCTGCTAATTAAGGTCAGGTGACACCTGTCTGCAGAGTGGAATACCTGCTCCATACTGCCAGTATTCCTCCGCTGGTGGACGCCAGTACTGCGGCCCAAAGGTGACAGAATACCAGCAGGAAAAAGCTCTTCTGACAGCTCCAAACTGTCAGGAGACACCTGCTGGTGGACCTCAGTACTGCACGTCAAATGATCGATATTAAAAGTGGAGGGGACCTTTCTTGACAGGCAGACTCAGAAGTGGTTGATGCCATGCCAGCTTTAGCCAGGAATGGTGGTTTGCGACAATGGCACCAACCTCCTCTCTGCCCTCCGACAGGGACACTTGATCCATGTTCCCTGTTTGGCTCACATCCTTAATTTGGTGGTGCAGTGGTTCTTGTGCAGGTACCCGGGCTTACAGGATGTCCTGAGGCAGGCCAGGAAAGTCTGTGTGCATTTCCGCCGGTCATATAATGCCAGTGCTCGGCTGGCTGACCTTCAAAATGAATGCAACCTGCCCAAGAATTGCTTCATTTGTGACATGCCCACCAGGTGGAACTCAACGTTGGCAATGCTGCAGCAGCTGCACACACAGCAGAGGGCCATCAATGAGTACCTGTGTGAGTATGGCACCAGGACAGGGTCAGGGTAGCTTGGCTTTTTTTCGCCATGCCAGTGGCTACTGATCAAGGATGCATGCACTGTCCTGTCACCATTTGAGGAGGCCATGAGGATGTTGAGTAGTGACAGTGCATGCATCAGTGATACTGTCCCTCTTGTCTTCCTGTTGGAGCACACACTTCGTGGAATAATGGAAAGGCACTTGAGGCAGAACAGAGGGAGGAAGAGGAGGACTTCTTTACCTCTCAAGGCCCTCTTTATGCAGACAGTATTCCTGCAGGCCTGCCGATCACACAGGAAGAGGAGGAGGAGGAGGAGGATGAGGATTGTGTCAGCATGGAGGTGGAGCCTAGCACTCAGCATCAGCATCAGTCTTCAAGGGATCGTTTTCAGTCCCCAGAAACCCATGGACTTGTACATGGCTGGGAGGAGGTGGCTGTGGATCATGTCATCCTTAGTGACCCAGAGGACTCCGGATCGAATGCCTCATCAAACCTACGCTGCATGGCCTCCCTGATCCTGCAAAGCCTGCGAAAGGACCCACTGACTCGTGGTATCAAGTAGAGAGATCATTACTGGCTGGCAACCCTTCTTGGTCCACGTTACAAGCGCAAGGTTGAGGAACTTATCCAGCCTTCGCAGAGGGAGCAGAGGATGAAACATCTTCGGGACGCCTTGCAGAAAGGTTTGTGCAACACGTTTCCAGAGCCTGGGAGGTTACAATTTCCTGGTCCTCCTGGACAACGTGTTGCTGAGGCTTCGGTCATTCACAGAAGGAGTGGAAGGTGGCCGTCTGACTGATGCATTCAGACAATTCTTTAGTCCACAGCCCCAGGGTCTGATCGGTTCCAGCAACCATCGTCAGCGTCTGATTTACATGGTGCAGGAATACCTAGGGGCAAGATCAGACTTGGAGACCTTTCCGACCGAAAATCCCCTGGGTTACTGGGTCTTGAGGATGGATCACTGGCCAAAGCTTGCACAATATGCAATTGAGCTACTGGCCTGTCCTGTGTCCAGCGTTCTTTCTGAACGCACATTCAGTGCTGCTGGAGGCTTTGTAACCAATCACAGAGTGTGCCTGTCCACAGACTCAGTTGATCGGCTCACCTTCATAAAAATGAGTAAGTCTTGGATCACCAGCTACCAAGCACTTGATGCTGATGTAACCGATTAATTTTATTATGAATGTGAGATCCCTTGAAGTCTGCCTATGCTGAGTGACTATCCTGTTATGCTGAGTGACTAACCTATTCCTCCTCAATGTTCATGTTGGTAGCTTCTAAGAACATTTTTGTTTCAGGGCACCACCACCAGTGCCTAAGGCCCAATTTTTCTGCCCCTGTTTAATAGGGGCATGTAATTACAATTTTTGCTGTAATATTTTGCAGCAGGGCTCGTTCTTGCGCTCAACTAGAGAATCTGTGAGGGGTTACAGTGTTGTGGCACCACCACTATTTGCCTAAGGCCCACTTTTTCTGCCCCTGTTTAACAGGGGCATGTAATTACAATATTTGCTCTAATATTACACAGCAGGGCCCGTTCCTTTGCTCAACAAGAGTATCTGTGAGGCTTTACAGTCTTGTGTCATTGCCTAAGGCCCAATTTTTCTGCCCCTGTTTAACAGGGGCATGCAATTACAGTATTTGCTCTAATATTTCACAGCAGGGCTCGTTCCTGCGCTCAACAACAGAATCTGTGAGGGGTTACAGTGTTGTGGCACCACCAGCACTGCCTAAGACCCAATTTTTCTGCCCCTGTTTAACAGGGGCGTGTAATTGCAATTTTTGATCTAATATTTCACACCAGGGCCTGTTCCTGCACCCACCAAGAGTAACTGTGAGGGCTTACAGTGTTGTGGCACCACCACCACACAACCACCAAAGGCCCAATTTTTCTGCCCCTGTTCAACAAAGGCATGTAATTACAATTCTTGATATAATATTTCACAGAAGGGCCTGTTTCAGCGCCCACCAAGAGTAACTGGGAGGGCTTACAGTGTTTTGGTACCTCCAACACCTAAGGCCCAATTTTCTGCAGAGTATATAGGGCAGGCCATATTGTATATACAGGCAGTCCCCTACTTTCAAACATCCGACTTATAAATGACTCCTACTTACAAATGGAGGGAGACAACCAGAAGTGAGAGGAAATCTACCCCTAGGAAGGGAAATTCTCTCCGTTAAGAGTTAATATGTGAAAAAGGTGTCTCCACTGATGCTTTATCACCAATCCTTGTTTCCCTAATAACCCCAAATTTTCAAAATCCAATTGTCATTGGGACAGAAAGTGAGGTGAAATCTTCTGAACAGGGGCACAGACAGCAAAACAAATGTTACAGGGATGATAACCCTTCCCTATGTTATCCGAAAAGCTTAAAAATTATTTTTTTGGCTGGAGCTATACTTACAAAATGTACCTATTCCAAATTACAAACAGATTCAACTTAAGAACAAACCTACAGTCCCTGTCTTGTTTGGACCGCCTGTATTCTGCTGTTCAGAGTATATAGGGCCTGGGGGCCCCATGCCTTTTCTTGTTTTAATTTGGGTGCGAGGTTCCCCTTAATATCCATACAAGACCCAAAGGGCCTGGTAATGGACTGGGGGGGTACCCATGACATTTTTCTCAATAATTTTCATCCGTATTGCCAAGACCCGACATTACATTACAGCCGCAAGCAGTTTTAAATGACTTTTATTCCTTTAGAAATGTCATTTTGTGCAAGGACTGTTCTAAACACAGGATACACGCGCCACTTTACAGGCATACTATAGTCACCCCCCAGGTACAATATTTAAAGGAATATTTCACTTTTATTTTTTCACTTTAAGCATTATTAAAATCACTGCTCCCGAAAAAAAAGTCAGTTTTTAAAACTTTTTTTGCATTGATAAATGTCCCGGGGGTAGGTCCCAGGTCCCCAAACACTTTTTAGGACAATAATTTACATATTAGCCTTTAAAATTCACACTTTTGATTTTTCTCGTTCGGGTCCCATAGACTTTAAAGGTGTTTGAATGTTCGTGCGAACTTTCGGTCCGTTCGCATGTTCTGCCGCGAACCGAACCGGGGGGTGTTCGGCTCATCCCTAGTGCCTATATTGTTCCTCTGTGTTCTAAATCTGCAGTCCTACTTTATAATAGCATCCATCATACTCGCTTCCCCAGGGAGCACCACAAACTCCCATGTAAGGGACATTTACACACTCTGAAGTTAACTACTCTAATTCTATCAGATTTTGTGTGTCAGTATTACTGAAAAAAAAAACCTAAACTTTACATGGACATTTTGTCATAAGTTTGCTCTCACACTGATGGTGGAGTTGGCTCTGTAGGTTTTTTTTTTTTCATATGGGATTGGTGTTTGAAGATTAATATAGAAACATATTAGGAGGCTTTTGTTTGCAGGCTTTTTTATAGTCTCACTAAAAAACCTTTTGTGCCCTCGTCATTGAATATTAGATAACGTTGTGTCACACAGGATAGTCAAACAAAAATGATAAAGAATGCATCTAAACAACTCAATTGAATATCAATCGAGAGGGCTAGTGAATATAAAGAAGAAAGGATCGCCTCTACTTGCAACAACGACTGATCCACCCTTTATCCGCTTCTTTCATTGTGATGTTTGTATCTTCTTTATTAAAAAACAAAGAATATCTGTTTCCCATTTTGTCAAGTTGGAATGGGGATATGTTTGTTTCTCAAGGTAATAAGGTTAATAAGGTCCTGTTCGACAAGTTTCTGAAACAGATCCAGCTTGCCACCTCTTGACTGGATGGGGTAAAATTCTGATATGTGTGTGGAAGAAATGTGAAGATGGTCCAGGACCTTAACCTTATCTGAAACCAACATGCTGGAAAACCCTTGAGAATCTAATGAACCATGTCATGAATCAGGCAAAAATCCCAAAAATTCAATTCCATAGAAATGGAACTCATTATCAGAGGTTATATTTGCAAAAGTAGATACATAAGTGTTCAAATAGTGTCTTTTTAGTGTTAAATGGTGTGCAAAATTGTGTTTATGTTAAGTTTACCCCTTTGAAAGTAACTTTAATGTTTCATTGACTATTTGTGATTAGACAAATTTAAAACATTAGCAACAGACAGGGGGCGCGCTTTCTTCCACTGACCTTCTTCCCTCTCTTTCTTCTCTTTTTCTTGATGAATGCTTGTGTCCCCACTTGTTTGTGGGGGTATGGGCTTTTTTAAATATTTTAAATTACTGTCATCTGAAAAAGTATCTATAAATTTGTTTCCTCTACTGGATGTTGAGATGGAAGATGATAAAACTGTGGCTTCTCTCTCAGTATCTACAAAACGGACTCTTATAGGGGTACCCACAGGTGCTGATGAAGGTCTGAGTATTGAATGTTTTGATTTACCTTGATTTTCAATTCTTTGATGTGGCTCAAAGGTCCTTCTTCTTAGTCAGATTTATCCCTTAAGAATTTTAATCGTTTAACCTTCATGGTTTCATCTTCAAGTGAATCCAATTCACCAGTTCAGTCTTATTTTATTCAAATGTTTGCATCAAAAATAACACATTTTACAGAAAGATTACAGAGTGATCAGGAGATGTCATAGAAACATATGACTTACAATTTAAGAAGATATAATGTACCAAAGTTGGGCAACGCCATCTCGGATTTTCTAGTGGATACCCAAAAAAGGTAATGGCTTTATCAGGTAAACTAACAAATTAAGTATCACTATCCTCTAGAGTCAAAGTATCATGTGCGACCAGTCAACTGACAGGTTTGCTAGTTGGCTAAGAGGTCATAGTCAAACCGCTATGGCTGGTATCTCATATTGGATAAGAGAAATGCAGGGAAGAGGGAGAGAAGATGCGGAAGGATATAGAGGGAAGCGGGCTGGATTGGGTACTTAACCATGGCTCATTAGATGCTGAGCAAAATGTCCTCCATGATCCAATTCCAGAATGCAGTGGAGAAAGGTAACAAAGACCACAAGCTCCAAGTTTGTTTAAACTGTTCTTCCCTATCCATTTCCTGTGACAGCAGATGCTCAAGGTCCCTGATGGAGTCCAGCTCTTTAGACCATTCCATAAGGGGAGGCATGGTGGCCATGTTCCAATACCGGGGACTGACCATCCTGGACACTGCTAGAAAGTGTTTATGGACATTTTTTTTACAGACTTAATGGGTCCTGGAATCATGGAGAGGAGTGCTAAAGTGTCCCAAATCCCATCAGGATTTGGGTCACCATTAGCTTACAGTAAAGGTTGAGTATTTTCAGACAAAATGCTTTAACGGGGGGGCATTCCCATCTCGTGTGGAGCATATTGCATTTGGCAGTGTGGCAATGCCAACAAGTATCCAGGATTGTAGGATTGAACTGGTGCAGGATAGAGGAGATTGAGAGGTACCTATGTCACCTGGTTACAAGTTTAAACCCTTTTTCCTGTAACTTGGTTGCTAATGACAATATGTGTGTCAGAGTAAAGCACTTATCCCATTCTGGAAGAGAGGTGGTGGTTTGAAACTCCCTTTCCCAAATTAGTGTGTAGGTGGGGAGGTCAGGCATGGTGGCAACTATAAAAATAGAATGCAGTTGAGAGATTGTATGCTTTGTTGGGTCTTTCTGTAGAAAGATAGATTTGAAGGTAGTGGGATCAGCAGTGAGCAGAGAGTTTGGTAATGGATTGAAGATAGGATAGAATCTGTTGCCTCTGTAGTCATTGTATAGGAGTGTGTGGTGAGATGTTGGATGGGTTAGCTGTAGTCAATGATGGGTCAGATTGTAGAACCTGGGAGAGCCTTTGATGGTCTTGTTTGTTCCAAGGGCCAAAAGGTAGAGGAGCAGATAGCCAGCAGAAAAGTTGGGTTACCTATAAAAGGAGTCAAGGGGCTCAAGTAATGGGACAACATACAGTGGAGATCCATTTGCCAGTGAGCTGTCCCATATTTGAAGTGTAGGTGGTATTCAGGGAAAGGCACCTATTGTAAGTTAGTGGGGTTCATAAGGCTTTGTAATTGGACCAATAGCTTAGTGACAGAATGATGAAACCTGTCCAATATTCTGGTGAAAACTGCCACCTTGTGGTAGAGAGAGGCGTCTGGTACCCCCACCACACCCTGATGTTTCAGGAGTGACAGAATTTTATAGCAAAGCCATGGACTAGAAGCATTCCAAATAAACTTAGAGTGTAGTTGACAGATTTTCCTGAAATAGGATGAGGGAAGGTCAGTTGGGATTTTCTGAAATAGTTTTAGGAAGCATAGAATGAAGCCATGAGAAGTGTTTTGTTAAATAAGAGTCCAGGTCCGATACTTAATAAGGAGGGGAAGGAAATTCAAGGGAAATAAACAAGAGGCCATCAATGGCACATGGATCCCTAAGTAACATATGTACTTGTAGGCAGTCTTGAATGGGAAATTGTTTTTTTATTTGTTGCATGAGAGCAGAGGTTAAGAATATATTTAGCAGTTCGGAATTAGTGTGGTTGACCTTGAAACCTCTGGATTTCAAGAAGGATTGATGGTAGAAAGATACAGTGCCTTGCAAAAGTATTCACCCTCTTGGCATTTTTTCATGTTTTGTTGCCTCACAACCTGGAATTAACATGGATTGTTTGAAGATTTGCATCATTAAATTTACAGAACATGCCCACAACTTTGAAAATGTGTTTTTTTCATTGTGAAGCAAACAAAAATAGGACAAAATAACAGGAAAGATCAATGTGCATAACTATTCACCCCCCTAAAGTCAATACTTTGAGTCGCTTTGGATAAGTCTCTATGAGCTTTCCACATCTTACTACTGGAATTTTTGCCCATTCCTCCTTGCAAAACTGCTCCAGCTCCTTCAAGTTGGATGGTTTGCACTTGTGAACAGCAATCTTTACGTCTGACCACAGATTTTCTATTGGATTGAGGTCTGGGCTTTGACCAGGCCATTCCAACACATTTACATGTTTCCCCTTAAACCACTCAAGTGTTGCGTTAGCAGTGTGTTTGGGGTCATTGTCCTGCTGGAAGGCGAACCTCTATCCTAGCCTCAAATCACACACAGAGTGGTACAGGTTTTGCTCAAGAATATCCCTGTATTTAGCATCATCCATCTTTCCCTCAACTCTGACCAGTTTCCCAGTCCTGACTGCTGAAAAACATCCCCACAGCAGGGATGGCGTTCTTTGAGTGATGTGATGTGTTGGTTTGTGCCAGACATAGCAATTTCTTTGATGGCCAAAAAGTTAAATTTTAGTCTCATCAAGCAAGAGCACTCTCCATACATTTTGGGAGTCTCCTACATGCCTTTTCGCAAACTCAAAACATGCCATTTTGTTTTTTGCTGAAAGTAATGGCTTTCTTCTGACCACTCTGCCATAAAGCCCAACTCTATGGAGCGTACGGCTTATTGTCGTCCTATGTACAGATACTCCAGTCTCTGCTGTGGAACTCTGCAGCTCCTCCAGGGTTACCTTAGGTCTCTGTGCTGCTTCTCTGATTAATGCCCTCCTGGCCTGGTCCGTGAGTTTTGGTGTGCGGCTGTCTCTTGGCAGGTGCTGTGCCATGTTCTTGTCATTTGGTTATGATAGATTTGATGGTGGTCCTAGGGATCATCAAAGATTTGGATATTTTTTTATAACCTAACCCTGACTTGTACTTCTCAACAACACTGTCCCTTACTTGTTTGGAGAGTTCCTTGGTCTTTATGGCAGTGTTTGGTTAGTGGTGCCTCTTGCTTAGGTGTTGCAGCCTCTGGGGCCTCTCAAAAAGGTGTATATATGTAATGAACAAACACAGTATAAAGTGTCCACATATGGTAAATGGATGATTTCAAACTCAAATTAATAAGAGGAACTGGTATGAACCAATAAAAATGATGTGAGACTGGAAATTAAAGTCAATAGTGCACGATGTGGATCTGTGACTATGAGTCAACAACGGAGCCAAACCTAGGCTGGAAAACGATATCCGGAATGGTGGAACCTCTGTCTCACTTCTCGACTTCTCTGGTGGAGTGAAGAAACATCAAGAAGGGCCGCCAACTGGATATCAGCCAATAGACCTCAAGGATGTGTTCCAAGGAGAAGCCAGGGACAGATTTGATTCAGACCCCGTGATGGAAGTAGGGCTACTGGAAGGCAGTTTCTTGCATCGGGATGATATGCAAATAAAAAATAAAAAGCTTCTGCAAAGTGCAGGTAATGTACAAGGAAAAGGCACAAAAAAACTGGAAAATATCTAGCAACATCACAGTAAGCAGCATACAATTTTAAAAACTACAATTTTAAAAGATACATGTGCAATGTGTAAAGGAAAAATCAGCATGAATAGTCCATTAAAAGTCCATGTGACAAGTCTATATAAAAAGGGATAAATGTATAGTCCACAAGCAGGGCTGCCTTCCAGGGAACTGAAACCAAGCTCCAGAATCTATAGAAAAAACACAAGGAAGGGAGGCGCCTCTGGGTGTAGTATAAAAGGCCGTTTTTTATTTTTAAAAGCAATATGCAAACAACTCACATTTTGGTAGTGTAACATCAGTCTACATCAAAATCAGAACTGTCTTTTGATATTGACGACCTTGATGTATCCAATAGTGATGACTTGGTGCTTCGATCACTCTCACAGCACCTCATGTCATCGCCTCCTATTGTTCATACCACACCCAAGCCCAAATCCATATTTTTTCCTACCCAGTCAAAAGGCCCATATATAGAAGCTTTTTACAGAGTTGTTTTTGCAGATCTCAAAAAACTCTGCGAACCCACCTCTGCTCCTAAATCCAATAACTTATCACCCTCAGAGATAAAAGCACTTGATCAATTAATCCACAATGAAGATTTGATTATCAAATCAGCAGATAAAGGGGGCGGTATAGTACTCCAAAATGAATCTGACTATTTGAGGGAGTCATACAGACTACTGTCTGACACCACAACATACGTCAAACTCACCAAGGACCCCACAGCTGATTATGCTGCAGAGGCTGATCTATTGATTTCTGCTGCCCTCCAAGAAGGTATCATTACCAAAACAGAGAGTTATTTTTTGCATAAGAACTTCTATCAGATACCTTACTTTTACCACCTGCCTAAGATCCATAAAAGCCTACAAGACCCTCCGGGCAGGCCTATCGTTGCAGCGATGGACAGCGTGACGACAGGCTTCAGCCTATATATAGACCAGTTCCTGCAACCTATAGTATCCCAATTGCAATCATACATTCGTGATGGCATCCACCTTTTGGAACTATTATCACCGTATAAGTGGGAGCCTACTTATGTTTGGCTCTCACTTGACGTGTGTTCATTATATACCTCAATACCTCACCACTTTGGCCTTATGGCTTTAGAACAGTTTTTGTCTTCTGATCCTCTTATCAATATGCGCCAGGCAAAGTTCATTGTGGAAGCCATCAGATTTTGCCTGACGCACAATTACTTCTCGTTCAATAACGAGTATTACCAACAAATACAGGAAACAGCTATGGGGGCAAATTTTGCCCCCTCATACACTAACTTGGCCATGGGTTTATGGGAAAACAACTTTATTTACCAAAACAATCCCTTTGCAGCCAATATAATATTCTTTGGGAGATACATTGATGACCTGATAATTATCTGGGATGGAGACACTAAGTTGATTACCACTTTTGTCCAAAATTGTAATAACAACCCGTACGGGTTGTCCTTTACGTCAGCCACAGATCCCACCACAATAGCCTTCTTGGATCTTGAATTAGGACATGAAGGTGCCAATATCATTACTAGAAATTACATCAAGCCTACAGCGGGGAATTCCTTTCTACACTTTGAGAGCTGCCACCTTCCAAAATCGATCACAAACATTCCAAAAGGACAGTTTTGCCGCCTTCGGCAGAATTGTAGCAAAGATTGTGATTATGCCGAACGCAGCAAAACTTTAAAAAGAAAATTCCTTGAAAAGAAGTATCCAGAAACCTTCTGTCGGTGTAATGGAGCATCTTCAGATTGATACAGGTGTGGATGTAGGACATTATGCTCACATGTATCTGAACTGTCTTTGATCTGGGTCATTGCTGTACTGTATATCTGAACGCTATGTATATCTGGGTTCCTTATACCGTTAGAATACGAGTTGTTCTAAAATAATGAACACCTTGTGTTCACTTCAGAGATTTTGAAGATTTTGTTTATTCCATTAACATTGTTTGAAATTGACTGGTATTTTACAAATTGTTCCATGCAACCTCTGGTCATTTATAACATGTGTTTTCTTTTCTTGTTTTGTTCTTTCATGTTTCCTCATATATTCATTTTTTACCTTATTCATGCAATCATGTACAGCAGGCTGGCTTTTTGTGATCTACCCAGTTCACCTTTTATATCCATCCACAAGATGGCGCAGCTCTTCTCTGGTGTTGGATGTGCGCGTGCGCACGGACACCCGGCGGGTAAGCTCTACGCACGCATGGCCATGGGGCAGCACTTGGTTGTGTGCCCCATAGGCCTCTTGCGTGTGGACGAGCTCTCGTACGGTTCCCGGTGTGGCTTTCGTTAATCGCGCCGGGACCGCATACCCGCCGGTGACGTCGAGACGCGTGACGTCATCACGCCCCTGTGGGCGTGGCTACGCCGCGCGCCTCGTCGTCTGGGGGATGCCCGATCTCCACACATGGCTGCTAATTTTGCAGCTGATTATGTGGAGTGGACACTGATTGGCTGATGTCCAATCAGTTGTCCTATTTAAGACACAGACACTCCCTGGGCATTTGTCAGTCTTTTGAACTGTTGCCTGGAGGTCTGAGTCTTGAGAGATTATCAAATAGCCACAAGGTAATGTAAAAGGATACTTTGTTCCAGACCATTTGAACACTTACTTTACATACCTACTTTTCTTTCTTTTTAACCACAGCTGAATGACTATTTTATCCTTCAGCAGAGCATTGGCTTAATTATATGCCTTGTACACTTACAAACATCACTTTTTAAACACACAGATCTCCATCGGTCATCCCTTGTGAAAGTGCTGCAACGCTCTGCATCACACTCCTGGTTGCCCACCCTGTGTTATGTGAACCAGAAGCCAGCCTGCTTCCACTTTCATTGTTTTAATCGCTGTTTTTTGTCTTTATGAATCAAATTGATGTAAGTATAACTAGTCCATATTAGACTTTCCCTATACTATTTCTTTCAATAATTACTAAAATCGCATATATTGCAAAAATGCAGTCGCATATAATTTACGACGACACAGATACTTTTTATTATTTTTTTGTTCTTTGATATTTACAGATAGATTTGAGCACCTAATCATAAATCTCATAAATCCCTTGATGAAGGAGTAATACATACCTATTTCCGAAACATGTCGGGTACATGCCATACACCTCATCCGCCTGATTCTCTACATACAGGCTGCGGGCTGTAGGCACATGGGTGCTTTATCCTCTATATGCAAGCGAATGTACAGTGTTTGTATTTGCACTTTATACAATTGTAATTCTTACTGTTACCCTCTTTTTTTATGTATTGAATGTGTTTAATAAAGATGGCACTCTAGTGCACTTTTATACATAAAAATCTATGAGATTTAATACTCACTTTTGGCCAACAATATCCATTAAGGGCGACCCAAAATGCACACCTAGTGCATATTTCTCTCTATTATCCAGAAACCTTAGTTGAGGAGTAGGGATGAGCCGAACACCCCCCGGTTCGGTTCGCACCAGAACCCGCGAACGGACCGCAAGTTCGCACGAACGTTAGAACCCCATTGACGTCTATGGGACTCGAACGTTCGAAATCAAAAGTGCTCATTTTAAAGGCTAATTTGCATGGTATTGTCCTAAAAAGGGTTTGGGGACCCGGGTCCTACCCCAGGGGACATGTATCAATGCAAAAAAAACTTTTAAAAACGGCCGTTTTTTCGGGAGCAGTGATTTTAATGATGCTTAAAGTAAAAAAAAAAAGTGAAATATTCCTTTAAATATCGTACCTGGGGGGTGTCTATAGTATGCCTGTAAAGTGACGCGTGTTTCCCATGTTTAGAACAGTCCCTGCACCAAATGTCATTTTTAAAGGAAAAAATCTCATTTAAAACTGCTTGCGGGTTTAATGTCATGTCGGGTCCTGGCAATATGGATGAAAATCAGTGAGACAAACGGCATGGGTACCCCCCAGTCCATTACCAGGCCCTTTGGGTCTTGTATGGATATTAAGGGGAACCCCGCACCCAAATTAAAATAAGGAAAGGTCCCTATATACTCTGAACAGCAGTATACAGGCGGTGCAAACAAGACAGGGACTGTAGGTTTGTTGTTAAGTAGAATCTGTTTGTAATTTTGAACATTTTTAATGTGTTTAGCTCCAGCCAAAAAATCTTTTCTAAGCTTTTTGGAAAACATAGGGAAGGGTTATCACCCCTGTGACATTTGTTTTGCGTCTTTCCTCCTCTTCAGAAGATTTCACCTCACTTTTTTGTCCCAATGAAAAATGTTTTTTGAAAATTTGGGTTTTTTTGTGGAACAAGGATTGGAAAGCATCAGTGGAAAGGAGAAATTGTTTTCCCATATTAACTCTTACATGAGAGAATTTCCCTTCCTATGGGTAGATTTCATCTCACTTCCTGTTGTCTCCTTCCGTTTGCAAGTAGGAGTCGTTTGTAAGTTAGATGTTTGAAAGTAGGGTCCTGCCCTATATACTCAGCAGAAATTTGGGCCTTAGGTGTTGCTGTGGCCAAAACACTGTAAGCCCTCACAGGGCCCTGCTGTGAAATATTAGATCAAGAATTGTAATTACATGCCCCTGTTGAACAGGAGCTGAAAAATTAGGCCTTAGGCACTGGTGCTGGTGCCACAACACTGCAACCCCTCACAGACACTCTAGTTGGAACGCAGGAACGAGCCCTGCTGCAAAGTATTGCATCAAAAATTGTAATTACACGCCCCTGTTAGACAGGGGCAGAAAAATTGGGCCTTAGGCACTGGTGCTGGTGCCACAACACTGCAACCCCTCACAGACACTCTAGTTGGAACGCAGGAACGAGCACTGCTGCAAAGTATTGCATCAAAAATTGTAATTTCACGCCCCTGTTAGACAGGGGCAGAAAAATTGGGCCTTAGGCACTGGTGCTGGTGCCACAACACTGCAACCCCTCACAGACACTCTAGTTGGAATGCAGGAACGAGCCGTGCTGCAAAGTATTACATCAAAAATTGTAATTACACGCCCCTGTTATACAGGGGCTGAAAAATTGTGCCTTAGGCACTGGTGGTGGCGCCCAGAACCAAAAATGTTCTTACAAGCTATCAGCGTGATGATTGAGGAGGAAGAGGATAATTACTCAGGGATAATCACTCAGCATCAGCATAGGCAGTCTTTGAAGGGATCTGAAAAAAATTATTCAGTTACATCAGCATCAGGTGCTTGGTAGCTGGTGGTGATCCAAGACTGATTCATTTTTATGAAGGTCAGCCGATCGACCGAGTCAGTGGACAGACGCACCCTGTGATCGGTTACCACGCCTCCAGCAGCACTGAATGTACGTTCCGAAAGAACGCTGGATGCAGGACAGGCCAGTAGCTCAATTGCATACTGTGCAAGCTCTGGCCAGTGATCCATCCTCAAGACCCAGTAACCCAGAGGATTTTCGGTGGGAAAGGTGTCCAAGTCTGATCTTGCCCCTAGGTATTCCTGCACCATGTAAAACAGACGCTGGCGATGGTTGCTGGAACCGATCATACCTTGGGGCTGCGGACCAAAAAATTGTCTGAACGCATCGGTCAGACGGCCACCTTCTCCACCGCTCCTTCTTTGACTGACCGAAGCCTCAGCAACACGTTGTCCAGAAACAGGAGTTTGTAACCTCCCAGTCTCTGGGAACGCGTTGCACAGACCTTTCTGCAAGGCCTCCCGAAGATGTTTCATCCTCTGCTCCCTCTGCGATGGCAAGATAAGGTCCGCAACCTTACCCTTGTAACGTGGATCAAGGAGGGTTGCCAGCCAGTATTGGTCCTTCTCCTTGATACCACGAATACGAGGATCCTTACGCAGGCTTTGCAGGATCAGGGAGGCCATGCAGCGTAGGTTTGCTGAGGCATTCGGTCCGGAGTCCTCTGGGTCACTAAGGACAACAACGTCCGCAGCCACCTCCTCCCAGCCACGTACAAGTCCATGTGTTCCTTGGGACTGATCCCTTAAAGACTGCTGATGCTGAGTGCCAGGCTCCACCTCCATACTGACACAATCTTCCTCCTCCTCCTCCTCCTCCTCCTCGTCCTCTTCCTGTGTGATCGGCGGGCACGCAGGAACACTGTCTGGATAAAGGGGGCCTTGAGAGCTAAGGAAGTCCTCCTCTTCCTGCCTCTGTTCTGCCTCAAGTGCCCTGTCCATTATTCCACGCAGCGTGTGCTCCAACAGGTGGACAAGGGGGACAGTGTCACTGATGCATGCACTGTCAGTGCTCACCATCCTCGTGGCCTCCTCGAATGGTGACAGGACAGTGCATGCATCCCTGATCATGGCCCACTGGCGTGGGGAAAAAAAACCAAGGTCCCCTGACCCTGTCCTGGTGCCATAGTCGCACAGGTACTCATTGATGGCCCTCTGCTGCGTGTGCAGCCGCTGCAGCATGGCCAACGTCGAGTTCCACCTGGTGGGCATGTCACAGATTAGGCGGTTCTTGGGCAGGTTAAACTCCTTTTGGAGGTCCGTCAGCCGAGCACTGGCATTATATGACCGGCGGAAATGCACAGAGACTTTCCTGGCCTGCCTCAGGACATCCTGTAAGCCCGGGTACCTGCCCAAGAACCGCTGCACCACCAAGTTAAGGACGTGAGCCAAACAGGGCACATGGGTCAGTTGTCCCTGTCGGAGGGCAGAGAGGAGGTTGGTGCCATTGTCGCAAACCACCATTCCTGCCTTAAGTTGGCGTGGCGTCAACCACCTCTGAACCTGCCCCTGCAGAGCTGACAGAACCTCTGCCCCAGTGTGGCTCCTGTCCCCCAAGCACACCAGCTCAAGCACCGCATGGCATCTTTTGGCCTGCGTACTTGCGTAGCCCCTTGAACGCCTACGGAGCACCGCTGGTTCCGAGGAAGAGGCCATGGAGGAAGAAGAAGAGGAGGGGGTGGAGGAGAGAGGTGTGTCACAATCAGCATTTTGGAGGCGTGGTGGCGGAACAACCTCCAACACTACTGCACCTTGTCCTGCATCCTTCCCAGCTGCCAGCAGAGTCACCCAATGCGCCGTGAAACTTAAGTAACGTCCCTGTCCATGCCTGCTGGACCATGAGTCAGCGGTAATATGCACCTTACCGCTGACCGCCCTGTCCAGCGAGGCATGGACATTGCCTTCCACATGCCGGTAGAGAGCCGGAATCGCCTTCCGTGAGAAAAAGTGGCGTTTGGGTACCTGCCACTGAGGAACCGCACATTCCACAAACTCACGGAAGGGGGCAGAGTCTACCAACTGAAAAGGCAGCAGTTGAAGTGCTAGCAATTTTGCCAAGCTAGCATTCAACCGCTGGGCATGTGGATGGCTGGGAGCAAACTTCTTTCGGCGGTGCAGCAGCTGGGGCAGGGAAATTTGCCTGGTACAATCTGGCGTCGGTGTACCAAAAGCAGATTGCCCACAAGTACTTGGCTGTGACACACCTAATTCTACACCTTCATTCCTCTCACTGCAGGTCTCAGAGAGGACTGAAGGTCTAGTGGGGTTGGAAATCTCAGCTGATGAGGAGCAAGGAGAGATCCTCTTTGTTCTTTGGTGTGGGTCTTTCAGATACGCTTGCCAACGAACTGCATGGCAGGTCAACATATGTCTGGTCAAGCATGTGGTACCCAAGCGGGAGATGTTTTGGCCACACGAGATACGCTTGAGACATATGTTGCAAATAGCAGCGGTGCGATCTGATGCACTCGTCTCAAAAAAGGCCCACACCAAAGAACTTTTTGAATAACGCGCAGAGACTGCAGCGCCCTGCACATGTGGAGCTTTGGGGTGTGATGCAGTCAATGTGCTGCCCTTAGGCTGGCCCCTGGAGGGCATCCTGCCTAGTTGGTGATGTGCCACCTCCTCCTCCTCCTCCTCCTCCTCTCTCCTATCAGGCACCCACGTTGAGTCAGTGACCTCATCATCCCCTCCCTCCTCATCACTGGAGCAAACCTGGCAGTATGCTGCAGCAGGGGGAGCATGACTGCCAGATTGCTGTCCTTCTTGGGCACCCCCTCTGTCCGTGCTCATGTTACTGCCTTCATCGAGCTCAGTATCATCATCAGAGCCTTCCAAACGCTGGGCATCCTCCTGGAGCATGTACCCAACACTGTGGTCAAACAGTTCGAGGGAATCCTCATGAGGACATGGTGGAGCTAGGGAAGGAGTCACTGATGACATTGAGCTGAGGGAAGAGGCCGCTGCTTTGCCAGACAAAGCACCCTGGGCATGGGTGAGAGAGGATGAGGAGGATGAGGACGGCTTGGTCATCCACTCGACCAAGTCTTCCGCATGTTGCGGCTCAACACGGCCAGCTGCCGAAAAAAAGGCCAAGCGTGTCCCATGGCCACGTGCTGATGAGGATGCACCGTCTCCACGACCAGCACTAGACACAGAGCCTGCTTGCCCTCTCTTATTGGCTTGTGACTGTCTGCCTCTCCTTCTTGGCCTTCCAGACATACTAATGGCCTGTAGCTGCACTAAGCTGGGATAGAACACCTGTAATTTTCTTCAGGTAGCTTTATATACTGTAACCAGACAAGCCTGCCTGTCAGTAGGAAGATAACAGGAACGGATCTAGCTGAACACTGTGAGCAGGACACACTGTACTAAATGTAAATAGTCTAGCTGCCTGACCGTGGTACTAATAGGATCAAAAAGAACACCTGTAATTTTCTTCAGGTAGCTTTATATACTGTAACCAGACAAGCCTGCCTGTCAGTAGGAAGATAACAGGAACGGATCTAGCTGAACACTGTGAGCAGGACGTACTGCACTAAATGTATATAGCAGGAACGGATCTAGCTGAACACTGTGAGCAGGACGCACTGCACTGAATGTAAATAGCAGGAACGGATCTAGCTGAACACTGTGAGCAGGACGCACTGCACTAAATGTAAATACCAGGAACGGATCTAGCTGAACACTGTGAGCAGGACGCACTGCACTGAATGTAAATAGCAGGAACGGATCTAGCTGAACACTGTGAGCAGGACGCACTGCACTGAATGTAAATAGCAGGAACGGATCTAGCTGAACACTGTGAGCAGGACGCACTGCACTGAATGTAAATAGCAGGAACGGATCTAGCTGAACACTGTGAGCAGGGCGCACTGCACTGAATGTAAATAGCAGGAACGGATCTAGCTGAACACTGTGAGCAGGACGTACTGCACTAAATGTATATAGCAGGAACGGATCTAGCTGAACACTGTGAGCAGGACGCACTGCACTGAATGTAAATAGCAGGAACGGATCTAGCTGAACACTGTGAGCAGGACGCACTGCACTAAATGTAAATAGCAGGAACGGATCTAGCTGAACACTGTGAGCAGGACGCACTGCACTGAATGTAAATAGCAGGAACGGATCTAGCTGAACACTGTGAGCAGGACGCACTGCACTGAATGTAAATAGCAGGAACGGATCTAGCTGAACACTGTGAGCAGGACGCACTGCACTGAATGTAAATAGCAGGAACGGATCTAGCTGAACACTGTGAGCAGGACGCACTGCACTGAATGTAAATAGCAGGAACGGATCTAGCTGAACACTGTGAGCAGGACGCACTGCACTGAATGTAAATAGCAGGAACGGATCTAGCTGAACACTGTGAGCAGGACGCACTGCACTGAATGTAAATAGCAGGAACGGATCTAGCTGAACACTGTGAGCAGGACGCACTGCACTGAATGTAAATAGCAGGAACGGATCTAGCTGAACACTGTGAGCAGGACGCACTGCACTAAATGTAAATACCAGGAACGGATCTAGCTGAACACTGTGAGCAGGACGCACTGCACTGAATGTAAATAGCAGGAACGGATCTAGCTGAACACTGTGAGCAGGACGCACTGCACTGAATGTAAATAGCAGGAACGGATCTAGCTGAACACTGTGAGCAGGACGCACTGCACTGAATGTAAATAGCAGGAACGGATCTAGCTGAACACTGTGAGCAGGACGCACTGCACTGAATGTAAATAGCAGGAACGGATCTAGCTGAACACTGTGAGCAGGACGCACTGCACTGAATGTAAATAGCAGGAACGGATCTAGCTGAACACTGTGAGCAGGACGCACTGCACTGAATGTAAATAGCAGGAACGGATCTAGCTGAACACTGTGAGCAGGACGCACTGCACTGAATGTAAATAGCAGGAACGGATCTAGCTGAACACTGTGAGCAGGACGCACTGCACTGAATGTAAATAGCAGGAACGGATCTAGCTGAACACTGTGAGCAGGACGCACTGCACTGAATGTAAATAGCAGGAACGGATCTAGCTGAACACTGTGAGCAGGACGCACTGCACTGAATGTAAATACCAGGAACGGATCTAGCTGAACACTGTGAGCAGGACGCACTGCACTGAATGTAAATAGCAGGAACGGATCTAGCTGAACACTGTGAGCAGGACGCACTGCACTGAATGTAAATAGCAGGAACGGATCTAGCTGAACACTGTGAGCAGGACGCACTGCACTGAATGTAAATAGCAGGAACGGATCTAGCTGAACACTGTGAGCAGGACGCACTGCACTGAATGTAAATAGCAGGAACGGATCTAGCTGAACACTGTGAGCAGGACGCACTGCACTGAATGTAAATAGCAGGAACGGATCTAGCTGAACACTGTGAGCAGGACGCACTGCACTGAATGTAAATAGCAGGAACGGATCTAGCTGAACACTGTGAGCAGGACACACTGCACTAAATAGTCTAGATAGAAGATAACAGGAACGGATCTAGCTAAACTGAATACAGTGTATATATATATATGCAACACCTGGGATGCATATATATACACAATACACTGTAAGTGCAGCTAACTGACTGACTGTTCTGCCTAATCTATCTAACTCAAATCAAATGACACTGTCTCTCTCTCTCTCTATCTCTCAGCACACCGGAACACACACTACACAGGGCCGCCGTGCAGGCGGCCTTATATAGTGTGGGGTGTGTACTAAATCCCCTGAGCCATAATTGGCCAAAGCCACCCTGGCTTTGGCCAATTACAGCTCTCTCTACTGACGGCGCTGTGATTGGCCAAGCATGCGGGTCATAGTGCATGCTTGGCCAATCATCAGCCAGCAATGCACTGCGATGCCGCAGTGAATTATGGGCCGTGACGCGCCACACGAATTTGGCGCGAACGGCCCATATCGTTCGCAATTCGACGGACGGTCGAACAGCCGATGTTCGAGTCGAACATGGGTTCGACTCGAACACGAAGCTCATCCCTATTGAGGAGGCTTACAATCATTATTTGCATGGGAAGCCTCCAAAAACCAATCAACCTCTACATGACTGTTCAAGCAGGTTTATAACTACTTTTCATCATAAATATAAACACATGGAAAAATTTTTGGAAAAACACTGGGGGATCTTATATCAAGATCCCCACCTAAAATCCTCTCTCCCTGTTCGCCCAAAAGTTATCTACCGTAGGGCTCCAAATCTAAAAACTAAGATTGCACCAAGCAAACTAAAATCTACCCCAGTCACACAACCAGGACCCACTCTGATCCCCCTGGTGGGCATGTACCAATGCCGTAAGGCTTTATGTAAAACTTGCAGTTTTGTCCAACATGGACAGTAGTTTTTTACCACCAAGGGCAAGACCTATGGTCTTAAGGAATTCTTCAACTGCTCGTCGGACTTTGTCATCTACGGCCTAACTTGTCCTTGTGGCCTAATCTATGTAGGCTGAACAATTAGGACCCTTAGACAAAGATTCGGTGAGCACAGAAGACTAATCGAAGGGGGCACTGACCCCATAGTGTCCCAAGGCATTTTGCTATGGCCCACCAGAGCTCCACGGTGGGCCTTAAAGTTTGGGTCATCGAACAGATTTCCAGATCCCTCTCGGCCGCAGAAAGATTCAAGAAACTCTGCGCCCGTGAGACCTATTGGATTTACACCTTAGATGTACTTTCGCCTGGGGGTATAAATGAGAGCATTGAGATCGCCACGATATTATAAATAAACTTATTCTTCAGCATATTTCAATATTGCACCATGATCCTGAGAGTGCCTCTAAATAATCGCCCTAACCCAATAAATATTCCCCAAATTAACATTTAAACAAATACTTACTTTTCCAAACAATGATTGCTCACCCCCTCTTCTAAATAATGATTGTTCATTTTAATATGTTTTTAAATAATGATTGTTTATTATCATCATTATTTAGCTCCCATTTTTTTCTTTTTTTTTCTATTTTTATTTTTCTATTTATTTTTATTATTATTATTACTTTTCATTTTCTTTATTTTCATTAAATTCATTTTATTTTATTTTATTTTATTTTATTTTATTTTTATTTTATTTATTTTTATGTTTATTATTATTTCTATTATTATTATTATTTTTATTTTTGTTTTGCTGGCCATATTTATATAGATACCCCAAAACAACAGCCTTCTTCCCGTTATAATACTTTTAAAGAGAATTCTGTAAAATAACAGTTCAGTCCTGATCTATTGTCCATTGTTTTTAGATGAAACCACATTCGTTCCTTAATATGCTTACTCCGGCCCCTCCTCTTCCCTCCTCCTCTCTCCCTCCCCCGTCCCTCCCTTCCTTCTACATAAGCCAGTCTTACTATCTATCTATAGCTTGATGAAGGAGCGCGGCTACCAGAACATCGTAGCCCGTACGCTCAGGAAACGCGCCGCGGCCCTGCGACGTCACAGCTGTGCGCTTTCCCTCCATCTGCGTTCCAAGCCTCATCTGGATTTCCATCATTACCGCGGCCGGCATTAGCGGTATTCCAGGAGCTACACGCAGACCTGCCAGCACCACTGTGACCCACTGGATGAACTGCCCCATGATGGATCATTTCTCTGGCTTCCTAGATGCCTTTTTTTACACTACCAAAATGTGAGTTGTTTGCATATTGCTTTTAAAAATAAAAAACGGCCTTTTATACTACACCCAGAGGCGCCTCCCTTCCTTGTGTTTTTTCTATAGTGCAGGTAAACCAGGGAATTTTATTTCTAAAAATACCATACAGAAAATGGATAAAAGTGATCACAATTGAAATAAAATCTAAGCAGCGTAAGGAAGGGGAGATTTCCCGACGCGTTTCGACCAAGAGGGTCTTCAACAGGGGCATGAGCTTCCCCCTTCACGCTGCTCCTATATATAAATATCTAATCAAATAAGATAACCCCTATAGCCAATCACAGTGGAGCTACAAAGGTCAAGTAATCAGGAACTGGATCCTGTTGATCGCTAGACCAATCAGAATCATGAATAAAACAGCCGGTGAGTGTAGAACCCAATAGCGCAGTCTAATAGTGAGACTGACGCCTGGAGACCTCCCCACCGCATGGCAAACAATAGTGAACATCACTTCCTGGTCATGTGATGTGGTGTGAAGGGGCGGTGTCCCGGCTCCCTGACCCAATCAATAACCACCAAAAGGTGCACAGGAAGGGAGAGGGTAGTCACGGAAACCGAATCTCCTCAGCTCAAGTCCCGATCACATGATCGGATCTGGTGCTGTCACATGGCTAAAGACATCAATGTGAAAATAAACAATAATAATGGCAAACACTAGATGGCAGCACTAAAGGGAAATAGTGCTAGCAAGTGGTGATAAACCAAAACAGAAAATAAGCATTACTGAACAATACTAAGCAGCATTACCTAAATCGGACACTAGATGTCCCAAATAGATCTATACCAGTACATACAAAATATACATAGCAATGAAAGAAAAAATTATAAAAATATTAACATGGCTGTTGGGTAATCTAATACAAATAATCCATATATTGAATTGAATAAATGAATAAATAATACATATAATTTCCCAATATATGATTGGAACGGAGAATTAGGAAATAAAAACATGGAACAAATTGGTATTGTAAGGAAAAGGAATAAATGAAAAAATACACTGATAATAACACAATAATAAATCAGCAAAAAAAGGGAAGGGGGGGCAAAAGAAACCCCCATACCTTAAAGGGACATAAAAAATGAACAGGCAGAAATGGAAAAATCGTACATGAAAAATGCATGACTACTAGGATGTATTGATAAACGAGTTGAGGTCCCACTCGGCGTTCATCCCAAACGGAAAGAAGGACCTCAGCTCGTAGATCCAGTAGGTTTCGAGGCGTGATACGCCACGTAATCGCGTTCACCCCTCCAGTGTGGGACAAATCTGTCTATGACCTGGAAGAGGGTGTCTGAAGGGTCTCTATTATGATGTTGCAAATAGTGTCTCGGTACCGTATGTTTGCTCTTTCCCCCTTTAATGCCGGTGATATGCTCATTAACACGAATGGAGAAGGTCCTGATGGTACGTCCGACATATTGTTTATGACAAGGACATGTTATCAAATAAACAATATATTGAGATGCACATGTGGCAAACTCCTTCATGTGATATACACGAGACATTACTGTGGATGTAAAGGTTAGTAGCTTTTGTCTGCCTGCACTATTGTGGTGGCATACGTTGCACTTACGGCAAGGGTAAAAACCCTTGCAGTCTTGGAAGAAGGATATCTTTTTGGGTGGATCGATAACATTAGGGGCAATCTTCCCCTGAATGGATCTTGCACCTCAAAAATCACTGGTGCTCGTTCGGGAAGAACGGGACCCAATAGTCTATCATTCAAAAGCACCCTCCAATGTTTCTTAAGGATGTTTTTGACCTGTTTAGACTGTATAGAATGCGTGGTGGTGAAAGCCCACTTAAAACTAGAGTCTGAGGTATTTTTGGGACGCTCCGTCAATGTGGCCGTTCTCTCCACAGCCAAGACGGCATTAATCTCCTCATCCAAATGGTCTAGTCCATAACCCTTTTCAAGAAATCTTTTCTTGAGCAACTGTGATTGGACTAAAAAATCAGATGTTTTGCTACAGTTGCGGCGTAGCCTAAGGAATTGGCCACGTGGGATTGCTTTAAGCCATTGTTCTTGATGGCAACTCTCGACCGGAATGTACCCATTCCGGTCGGTGGGTTTGAAATAGGTTTTGAATTCCAAGTGGTCATCCATGGCCATAATCTCTAAATCAAGGAAATGAACATGAGAGGAGCTGGCCTCATAGCTTAGGGAGATACCCCTATCATTGGAGTTTAGGATGGTCATATAGTCATCCAGGGACTGGCGATCTCCATCCCATAGGAGGAGGATGTCGTCTATGTACCTGGCCCAGAGGACTAACTCCGGCCTCCGGTCAACATAGAAGACATCCTCCTCCCATTGTGCCATAAAAAAATTGGCGAGGCTGGGCACAAATTTAGCGCCCATAGCCACGCCTCTCTTCTGTAGGAAGAACTGGTTCTGAAACCAGAAGTAATTGTGCCGAGTGGCAAAACGCAACAGTTACATAATAAAGTTACGCTGTAGGAGGGGAAGTTGAGAATCCCTAGACAAAAAACTCTCGACCGCTTCAAAACCAAGCCGATGGGGTATGCACGTATAAAGTGCCGCCACATCGGCTGTGGCAAGGAGCATCCCTTTTTTGAAAGGCGTGGATTCTAAAAGTTTGATGGTGTCCCTCGTATCCTTTAAATACAAAGCGGTAGATCTAACCAGTGGTTGTAAATAGTGGTCCACGTATTTACCAATTCGAGCTGTGACCGAGTCAATCCTGCTGACTATGGTTCGGTCAGGGGGATTGACTGGGTCCTTATGGACCTTGGGAAGATAATAAATTGTAGGGATACGAGGAGCAAGGGGGACCAAAAAGCTTTTTTCTTTTTTGTTCAGAATCCCTAAAGAAAAACCCTCATTAACAAGATGTAATAACTGTTTTTTATAAATGGTGGTTGGGTCATTAGGAATGACACTATATGTGTCAGTATCACTCAACAGTCTATACATTTCCTTAAGATAATTGGCTTTATCCAAAACTACAATACCACCCCCCTTATCTGCGGGGCGGATAATGAGATTTTTCCTTTCGCACAACATTTCAAGTCCCTTTTTAACCTCAGATTTAATATAAACTCTTTTTTTATTATTACGAGACAATTTTTCAAGGTCTTCCAGCACAAGGTTTTTAAACACCTGTACTGAGGGGGCCAAAGACCCAGGGGGATTGAATAAGGAGGGATTGCTCAATCCCCAGTGCAAGACAGTCCTTGATTCGGACGTGGTGGCTGAAATTCGAGGAGTAATACTCTACGTCTGGGAAGGTAGGATGGTTTGAGCCAAAAAATGTCTCTGGACACTGAGTTTTCGTGTGTACTTAAGAACATCAATGAAGGTAGAGAACCTATTAAGGGGTCTGGGGGGAACGAACTTCAGACCTTTGTCAAGAACTGTTTGTTCTGCCTTGGTCAGAGTACATGAACTAAGATTAAAAATGCCTGTATTCCCTAGGTCCTTTTCCTTTTGGCCTTGGACCCTCCACCCCCCTCTGGTCCCTCTTTTCCTTCTGAATTTCTTGGGTGTCCTTCCACAGACCTGTGAAAACCCAAAGGTTGGGTGGGACCCGAGTAATTAGAATTGGAGTAGTAGGGTGTTCTATTATAAGAATCCACATCCCCATCGTAATGTGAATATGGATCTGAAAAATTACCGTAAGAATCATTATCATACAGTGGAGCAAAACGGTTGTTGGTGTGAACCGGAGTACGGTAACCATAATCCGGATCATACTGTGACCTTTGACTGTTAGGTCCATGGTTTCCATTTGGAGGAGGGCCTCTGGGATACTGTCTATATTGAGAATCTACTGATGGATTATTGTACTGGCCTCTTCCTCTCTCTCTGGGTCCACCTCCTCCCCGCAACCGTGGGGTGGGTGGAAGAGGGGGGGGGTCCCTTGGGGTTTGGGCAGGCAGCGGTCTAGGTCCTGGTCTATTGGACCCAGAACGTTTATGTCCCTGTACCTGGGGAGGTTCGTAGGTTAATTTATTATTTATTCATTTATTCAATTCAATATATGGATTATTTGTATTAGATTACCCAACAGCCATGTTAATATTTTTATATTTTTTTCTTTCATTGCTATGTATATTTTGTATGTACTGGTATAGATCTATTTGGGACATCTAGTGTCCGATTTAGGTAATGCTGCTTAGTATTGTTCTGTAATGCTTATTTTCTGTTTTGGTTTATCACCACTTGCTAGCACTATTTCACTTTAGTGCTGCCATCTATAGTGTTTGCCATTATTATTGTTTATTTTCACATTGATGTCTTTAGCCATGTGACAGCACCAGATCCGATCATGTGATCGGGACTTGAGCTGAGGAGATTCGGTTTCCGTGACTACCCTCTCCCTTCCTGTGCACCTTTTGGTGGTTGTTGATTGGGTCAGGGAGCCAGGACACCACCCCTTCACACCACATCACATGACCAGGAAGTGATGTTCACTATTGTTTGCCATGCGGTGGGGAGGTCTCCAGGCGTCAGTCTCACTATTAGACTGCGCTATTGGGTCCTACACTCACCGGCTGTTTTATTCATGATTCTGATTGGTCTAGCGATCAACAGGATCCAGTTCCTGATTACTTGACCTTTGTAGCTCCACTGTGATTGGCTATAGGGGTTATCTTATTTGATTAGATATTTATATATAGGAGCAGCGTGAAGGGGGAAGCTCATGCCCCTGTTGAAGACCCTCTTGGTCGAAACGCGTCGGTCGATCTCCCCTTCCTTACGCTGCTTAGATTTTATTTCAATTGTGATCACTTTTATCCATTTTCTGTATGGTATTTTTAGAAATAAAAATCCCTGGTTTACCTGCACTATGCAGAAGCTTTTTATTTTTTATTTGCATATTATCCCGATGCAAGAAACTGCCTTCCAGTAGCCCTACTTCCATCACGGGGTCTGGATCAAATCTGTCCCCGGCTTCTCCTTGGAACACATCCTTGAGGTCTATTGACTGATATCCAGTTGGCGGCCCTTCTTGATGTTTCTTCATTCCACCAGAGAAGTCGAGAAGTGAGACAGAGGTTCCACCGTTCCGGATATCGTTTTCCAGCCTAGGTTTGGCTCCATGCACCATTGACTCCATGTCATACGACAGTGGAGTCCACGTCATCTGGTAAGAGTACCCATCTTATCTTACTTCCTGATGTTTTCATTCTGATGCCCCATATCGAGATGTTGGTTTACAGCTGCGGAAGTTCTGTACCCCGTTGTTGACTCATAGTCACAGATCCACATCGTGCACTATTGACTTTAATTTCCAGTCTCACATCATTTTTATTGGTTCATACCAGTTCCTCTTATTAATTTGAGTTTGGAATCATCCATTTACCATATGTGGACACTTTATACTGTGTTTGTTCATTTCACTTCACTTATGGTTTTTGCACATATGCTTTACTGTTCAGTACAGCATCTCTTACTTAATTGTTTCACTACACCCTAACTTCCCAATATTTCTTAGTGCTGCATTTTTTTCCTAGTTACCAGTTATTGTTTGTCACAATGTATGCAGCTGCTGGCTCACATATATTTTATTTTTGCTATTAGAGCGCAGTGTTTTCATATTCTCTTGTATCTTATTTGACTTTTTGTACACAGCTGCTCTCCTTCTTTTATTTAGTCCTTTTTTCCCATCACTGCTAATAAGATGGATGTGTTTGAGTACAGAACGTCCAGATCTCTAAACACTGATGGGGTGTTTATTAATACCAACCCTGATTCAGAGATGAGTGGGATGTTCATCAGGCTTAAAAACCTGATGGTGAGTGAAATACATCTTCAATGGGATAAGGCTTTTCTGGAACAGTACATCAAAGAAGGGATGGTTCCTAGAGGCTTGAGGTGGGATATCCATCCCCAACAAGACAAGCCAGATCTTGAATCTTGGTTCAAATATTTTAATGAAATAAATGTTCTGGGTCCAATAGACCAGGACCTAGACCGCTGCCTGCCCAACCCCCAAGGGATTCCCCCCCCCCTCTTCTTCCACCCACCCCACAGGTCCGGGGAAGAGATGGACCCAGAGAGAGAGGAAGAGGCCAGTACAATAATCCATCAGTAAATTCTCAATACAGACAGTATCCCAGAGGCCCTCCTCCAAATGGAAACCATGGACCTTATGGTCAAAGGTCACAGTATGATCCAGATTATGGTTACCGTACTCCAGTTCACACCAACAACCGTTTTGCTCCACTGTATGATAATGATTCTTACGGTAATTTTTCAGATCCATATTCACATTACGATGGAGATGTGGATTCTATAATAGAACACCCTACTACTCCAATTCTAATTACTCGGGTCCCACCCAACCTTTGGGTTTTCACAGGTCTGTGGAAGGGCACCCAAGAAATTCAGAAGGAAAAGAGGGACCAGAGGGGGGTGGAGGGTCCAAGGCCAAAAGGAAAAGGACCTAGGGAATACAGGCATTTTTAATGTTAGTTCATGTACTCTGACCAAGGCAAAACAAACAGTCCTTGACAAAGGTCTGAAGTTTGTTCCCCCCAGACCCCTTAATAGGTTCTCTACCTTCATTGATGTTCTTAAGTACACACGAATACCCAGTGTCCAGAGACATTTTTTGGCTCAGACCATCCTACCTTCCCAGACGGAGAGTATTACCCCTCGAATTTCAGCCACCACGTCCGAATCAAGGACTGTCTTGCACTCGGGATTGAGCAATCCCTCCTTATTCAATCCCCCTGGGTCTTTGGCCCCCTCAGTACAGGTGTTTAAAAACCTTGTGCTGGAAGACCTTGAAAAATTGTCTCGTAATAATAAAAAAAGAGTTTATATTAAATATGAGGTTAAAAAGGGACTTGAAATGTTGTGCGAAAGGAAAAATCTCATTATCCGCCCTGCAGATAAGGGGGGTGGTATTGTAGTTTTGGATAAAGCCAATTATCTTAAGGAAATGTATAGACTGTTGAGTGATACTGACACATATAGTGTCATTCCTAATGACCCGACCACCATTTATAAAAAACAGTTATTACATCTTGTTAATGAGGGTTTTTCTTTAGGCATTCTGAACAAAAAAGAAAAAAGCTTTTTGGTCCCCCTTGCTCCTCGTATCCCTACAATTTATTATCTTCCCAAGGTCCATAAGGACCCAGTCAATCCCCCTGGCCGACCCATAGTCAGCGGGATTGACTCGGTCACAGCTCGAATTGGTAAATACGTGGACCACTATTTACAACCACTGGTTAGATCTACCGCTTCGTATTTAAAGGATACGAGGGACACCATCAAACTTTTAGAATCCACGCCTTTCAAAAAAGGGATGCTCCTTGCCACAGCCGATGTGGCGGCACTTTATACGTGCATACCCCATCGGCTTGGTTTTGAAGCGGTCGAGAGTTTTTTGTCTAGGGATTCTCAACTTCCCCTCCTACAGCGTAACTTTATTATGCAACTGTTGCGTTTTGCCACTCGGCACAATTACTTCTGGTTTCAGAACCAGTTCTTCCTACAGAAGAGAGGCGTGGCTATGGGCGCTAAATTTGTGCCCAGCCTCGCCAATTTTTTTATGGCACAATGGGAGGAGGATGTCTTCTATGTTGACCGGAGGCCGGAGTTAGTCCTCTGGGCCAGGTACATAGACGACATCCTCCTCCTATGGGATGGAGATCGCCAGTCCCTGGATGACTATATGACCATCCTAAACTAAAATGATAGGGGTATCTCCCTAAGCTATGAGGCCAGCTCCTCTCATGTTCATTTCCTTGATTTAGAGATTATGGCCATGGATGACCACTTGGAATTCAAAACCTATTTCAAACCCACCGACTGGAATGGGTACATTCCGGTCGAGAGTTGCCATCAAGAACAATGGCTTAAGGGGGGCGTGGCCTGGCCTGACACGGAGATGGCTGCTTGATTCCTCAGCTCCCGCCATCGCACGACTTAACCTTCATTAACCGGAGGCTCAGCCGAACAAAAACCGTCACATAACATGGGGACTGCGTCCAGGAACACCTCAGCCTCCCGTTCCCGCTCCCCGAGGGGTCATTCGGAACACACGGACCACAATATCCCCGAAATGTTCCGGACGGGTAGAAGCAACATGGCATCTTCCCGCCATAGGAGCTCACAGGCCGCAATGTCCTCTCAGCAGGGATCACCGTCTCTCGCCCCGCCGGTAAGCCTGCCGGGGGAACTTCTGCAAGAGGAACAACCCCACCACCAACTAACCATAAATGATCTGCGGATGATAGCCACTGATATAAAAGACACTCTGTCGGCGGCCATAGCAGACCTCCGCCTAGAATTCCGTACCCTGTCCGACAGGGTTACCACAGCGGAACACCTGGCCGAACAACAAAATCTTCAACTGCACAAAACCACCCGCCATGTAGATGCACATACCCTACAGATGAGGGACATGCAGAGACACCTCGAAGATCTCGATAATCGGGGCAGAAGACACAACCTGAGGATCCGGGGGCTCCCGGAATCGATTGAAGGAGATCAACTGACCCCATCGATAATCAGCCTATTCAATGGCATTCTACACAGGCCCCTCCAGACGCCGGTGGAATTTGAACGAATCCATCGCGCATTGAGACCTAAAGGAAGGGACACTGACCCACCCAGGGATATAATCTGCTGCTTGATTGATTACAAAGTCAAAGAGGACATTCTTAGACAGGCTAGAGGCATTCCACAGCTAATACATGAAGGGAAACCCATACAGATATTCCAGGATCTCTCAGGCATCACTCTGCAACACAGGAGAGATCTGAAACCCCTGCTGGACACCCTTCGCACCAGAGGCATAAACTACAAATGGAAGTTTCCCTTCTGCCTGGCTGCCACATCACAAGGTCGCACTGCTTTTCTCAAAGTACCGGAGGATCTTCCCCACTTCTATGAGACCCTCAATATTCCCGCTGTGGAAGTACCTAACTGGTATGCGGACTTTCGACGCTCAGCTGTGCGGAGAGAACAACACCTTGAATCGCCTATGGAAACCACGAATGCAGGGCACAGGAGGAGAAGATCACCCTCTGCCTCAACATACCATGACTCTCGCAGCGCCCAACACCGCAACCTCAGCTCAGCCGACTCACCTTCTTCCAGAAGGGCCAGAAGGGATCGCTAATGCCCCAGGGCAATACCTCATTGCGTTTTCACAGTGACCCTCTTTTCCTGTTGAGCTTCGTTAGGCTCTTTATGTTTTCTACTACTGTTCCTGGTCACTAAGTTATGGACAAACCTCTCATATATGCGCCTCCCCCTAACGTTATCGCCCTAGTACAAGACAAACATTGAGTACAAATGCCATGTATGAGTTAATGAGTTAATGCAGTTTATTGTTGGGACCCAAAAGGACCTTCAACTGACACACTTCTTTTGCGGGCCTCACATAACGAAAGCGACAAACTACAACACCCAGAATGCAACGCACACCGGACGTACGAGGGGACCCTCGCACAGGATACGGAAACTCCCTAGCCTTCATCCGGCGGAACAGGAACTCCGACATACTCACCGCCACAGAGACGGAAGTATTACAACACTGCGACTCCTGTCACAGCCCCTACGGCCTACTGGACACACAGATTCGCACCCGCTGACGTCGGAACCACACGGAAGGTCGTTTACCGGAACAGTCGTAAGGATACCCGTGATCAACCTCGCACGAGTCACCTGACAACGCACTACGTCATCCGGAACCCCTGGATGACTTGCGCTCCACGGAAGACCACCCCGGAAATATCACCTATAGAGATGCTCGGCACACACATCCACAGCTTAGAACCTCAATGCAGCAACGGCTCCTCTCTGTCAAACAGACTGCATGACACCGGCGGGATCTCTCTCCCCTCACTCCGTGCGTCTACCAAGAACCACTCCCATTATTACCCATTCTTAACCCAAAAACCTACAGCTGGAGTGAACATCGGAACATACAAGGTATTTGGCCATAGACCATACACGCCCCAAGACGGCGCCCAGGACACATTTAAGGTCTTATGCTCCAAATTCATTATATGCAAGCATTATGTCCCTAGTTCCTCAATCCCTAGGGTCATTGAATGGGAGGGAGTAACCTAATATATACAGGATATATTTCTTAAGTAGCCACGGACTCTAGCAACTTTAGACGTCATAACTTACAAGTACACCCTGAGTTTAGCATTTTGGGTGTTGATGTTTGTCACTTGGTTAATATACTTTGTTCATGGGCCACTGTTGGTTATTCCACGCTTGACCAGTATTTTCAGCTGCTCAAGACGTGGAATCCTTTCAACTTCCTCGGTATTCGCACCCCTGTCTGATATGCCATGACACGCTCATGTGATTATCCAGGGCATTTTCATTCTGGCACGGGAGTGGCCACCGTGGTCTACCTAGATACCTTGCAGAGGCTGATACCGAAGAAATTACTCATTTTGTTCCTTCTTACAAGAACGGTTATTAATGTTATAGTTTATTATTGGATATCTATCTAGATGCTTGTATGCACATTCTTGTTGGCATGAGTAGTACACTCTTTTCCTACAGGCTCTTTCCACACCCCTCCATTTACCCTCATTCTGCCCGACGGCAGTGCGGTGGCGGGACACTCACTCATTCCCTCTATACCTCTGCCAGCTCTCCTGTGCCGGGCTTACTCCAACCCCCACACAGCTTTGGAGTTGTGTACAGGCCTGTTTGTAACGGGTAGTGCGCAACCCCCGAGCTGTACATTACCGATCCCTTACTATAAAGTGAGGACACGGGACATTTCAATATCCCAGTGGACTCATCGGTTAATCTACTGAGTTCTTAGACGTCAATCGTAACCTTTCTCTCCTATACAAATAAAAGAAAATCTTCCCTGACCACACCTCCCCTCCCCCTCACTCCTCCCTTGTTAATTTTTACTTGCTCATCTCTATCCTTTACTCTTGACCCCGACGGAAATAATGGACTCAAATCGAACGACAAACACCGGGTCGGAATCACACCCCCCCCTAAATCTCCTCTCTATCAATATCCGAGGCTTAAACACACGCCCGAAAAACGTTCTCTCCTACTCGACGCGCTACATAAGTCTAAATCACACATAGCCTTAATCCAAGAAACACACTTCAGAACAGACGCTATCCCCAGACTACACAGCAAACGATTTCCCACAATCCATCATGCCACCAACGACAGCGCGAAATCAAAAGGTGTCTGCATTCTCATAGCCAAAGATTGCCCATTTACTGTCTCAGACACACATATTGACCCACAAGGACGATTCCTCTTCCTGAAAGGCACCCTATTTGGGAAAAGAATCACAATTGCCAATCTATACACCCCGAATGCACACCAAGTGTCCTTTTTTCGGGATACATTACAATCACTCGCGGCTTTTAGCTCGGGCACACTAATAATCGGAGGCGATTTCAACGTACCTCTCAACCCAGCTATTGACACTTCTAATGGCCACTCCTCCATCACATATAGAGCCCTCCGTGCCATAAAACAACAACTCAGTGATCTGCTAGTACATGACACCTGGCGCACCATGAACCCTAACGAAAAAGACTACACATTCTTCTCTACGCCACACTCTAAATATTCACGAATCGACTATTTTTTTATATCCCAAGATGATCTCCCTCTGCTGAAACACACCTCTATTGAACCAATGGTTCTGTCAGATCATAACCCAATTACAATGTCCCTTCACATTCCCAACAAACTGGTACGTCCACACATCTGGAGACTAGACAACTCCTTACTTGCAGATCTAGATATCTCAAATAAGGTTTCCCAACACCTCACAAATTACTTCACAGACAACGAACCGGGTGATACTTCGCGAGACGTGGTCTGGGCCGCACATAAATGCGTTATACGGGGCACGCTTATTTCAATAGCAGCGCACCGAAATAAGCTCAGAAAAGCTAAACTGGATGAACTGACCGCACGCATCTCTCAACTTGAACAAAAACATAAAAAATCGCTGGCGTTGGACGCACTCACAGCTCTGACACATGCCAGAACTGAACTACTAAACGAATTACACTCCAGACTTAAGCGCAAGTATACGCTGCAACAAAAATGTTTCTACGAATACGGCAACAAATCGGGGAAGCTCCTTGCGAGAGCCCTGCAGGCGAAACGTGCGGCCCAGACCATACACACAATCAAAGACCCTTCAGGAAAACCGTCCGTCACTTCTGGAGACATAGCGAAACAATTTGTGACCTACTTCACAGACCTATATAACCTTCAACCCGCCTCACAAACAGAGACTCCAGAGGATAGACGGACAACAATTCAAACATTTCTCTCCCAATACGCTCCCGCTCCTCTCACGACAGAAGACACCGCCTCACTAGACTCCCCATTGACAATAGAAGAAACCACTCTAGCACTAAAGCAGATGAAACCAGGTAAAAGCCCGGGACCTGATGGGCTCTCTGTAGCGTATTATAAATCTTTCTCTGATATTCTTATACCCCCCTTAGTTAAGGCGCTGAACAATCTCTCGCCCCAAAGCACAGCCTCCAAAGACATATTAGAAGCCCACATAACACTTATTCCCAAACCCGGTAAGGACTCTACCATGGTCTCCAACTACCGCCCAATTTCCCTTCTTAATGCGGATATTAAAATATACGCCAAAGCTATTGCCAACCGCCTATTACCACTTATACCCAAACTAATATCCACAGACCAAGTGGGCTTTGTCCCGGGAAGGGAAGCCCGGGACAACACCACTAAAGCCCTAGACATTCATTACTGGATGACCACCAATAACGTTAAGGGCTTTTTCTTGTCCTTGGACGCGGAGAAGGCGTTCAACAGGGTTGCTTGGGACTATATGGAAGCCACACTACACGCTATAGGCCTCCCACACCAACTGATCCATATGATTATGGCTTTGTATTCAACACCCACTGCAAAAATAAGAGTGAACGGGCACCTGTCGAGCACCTTCTCCGTCTCCAACGGAACAAGACAGGGCTGCCCCCTGTCCCCCTTAATCTTCATCCTCACGATGGAACCACTCCTCCGCAAACTTAAAGTAAACCCAAATATTAAAGGGGTGGAAGTGGACCATAAACAATTTAAACTTGCGGCTTATGCGGATGATGTTCTGCTATTTCTAACGGACCCAATTACTACTTTGCCTAACCTTCTCAAAGATTTTGCCACATTCAAATATCTATCCAACCTGCAAATCAACCTAGCTAAGTCCAAAGCCCTTAACGTCTCCTTATCTACCGAAATAGTTGCCCAATGCAAGCAAAATTTCCCTTTCAGCTGGGAACCCCAGGCTCTCACATACCTAGGCATTAAAATACCCTCCAAACTTACAGAGATCTATAAGCTGAATTTCCTACCCATCCTAAACACTATACGAACAGACTTACATAAATGGACCATGGGGACGTTTTCATGGTTTGGAAGGGCAGCTGTCCTAAAAATGAACGTGCTCCCCAGACTGTTATATCTATTTCAGACCGTTCCCATCCAAATTCCCCTCGACTTCTTCACCACCTTAAAAAAGCTCTGTAGAAACTTTATATGGTCATCCAAACAGCCCAGATTAAATTGGAAAAGACTAACGTACCCTAAGTCGCAAGGGGGATTAAACATTCCAGACATGCAAAAATATTATTGGGTATGCCACCTAGCTAGAATTGTGGACTGGCATGCCAACGATTCTAGCAGGGACTGGGTCTATATTGAGAGCGCCTCCACCCCGATACCAATACGTGCGCTACCGTGGATCAACCCACAATCAATTCCAACACAAGTCAAACTAAACCCATTCATCCACTCCACATTAATAAATTTCAAAGCAGCCTGCAATCCACTGAAATTGAAACCTTTTCCGGGCCCCATGACACCTCTGGAAAACAATCCAGAGTTTACTCCAGGAATACGCACCCTCCACCCAACAACAGACCCCAACAGACCACAACTCAAGCTTCATCAACTGTTCCGAAATGGAAACTTCTTGACGCTCCATGACCTTACTTCTACATTCCCAAACTACCACATTCCCTTCTACAAATTTTTGCAAATACGCCACTTCACCTATAGCCTCAAACCCACGGCTAACCTGTACAGAGATCTTACACCTTTTGAATTACTATGCAACAATTCCGAACCCCAGAGACACCTCATCTCCTCACTATATAAACTCCTATTTTCAACAGACGAAATCAAAACTGATGGCTTAATTAGAAGATGGGAACAGGACTTGAACATAGACCTTTCCGCAGAGGAGTGGCAACGAGCCCTCCATCATATGTATAAGGGCTCCTGCAACATTTCTACTCAAGAAAACAGATACAAAATCTTCACAAAATGGTATAGGACCCCCGACAGGATCCATATGTACCAACCTGACTTCCCTCCCCTATGCTGGCGTTGCAAAGCATCGAGAGGCACACTACTCCATATTTGGTGGGAATGCCCTCTCATCCAGACCTTCTGGTCCGAAATCCATCGGTTAATTTCGCTAATAACAACATTCACTCCTGACTTCACCCCGGCACAATATCTACTCCACCATACCTCTCTCCCACAACGCACGTATAGGAAATCCCTGGTGCTTCACCTCATTAACGCGGCAAACCTATGTATCCCAGTACACTGGAGAACCACACCCCCCCCACTATAACCGAATGGTTTCAACGGGTTGATAGAGTGGCGGAAATGGAAAGCCTTATTCACCAAACGGCAGATACGCCAACCAAATACACGAACATCTGGGCATGTTGGATTCATTTTAAATCGTCCCAATTACAGTCTAGTTCAACCACCCCTCACCCCTCAGACCCAGGAGGATCCACTAACACTTAACCGACTACCTAAGCCCACAAGTCACCACTCAATAACCATTACTCTCCGTCTTCCCCCCTCCCCTCCCATCCTCTCTTTCCACACTGCTACACCAATTGCTCCCTGCAAACTCCACACCCCTACAGGTGTGACAAACATGACTAGACACGATGAGAAAGTTAACACTACATCGGAACAAGTTTCCCGGCCTTAACTCGACATCACTGACTAACATTTCCAGTTACTCCTTCACCCGGGCACAGTTAGCGCCCATATAGGGGTGTTCGGGTGTAGGAGTGGAGATTACTTGGCCGGGAAAATTACATCTAGATGTGTTATCTTACACCACAGGGACATCTTAGGCATATTACAACTCCCATCTACGATTGTTATTCCAAACCTGGTGCTGTTCTTAATATTTCTCATTTTAATTTTTATATCCATCCCTACCTACGGTACATAACAGGCTCACTATTTGCCGATTCCTAATGCTATTACTACAACGTTATGTAATATGAACAATAACCATATATGCTGTACCTATCTATCTTATCCATTGTTAACTTGTAACATGTGCATATAACTGTTTACTTGTCTACTTTTGTGAAAACCTAATAAAATACTTTTGAAAAAAAAAAAAAAAAAAAAAAAAAAAAAAAAAAAAGAACAATGGCTTAAAGCAATCCCACGTGGCTAATTCCTTAGGCTACGCCGCAACTGTAGCAAAACATCCGATTTTTTAGTCCAATCACAGTTGCTCAAGAAAAGATTTCTTGAAAAGGGTTATGGACTAGACCATTTGGATGAGGAGATTAATGCTGTCTTGGCTGTGGAGAGAATGGCCACATTGATGGAGCGTTCGAAAAATACCTCAGACTCTAGTTTTAAGTGGGCTTTCACCACCACGCATTCTATACAGTCTAAACAGGTCAAAAACATCCTTAAGAAACATTGGAGGGTGCTTTTGAATGATAGACTATTGGGTCCCGTTCTTCCCGAACGAGCACCAGTGATTTTTAGAGGTGCAAGATCCATTCAGGGGCACATTGCCCCTAATGTTATCGATCCACCCAAAAAGATATCCTTCTTCCAAGACTGCAAGGGTTTTTACCCTTGCCGTAAGTGCAACGTATGCCACCACAATAGTGCAGGCAGACGAAAGCTACTAACCTTTACATCCACAGTAACGTCTCGTGTATATCACATGAAGGAGTTTGCCACATGTGCATCTCAATATATTGTTTATTTGATAACATGTCCTTGTCATAAACAATATGTCGGACGTACCATCAGGACCTTCTCTATTAGTGTTAATGAGCATATCACCGGCATTAAAGGGGGAAAGAGCAAACATACGGTACTGAGACACTATTTGTAACATCATAATAGAGACCCTTCAGGCACCCTCTTCCAGGTCATAGACAGATTTGTCCCACACTGAAGGGGTGAATCGCGATTACGTGGCGTATCACGCCTCGAAACCTACTGGATCTTCGAGTTGAGGTCCTTCTTTCCGTTTGGGATGAACGTTGCGTGGGACCTCAACTCGTTTATCAATACATCCTAGTAGTCATGCATTTTTCATGTACGATTTTTCCATTTCTGCTTGTTCATTTTTTATGTCCCTTTAAGGTATGGGGGTTTCTTTTGCCCCCCTTCCCTTTTTTTGCTTATTTATTATTGCGTTAATATCAGTGTCTTTTTTCATTTATTCCTTTTCCTTAAAATACCAATTTGTTCCATGTTTTTATTTCCTAATTTTCCGTTCCAATCATATATTGGGAAATTATATGTATTATTTATTCATTTATTCAATTCAATATATGGATTATTTGTATTAGATTACCCAACAGCCATGTTAATATTTTTATAATTTTTTCTTTCATTGCTATGTATATTTTGTATGTACTGGTATAGATCTATTTGGGACATCTAGTGTCCGATTTAGGTAATGCTGCTTAGTATTGTTCAGTAATGCTTATTTTCTGTTTTGGTTTATCACCACTTGCTAGCAATATTTCACTTTAGTGCTGCCATCTATAGTGTTTGCCATTATTATTGTTTATTTTCACATTGATGTCTTTAGCCATGTGACAGCACCAGATCCGATCATGTGATCGGGACTTGAGCTGAGGAGATTCGGTTTCTGTGACTACCCTCTCCCTTCCTGTGCACCTTTTGGTGGTTGTTGATTGGGTCAGGGAGCCGGGACATCGCCCCTTCACACCACATCACATGACCAGGAAGTGATGTTCACTATTGTTTGCCATGTGGTGGGGAGGTCTCCAGGCGTCAGTCTCACTATTAGACTGCGCTATTGGGTCCTACACTCACCGGCTGTTTTATTCATGATTCTGATTGGTCTAGCGATCAACAGGATCCAGTTCCTGATTACTTGACCTTTGTAGCTCCACTGTGATTGGCTATAGGGGTTATCTTATTTGATTAGATATTTATATATAGGAGCAGCGTGAAGGGGGAAGCTCATGCCCCTGTTGAAGACCCTCTTGGTCGAAACGCGTCGGGGGATCTCCCCTTCCTTATGCTGCTTAGATTTTATTTCAATTGTGATCACTTTTATCCATTTTCTGTATGGTATTTTTAGAAATAAAAATCCCTGGTTTACCTGCACTATGCAGAAGCTTTTTATTTTTTATTTGCATATTATCCCGATGCAAGAAACTGCCTTCCAGTAGCCCTACTTCCATCACGGGGTCTGGATCAAATCTGTCCCCGGCTTCTCCTTGGAACACATCCTTGAGGTCTATTGGCTGATATCCAGTTGGCGGCCCTTCTTGATGTTTCTTCACTCCACCAGAGAAGTCGAGAAGTGAGACAGAGGTTCCACCGTTCCGGATATCGTTTTCCAGCCTAGGTTTGGCTCCATGCACCATTGACTCCATGTCATACGACAGTGGAGTCCACGTCATCTGGTAAGAGTACCCATCTTATCTTACTTCCTGATGTTTTCATTCTGATGCCCCATATCGAGATGTTGGTTTACAGCTACGGAAGTTCTGTACCCCGTTGTTGACTCATAGTCACAGATCCACATTGTGCACTATTGACTTTAATTTCCAGTCTCACATCATTTTTATTGGTTCATACCAGTTCCTCTTATTAATTTGAGTTTGGAATCATCCATTTACCATATGTGGACACCTTATTCTGTGTTTGTTCATTTCACTTCACTTATGGTTTTTGCACATATGCTTTACTGTTCAGTACAGCATCTCTTACTTAATTGTTTCACTACACCCTAACTTCCCAATATTTCTTAGCGCTGCATTTTTTTCCTAGTTACCAGTTATTGTTTGTCACAATATATGCAGCTGCTGGCTCACATATATTTTATTTTTGCTATTAGAGCGCAGTGTTTTCATATTCTCTTGTATATATGTAATGACAGATCAAGTGACACTTAGATTGCACACAGGTGGACATCATGGGCTTCATAACAAAGGGGGTGAATACATATGCAAATGCCTATTATCATTTTTATATTTCTGAAAAATAGCTTTATGTATATATTTTTCTAATTTTACTTCACCAACTTAGACTATTGTGTTCTGATTCATCACATATAATTCAGATTAAAAAAACATTGAACTAAAGGCTATAATGTAACAAAATACATAAAAAGCCAAGGGGGGGAAATACTTTTGCAAGGCACTGTATGAGGTTGTGTCACATACAGAATTAAATCATCTGCAAAATGGGATAAATTTGAGTGGAGAGGGCCTACTGTGACATCTATGATATTAGGGTTCTGTCTTAGAGCTATGACTAGGTGTTCCATCATCAGGACATATAGGAGAGGAGACGAGGGACAGCCCTGTTGGGTACCAATGTATAAAGCAAAAGCGGGAGACAAAGAACCATTGACCCTGACTCTACCTGGAGGCGAGGAGTATAGTGACATGATTTGGGAAATCAGATGGGGCCAAGACCTATCTGCATGAGAGATATTTGAAGAAATTCCCAATTAACCAGATCCACCTGCATCAATTGGCAGAAGACATAAGGAAATATTTTGAAGGCAGGCATAATCTGTCAAAAGAATGATCTTCAAGGTGTTGTCTTTTGGTTTCACGCCCGTGTACAAAGCTGACCGGGTCTGGGTGCATGAGACGAGATAGCAGTGGTTGCAATCTCTTGGCTATGGTTTTGGAAAAGATTTATGGTCAACTCCAATTAGTGAGATGAGTCTATAATTTGAGGGGAATGATCCTTGTCAGACTTATGTATAAGTGAAATGTGAGATTCAAGGGATTGTGGAGGAAACATGGATCCATTTGCCAGGGAATTGAAGACTTTAGTCCAGCGGCAGCAAGTGAAGTTTTTAGGATGGGGGGTGCCAGACTCCTGCCACTTATAAATATAAGAAAGCAGTACAGCGCATAAGAAATCCTAAAAGAATTAATAAATGTCCATAAAAATAGTTCCAATTAGAGTCCAGCAATTGCTCCAGTGTTATTCGTGACATGCAACAGTAGATCGTTGTGACTATAGTGACATGGACCTCCACCAATGGTAGTACAAGCCGCTCACCTCCACGGATGGACCCCTGAGTTAATCAGTCAGGTCAAATCAGCATTCCCTCATAGGGATACAAGCAGGGGGCGGTGTAAGCAGATCCTGGTCAGACCTCAGCCATAAGACAATCTTGCAGTCATAACATGTAAATATATATAAAGAGAAAATCTAGTGCTCTCTGTTGTTAACTAGAAACGTGATTTATTAAATAAGCAGATAAAACACTCACAAGCATCGCACTGTACCCCAGTGCAAAGGAAAAACAGCGTGTGTGAAAGGATGATCAACATCGGATGGACGAGCGGAGCGCAGGTGACGTCACGATCCAGTGGGCGGTGCCGTACGCGTTATGTCCCTTACGGGGGGCGGGACTTCATCAGCGGCGGCTGCTGGTCGTGACTCACCCGCTTATATGCATAACATAGAAATAGTCTGACCAATCACCATAAAGGCGTCTCTATCACCATGGTGACAAGGGGAGGAATACTAAACAGCGCGATGTGAGTGAACAGAAATTGCTGCAATAAACATCCGCTGCGAATGCCCGCTACACTTTGTGAATCATAGAGCTGGCATATTTAAAATAAAATATAATATAAAATGAGCACTCAAATGAATTAACTAGTTGTCATCCCGCGCTCTGAACGATCATCCACGGAATCATCCCTTTTACATCATAGATAAAATATATGACTGACATCAATAGTAGAAATATCCATCTTAAAAAATCAATAATTTGACCCCTCCAAAAAACAAGAAAAAAGGGGGGGGGGGGGGGACTATTAGCTATTAGCGGTCTGAGATGAAGCAATTGACGTCAAATTCAACGTTCAAGCCCCCAGGGATGAGAACCTTAGTCTCATGTATCCAGTGCGATTCCCTGCGACTTAATTGACGTAGGAAATTGCCCCCTCTCCAATGTTTTTTAACTCTCTCAATGCCCCAAAAGCTAAGTCCTTTGGGATTTTGACCATGCACTGTTTTAAAATGTTTGGAGACATTGTGTGTCTTTAATCCCTTCTTGATGTTGTTAACATGTTCTCCTAAACGCACATGTAGGGGGCGTGATGTCCTTCCAACATATTGAAGACCACACTCACATTGGAGCATATACACGACCCCTACAGTGGTGCAGGTGATCAATTGGTCAATTTTATATTCTTTACCAGTTGACGTGGCCCTAAAATTCTTCCGTTTTTTGTTATTGCATTTAGAATGCTTGCAGGCTGTGCATCGCCCACAGGCATAAAAACCTGAGAGGAAAGAAAACAAACGGTTTTCAGATTGTATGGGGGGATCAACCACTCCTGGAGCAAGTTTATCACGCAAAGATGGGGCTTTTTTATATATGAACATCGGACGTGGTGGCAGCAGGGGACCCAGCACACGATCCTGTTTCAAAATAGGCCAATTTTTTGAAACTAATCTTTCAAACTGTTTATATTGAACATTATAATTGAGCACCATTTTGAAATTAGAGGCATCTGGACCAATTTCTTTAGCTTTATTCGCAATCAGTGGCGTCCTGTCCATGGCCAGGACCTTCTCAACCTCATTGTTCAGACTGTGTATGTTGTAACCTTTTTCCACGAATCTAGACGTAAGCAATGCCGACTGATCAACAAAATCATCAGCATAAGTGCAATTACGTCTAAGTCTAACAAATTGCCCCCTGGGAATATTACAAAGCCAAGATTTGTGATGGCAACTTCCCAGGGGGATGTAAGAGTTTCGATCCGTAGGTTTCAGGTAATTGCACAGTCTAAATCCTTCGCTCTCCTTCAAGATTTCAAGATCAAGAAAAACAATCTTTTCTTTACTATGAACCCAAGATAGCTGAATATTTTTAGTATTACTATCTAATTTCTGTATAAAGGTGTCCAGACCATGTTGATCTCCCTCCCAGATCATAACAAGGTCGTCTATATACCTTTTGTAACAGACGAGTTTGGGGGGACGGTGCTTGAACACCACGTCTTCCTCCCAGTGGGCCATAAAAAGGTTGGCCACACTGGGAGCAAAACGGGCGCCCATCGCAACACCCCTTTTTTGGAGAAAAAACTGACGATTAAACCAAAAATAATTCTTGGCCAAACAGAACTTTAAACATTTCAGAAGAAACTGTTTATGTGCCTCAGGAAGATCAGAGTATAAAGAAAGGGCCCATTGGACTGAGGACAGGGCGTCCTCATGGCCAATAATTGTGTATAAGGACCCTACATCGGCCGTTACCATGATACTGGATGAAGAGCATCTGATAGATTCGATGATTTGAATGATGTGCTTGGTGTCCTTAAGGAAGGCATCTGTTTTGCTTACCAGGGGCTGAAGAAAGTAATCTATATATTGGCCTAACCTCGAGGAGATAGAATCGATACCATTCACTATAGGCCTCCCAGGAGGGTTGGTTATATCCTTATGGATTTTTGGGAGGCAGTAAATGATAGGGGTTCTACAGAAAAAGGGATCCAGATAGGAAGCCTCTTTCTTAGTGAGAATATTCTCACTTTTCCCTTCCTCTATAAGCCAATGGAGCTCATCTTTATAGATCAACATAGGATCTTTATTCAAAATTTGATAGGTTTCTCGATCTTCCAACAGTCTGTTCAGTTCACCTAGGTACTTGGATTTATCCAAAACCACCAGACCTCCCCCTTTATCCGCAGGGCGAATGACAATGTCATTTCTTTTTTCCAATGATTTCATACCCTGCCGGATGGGTAGTGGGTCTGTTGCTTTTCTAACCTTCATTTTATCCAGATCATTAAATAGCATGTTTTTAAAAACTTCCAAAAATTTATTGTCAGCATTAAAAGGATTAAAAGTGGATTTGTTGCGTAAATTAGAATGAGATCCCCCTACGGTAGTAATTGGTCTACTGGGATTGGATAGAAAATATTTTTTCATGTTTAAATTCCTAACGAATTTATGAATGTTCACATAGGTGTCAAATTTATTCATATTTCGAACTGGGGCAAATTTCAGCCCTCTATCAAGGACCCTGACCTCACTCTCACTCAGAGTGACACTACTCAAATTATAGATCCCTGCTCCTAGTGGGGTACTTTCTTCAGCCCCTGGTAAGCAAAACAGATGCCTTCCTTAAGGACACCAAGCACATCATTCAAATCATCGAATCTATCAGATGCTCTTCATCCAGTATCATGGTAACGGCCGATGTAGGGTCCTTATACACAATTATTGGCCATGAGGACGCCCTGTCCTCAGTCCAATGGGCCCTTTCTTTATACTCTGATCTTCCTGAGGCACATAAACAGTTTCTTCTGAAATGTTTAAAGTTCTGTTTGGCCAAGAATTATTTTTGGTTTAATCGTCAGTTTTTTCTCCAAAAAAAGGGGTGTTGCGATGGGCGCCCGTTTTGCTCCCAGTGTGGCCAACCTTTTTATGGCCCACTGGGAGGAAGACGTGGTGTTCAAGCACCGTCCCCCCGAACTCGTCTGTTACAAAAGGTATATAGACGACCTTGTTATGATCTGGGAGGGAGATCAACATGGTCTGGACACCTTTATACAGAAATTAGATAGTAATACTAAAAATATTCAGCTATCTTGGGTTCATAGTAAAGAAAAGATTGTTTTTCTTGATCTTGAAATCTTGAAGGAGAGCGAAGGATTTAGACTGTGCAATTACCTGAAACCTACGGATCGAAACTCTTACATCCCCCTGGGAAGTTGCCATCACAAATCTTGGCTTTGTAATATTCCCAGGGGGCAATTTGTTAGACTTAGACGTAATTGCACTTATGCTGATGATTTTGTTGATCAGTCGGCATTGCTTACGTCTAGATTCGTGGAAAAAGATTACAACATACACAGTCTGAACAATGAGGTTGAGAAGGTCCTGGCCATGGACAGGACGCCACTGATTGCGAATAAAGCTAAAGAAATTGGTCCAGATGCCTCTAATTTCAAAATGGTGCTCAATTATAATGTTCAATATAAACAGTTTGAAAGATTAGTTTAAAAAAATTGGCCTATTTTGAAACAGGATCGTGTGCTGGGTCCCCTGCTGCCACCACGTCCGATGTTCATATATAAAAAAGCCCCATCTTTGCGTGATAAACTTGCTCCAGGAGTGGTTGATCCCCCCATACAATCTGAAAACCGTTTGTTTTCTTTCCTCTCAGGTTTTTATGCCTGTGGGCGATGCACAGCCTGCAAGCATTCTAAATGCAATAACAAAAAACGGAAGAATTTTAGGGCCACGTCAACTGGTAAAGAATATAAAATTGACCAATTGATCACCTGCACCACTGTAGGGGTCGTGTATATGCTCCAATGTGAGTGTGGTCTTCAATATGTTGGAAGGACATCACGCCCCCTACATGTGCGTTTAGGAGAACATGTTAACAACATCAAGAAGGGATTAAAGACACACAATGTCTCCAAACATTTTAAAACAGTGCATGGTCAAAATCCCAAAGGACTTAGCTTTTGGGGCATTGAGAGAGTTAAAAAACATTGGAGAGGGGGCAATTTCCTACGTCAATTAAGTCGCAGGGAATCGCACTGGATACATGAGACTAAGGGTCTCATCCCTGGGGGCTTGAACGTTGAATTTGACGTCAATTGCTTCATCTCAGACCGCTAATAGTCCCTCCCCCCCCCCTTTTTTCTTGTTTTTTGGAGGGGTCAAATTATTGATTTTTTAAGATGGATATTTCTACTATTGATGTCAGTCATATATTTTATCTATGATGTAAAAGGGATGATTCCGTGGATGATCGTTCAGAGCGCGGGATGACAACTAGTTAATTCATTTGAGTGCTCATTTTATATTATATTTTATTTTAAATATGCCAGCTCTATGATTCACAAAGTGTAGCGGGCATTCGCAGCGGATGTTTATTGCAGCAATTTCTGTTCACTCACATCGCGCTGTTTAGTATTCCTCCCCTTGTCACCATGGTGATAGAGACGCCTTTATGGTGATTGGTCAGACTATTTCTATGTTATGCATATAAGCGGGTGAGTCACGACCAGCAGCCGCCGCTGATGAAGTCCCGCCCCCGTAAGGGACGTAACGCGTACGGCACCGCCCACTGGATCGTGACGTCACCCGCGCTCCGCTCGTCCATCCGATGTTGATCATCCTTTCACACACGCTGTTTTTCCTTTGCACTGGGGTACAGTGCGATGCTTGTGAGTGTTTTATCTGCTTATTTAATAAATCACGTTTCTAGTTAACAACAGAGAGCACTAGATTTTCTCTTTATATATATTTACATGTTATGACTGCAAGATTGTCTTATGGCTGAGGTCTGACCAGGATCTTCTTACACCGCCCCCTGCTTGTATCCCTATGAGGGAATGCTGATTTGACCTGACTGATTAACTCAGGGGTCCATCCGTGGAGGTGAGCGGCTTGTACTACCATTGGTGGAGGTCCATGTCACTATAGTCACAACGATCTACTGTTGCATGTCACGAATAACACTGGAGCAATTGCTGGACTCTAATTGGAACTATTTTTATGGACATTTATTAATTCTTTTAGGATTTCTTATGCGCTGTACTGCTTTCTTATATATGCTTTTTGGGATTTGATACATTTTTCTCCCCCAGTACAATAGCTGCTTTTAGTTAGATTGGAGGTTTGCGCTGGTCGATTTTGTTTTTATATTCCTCCCACTTATAAGCCCCACCTCTTATAGCATCCACCCTCTCCATCCCCTGTATTCCACTTGCTTCCACCCATAGTGTCAGGAGTATACAGCTCAGCATCACAGGACAGAGTATACAGCCCCAGAATCACAGGACAGAGTATACAGCCCAGACTCACAGCAGAGTATACAGCCCCAGAATCACAGCAGAGTATACAGTCCAGAATAGGGATGAGCTTCGTGTTCGAGTCGAACCCATGTTCGACTCGAACATTGGCTGTTCGATAGTTCGCCGAATTGCGAACGATATGGGCCGTTCGCGCCAAATTCGTGTGGTGCGTCACGGCCCATAATTCACTGCGGCATCGCAGTGCATTGCTGGCTGATGATTGGCCAAGCATGCACTATGACTTGGCCAATCACAGCGCCGTAGGTAGAGAGAGCTGTAATTGGCCAAAGCCAGGGTGGCTTTGGCCAATTATGGCTCAGGGAGTTTAGAGCACGCCCCACACTATATAAGGCCGCCTGCACGGCGACCCTGTGTAGTGTGTTCCGGCGTGCTGAGAGATAGACAGAGAGACAGTGTCATTTCAGTTGAGTTAGCTAGATTAGGCAGGACAGTCAGTGAGTTAGCTGCACTTACAATGTGTTGTGTATATATATGCATCCCAGGTGTTGCATATATATATATACATACACTGTATTCAGTTTAGCTAGATCCGTTCCTGTTATCTTCCTACTGACAGGCAGGCTTGTGTTGTTACAGTATTTACAGCTACCTGAAGAAAATTGCTGGTGTTCTTTTGATCCTCTTAGTACCACAGTCAGGCAGTTAGACTATTTACAGTTAGTGTAGTGCGTCCTGCTCACAGTGTTCAGCTAAAACTACAAGTTAGTGTAGTGAGACCTCTGCACAGTGTTCATCTAAAGCTACAAGTTAGTGTAGTGCGTCCTGCTCACAGTGTTCAGCTAAAACTACAAGTTAGTGTAGTGAGACCTCTGCACAGTGTTCACCTAAAGCTACAAGTTAGTGTAGTGCGTCCTGCTCACAGTGTTCAGCTAAAACTACAAGTTAGTGTAGTGAGACCTCTGCACAGTGTTCATCTAAAGCTACAAGTTAGTGTAGTGCGTCCTGCTCACAGTGTTCAGCTAAAACTACAAGTTAGTGTAGTGAGACCTCTGCACAGTGTTCATCTAAAGCTACAAGTTAGTGTAGTGCATCCTGCTCACAGTTTTCAGCTAAAACTACAAGTTAGTGTAGTGAGAACTCTGCACAGTGTTCATCTAAAGCTACAAGTTAGTGTAGTGCGTCCTGCTCACAGTGTTCAGCTAAAACTACAAGTTAGTGTAGTAAAACCTCTGCACAGTGTTCACCTAAAGCTACAAGTTAGTGTAGTGGGTCCTGCTCACAGTGTTCAGCTAAAACTACAAGTTAGTGTAGTGAGACCTCTGCACAGTGTTCATCTAAAGCTACAAGTTAGTGTAGTGCGTCCTGCTCACAGTGTTCAGCTAAAACTACAAGTTAGTTTAGTGAGACCTCTGCACAGTGTTCATCTAAAGCTACAAGTTAGTGTAGTGCGTCCTGCTCACAGTGTTCAGCTAAAACTACAAGTTAGTGTAGTGAGACCTCTGCACAGTGTTCAGCTAAAGCTACAAGTTAGTGTAGTGCATCCTGCTCACAGTGTTCAGCTAAAACTACAAATTAGTGTAGTGAGACCTCTGCACAGTTTTCAGCTAAAGCTACAAGTTAGTGTAGTGTGTCCTGCTCACAGTGTTCAGCTAAAACTACAAGTTAGTGTAGTGCGTCCTCCTCACAGTGTTCAGCTAAACCTGCAAGTTATTTTTTTGCGAGCTCTGCACAGTGTTCACCTAAAGCTACCTGTAGAAGGTTGGTGGTGTTTTCCTGATCCTATCACCACCGCAGGCAGCTAAATAAGCTACAAGTTAGTTTTTTGCGAGCTCTGCACAGTGTTCAGCTAAAGCTACCTGTAGAAGGTTGGTGGTGTTCTCATACTACAGGCAGGCAGTTGATTTTGCTAGCTGCAGTATCAGTATATATATATATATATATATATATATATATATATATATATATATATCCCAGCTTAGTGCAGCTACAGGCCATTAGTATGTCTGGAAGGCCAACAAGGAGAGGCAGAGACAGTCACAAGCCAATAAAAGAGGGCAAGCAGGCTCTGTGTCTAGTGCTGGTCATGGAGATGGTGCATCCTCATCAGCACGTGGCTGTGGGACACGCTTGGCCTTTTTTTCGGCAGCTGGCCGTGTTGAGCCGCAACATGTGGAAGACTTGGTCGAGTGGATGACCAAGCCGTCCTCATCCTCCTCATCCTCTCTCACCCATGCTCAGGGTACTTTGTCTGGCAAAGCAGCGGCCTCTTCCCTCGGCTCAATGTCATCAGTGACTCCTTCCCTATCCCCACCATGTCCTCCTGAGGAGTGCCTCGAACTGTTTGACCACAGTGTTGGGTGCATGCTCCAGGAGGATGCCCAGCGTTTGGAAGGCTCTGATGATGATACTGAGCTAGATGAAGGCAGTAACGTGAGCACAGACAGAGGGGGTGCCCAAGAAGGACAGCAGTCTGGCAGTCATGCTCCCCCTGCTGCAGCATACTGCCAGGTTTTCTCCAGTGATGAGGAGGGAGGGGATGATGAGGTCACTGACTCAACGTGGGTGCCTGATAGAAGAGAGGAGGAGGAGGAGGAGGAGGCGGCACATCACCAACGAGGCAGGGTGCCCTCCAGGGGCCAGCCTAAGGGCAGCACACTGACTGCATCACACCCCAAAGCTCCGCATGTGCAGGGCGCTGCAGTCTCTGCGCGTTATTCAAAAAGTTTTTTGTTGTGAGTCTTTTTTGAGACGAGTGCATCAGATCGCACCGCTGCTATATGCTATATATGTCTCAAGCGTATCTCGCGTGGCCAAAACATCTCCCGCTTGGGTACACATGCTTGACCAGACATATGTTGACCTGCCATGCAGTTTGTTGGCAAGCCTATCTAAAAGACCCACACCAAAGAACAAAGAGGACCTCTCCTTGCTCCTCATCAGCTGAGATCTCCAACCCCACTATACCTTCAGTCCTCTCTGAGACCTGCACTGAGAGGAATGAAGGTGTAGAATTAGGTGTGTCACAGCCAAGTACTTGTGGGCAATCTGCTTTCGGTACACCGACGTCAGATTGTACCAGACAAATTTCCCTGCCCCAGCTGCTGCACCGCCGAAAGAAGTTTGCTCCCAGCCATCCACATGCCCAGCGGTTGAATGCTAGCTTGGCAAAATTGCTAGCACTTCAACTGCTGCCTTTTCAGTTGGTAGACTCTGCCCCCTTCCGTGAGTTTGTGGAATGTGCGGTTCCTAAGTGACAGGTACCCAAACGCCACTTTTTCACACAGAAGGTGATTCTGGCTCTCTACCGGCATGTGGAAGACAATGTCCATGCCTTGCTGGACAGGGCGGTCAGCAGTAAGGTGCATATTACCGCTGTCTCCTGGTCCAGCAGGCATGGACAGGGAGGTTACCTAAGTTTCACGGCGCATTGGGTGACTCTGCTGGCAGCTGGGGAGGATGCAGGACAAGGTGCAGTAGTGTTGGAGGTTGTTCCGCCACCACGCCTCCAAAATGCCACTACTAATGATTGTGACACACCTCTCTCCTCCACCCCGTCCTCTTCTTCTTCCTCCATGGCCTCTTCCTGTGCTTTGTCCTCAGAACCAGCGGTGCTCCGTAGGCGTTCAAGGGGCTACGCATTTACGCAGGCCAAAAGATGCCATGCGGTGCTTGAGCTGGTGTGCTTGGGGGACAGGAGCCACACTGGGGCAGAGGTTCTGTCAGCTCTGCAGGGGCAGGTTCAGAGGTGGTTGATGCCACGCCAACTTAAGGCAGGAATGACGGTTTGTGACCAACCTCCTCTCTGCCCTCCGACAGGGACAAATGACCCATGTGCCCTGTTTGGCTCACGTCCTTAACTTGGTGGTGCAGCGGTTCTTGGGCAGGTACCCGGGCTTACAGGATGTCCTGAGGCAGGCCAGGAAAGTCTGTGTGCATTTCCGCCGGTCAAATAATGCCAGTGCTCGGCTGGCGGACCTCCAAATGAGTTTAACCTGCCCAAGAACCGCCTAATCTGTGACATGCCCACCAGGTGGAACTCAAAGTTGGCCATGCTGCAGCGGCTGCACACGCAGCAGAGGGCCATCAATGAGTACCTGTGCGACTATGGCACCAGGACAGGCTCAGGGGAGCTTTCTTTTTTCCCCACGCCAGTGGGCCAAGATCAGGGATGCATGCACTGTCCTGTCACCATTTGAGGAGGCCACGAGGATGGTGAGCAGTGACAGTGCATGCATCAGTGACACTGTCCCCCTTGTCCACCTGTTGGAGCACACGCTGCGTGGAATAATGGACAGGGCACTTGAGGCAGAACAGAGGCAGGAAGAGGAGGACTTCCTTAGCTCTCAAGGCCCCCTTTATCCAGATAGTGTTCCTGCGTGCCCGCCGATCACACAGGAAGAGGACAAGGAGGAGGAGGATTGTGTCAGTATGGAGGTGGAGCCTGGCACTTAGCATTAGCAGCAGTCTTTAAGGGATCAGTCCCAAGAAACACATGGACTTGTACGTGGCTGGGAGGAGGTGGCTGCGGACCATGTCACCCTTAGTGACCCAGAGGACTCTGGACCGAATGCCTCCGCAAACCTACGCTGCATGGCCTCCCTGATCCTGCAAAGCCTGCGTCCACGTTACAAGGGTAAGGTTGTGGACCTTATCGTGCTGTCGCAGAGGGAGCAGAGGATGAAACATCTTCGGGAGGCCTTGCAGAAAGAGACTGGGAGGTTACAAACTCCTGTTTCTGGACAACGTGTTGCTGAGGCTTCGGTCAGTCAAAGAAGGAGTGGTGGAGAAGGTGGCCGTCTGACCGATGCGTTCAGACAATTTCTTTGTCTTGGGGACAACCGCAGCCCCAAGGTATGATCGGTTCCAGCAACCATCGCCAGCGTCTGTTTTACATGGTGCAGGAATACCTAGGGGCAAGATCTGACTTGGACACCTTTCCCACCGAAAATCCTCTGGGTTACTGGGTCTTGAGGATGGATCACTGGCCAGAGCTTGCACAGTATGCAATTGAACTACTGGCCTGTCCTGCATCCAGCGTTCTTTTGGAACGCACATTCAGTGGTGCTGGAGGCTTTGTAACCGATCACAGGGTGCGTCTGTCCACTGACTCGGTCGATCGACTGACCTTCATAAAAATGAATCAGTCTTGGATCACCACCAGCTACCAAGCACCTGATGCTGATGTAACTGAATATTTTTTTTTGAAATCTCAGATCCCTTCAAAGACTGCCTATGCTGATGCTGAGTGACTATCCTGAGTAATTATCTTCTTCCTTCTCAATGATCACGCTGATAGCTTGTAAGAACATTTTTGGTTCTGGGTGCCGCCACCAGTGCCTAAGGCCCAATTTGTCAGCCCCTGTTTAACAGGGGCATGTAATTACAATTTTTGATGCAATACTTTGCAGCAGGGCTCGTTCCTGTGTTCCAACTAGAGTATCTGTGAGGGGTTGCAGTGTTGTGGTACCAGCACCAGTGCCTAAGGCCCAATTTTTCAGCTCCTGTTCAACAAGGGCATGTAATTACAATTCTTGATGTAATATTTCACAGCAGGGCCCATTTCTGCGCCAACCAAGAGCGAGTGAGGACTTACAGTGTTGTGGCACCAGCACCACCACCACCACCACCAAAGGCCCAATTTTTCTGCCCTTCTTCAACAGGGGCATGTAATTACAATTCTTGATCTAATATTTCACAGCAGGGCCCCTTTCTGCGCCCACCAAGAGCGAGTGAGGACTTACAGTGTTGTGGCACCAGCACCACCACCACCAAAGGCCCAATTTTTCTGCCCCTGTTCAACAGGGGCATGTAATTACAATTCTTGATCTAATATTTCACAGCAGGGCCCTGTGAGGGCTTACAGTGTTGTGGCCACAACAACACCTAAGGCCCAAATTTCTGCTGAGTATATAGGGCAGGCCCCTAGTTTCAAACATCCAACTTACAAACGACTCCTACTTGCAAATGGAAAGAAGACAACAGGAAGTGAGATGAAATCTACCCCTAGGAAGGGAAATTCTCTCCTGTAAGAGTTAATATGGGAAAAACATTTCTCCTTTCCACTGATGCTTTATCACCATTCCTTGTTTCACAAAAAAACCCAAATTTTCTAAAAACATTTGTCATTGGACAAAAAGTGAGGTGAAATCTTCTGAAGAGTAGCACAGACAGCAAAACAAATGTCACAGGGGTGATAACCCTTCCCTATGTTTTCCAAAAAGCTTAAAAAAGATTTTTTGGCTGGATGATCTCCTCCAGGGCCCACTAGCCTATGGACTCTGTCCAGCTCTATCGGTGTGCTGGCATCTGCATAGGTCTTCCCCAGCAGTGGCTTCTGGGATTCCTTTCAGGCAAATGTTGTGTCTGTGCATCTTCAATGCAGAGCTGATGTTGACAGAGCTGGGAAAGGTGTGCAGATGATGCAGCTTCAAAAGCAGAGAGGTGATTAGCATGGTCTGCCAGGGTAAGAGCAAGGGTAGAGATAGTCGCTGTGAGGAGTTCACCTGTTGATAGAGGACATCCATTTCTTTTTGGAAGGAAGACTCTATTTTGGTAGCCCAGGATTCAAAGTCTGCCCAGAACACTGAAATCAGGGCTGTGACTGCAGAGCCAGATAATCCCTTTATCTCCTGATGTAGTGCTACCTCTGGGCTTTCCTCTGGGGTCTCAGGGGCTGGGAGAGTCTCAGTGTGGGAAGATGGCTCTGAGCCCGAAGTGCTGGGAGGGAGTAGGAGGATGCCGCCGAAGCACTGCTACCTTCCTGCGGCTTGGTGGGGTTTTTTTTTGCTATCACTATCTTGTCTCAATCGGGCTGGGATTCTGTCAGGGCTGTGCAGAGGAGATAGTGTTGGATAGATCCTCTGTGAGGCTTGGTAGTGACAGCGGGGAGAGAGCTGTGATCCGACATGTAGCCGGAGGGCAGAAGCAAGCAGTAAAGTTGTCGGCTATAGCTGGGAGAACACAGAGTTCCCCACCATGTGTCCTCAGCCTTCTGTTGTCACCCCCCTCCCCCCAGTTTTCCTTCTTTGATAGGAAATCTGACGGATTCTGGGACTTATCCAGGTCATGTTAAATTTGAGTGATGTTGTACTTCAGAGCCTCCAAACATTTTTATGATAAATGATCAGTCTAAAAAGACTTTTCGATGCTTCATCCAATATGTTCATCCACTGTTTTCTAAAATTCTCATCCTCTACTTCAAATGATGGAAACTTGGCAGGGCGAAACACTTCAGGATAGGTGGTTTGGCGAAGACACGTAGGCTGATCCTGCTCCTTATCATTTATTTGTGCACCTTTGCTGGTTGGGAGTAGCGGTGATCCTTTCCTCTTTACATTTACTAGCCCTCTGGTATCAGGTAAGCCTGCACCCCATGTTCTGGGATACAGGGAAATGCTTTCACCACTACTTTGAGCAGCGCCAAAAGCAATATAACAGGTCTCAATTTAATATTACCACAAATCTGTTTATTAAATATTTGAAACAAAATTAAACACAGGCTCCCATGGTAGGTGCCCAATATCCCACCTGAGTAAAGACTAGGGCTGCTGAAATTAATCGCAGCATCGATGCATCGCGATTCGGGTGTCCCCGATGCGGCATCGATGCATGCGACCCGAAAAATCGATGTCTGGCCCCGCCCCCTCCCGGGAGAGCGCTCCGTGCATAAAGCTGTTTTTAGTGTGTGTATATTACGGTCATGTGATTCTCAGCCGCGCCTCCCTCCTCTCAGTCTCTCCTGGTGTCAGCTCCGCCCACTGACTGGAGCTATCAGGTCAGAAGAGAGGCGGGCGGGGCTGACATCAGGAGAGACGTGAGAGGAGGGAGGCGCGGCTGAGAGTCACATGACCGGAATATACACACACTAATAACAACTTTATGCACGGAGCGCTCTCCCGGGAGAATTCACTGCTGACCTGAGATGTGACAACCGGCGGAACACCGGCCGCACGAATGGAGATCGGGGGGAGATGGTGAGCAGGCAGATCGCCCTGCTCATTACAGGCTGCCACCAGCAGAGCAGCATGTAAGTACAGAGGGGGAGGGGGAGGGGGGGGCGCTGTGACACAAGTCCATATCATAGAATTGTCTTCTATGTGCATTCATCACACCACAACTCTGCATTATTGTCCACAGTCTGTGACCATCTCCTGTGCCATGTCCCAGTGTCTGACCATCTCCTGTGCCATGTCCCCAGTGTCTGACCATCTCCTGTGCCATGTCCCCAGTGTCTGACCATCTCCTGTGCCATGTCCCCAGTGTCTGACCATCTCCTGTGCCATGTCCCCAGTGTCTGACCATCTCCTGTGCCATGTCCCAGTCTCTGACCATCTCCTGTGCCATGTCCCCAGTGTCTGACCATCTCCTGTGCCATGTCCCCAGTGTCTGACCATCTCCTGTGCCATGTCCCAGTGTCTGACCATCTCCTGTGCCATGTCCCCAGTGTCTGACCATCTCCTGTGCCATGTCCCCAGTGTCTGACCATCTCCTGTGCCATGTCCCCAGTGTCTGACCATCTCCTGTGCTATGTCCCAGTGTCTGACCATCTCCTGTACTATGTCCCAGTGTCTGACCATCTCCTGTGCCATGTCCCCAGTGTCTGACCATCTCCTGTGCCATGTCCCAGTGTCTGACCATCTCCTGTGCCATGTCCCCAGTGTCTGACCATCTCCTGTGCCATGTCCACAGTCTCTGACCATCTCCTGTACTATGTCCCAGTGTCTGACCATCTCCTGTACTATGTCCCAGTGTCTGACCATCTCCTGTACTATGTCCCCAGTGTCTGACCATCTCCTGTGCCATGTCCCCAGTGTCTGACCATCTCCTGTGCCATGTCCCAGTGTCTGACCATCTCCTGTGCCATGTCCCAGTGTCTGACCATCTCCTGTGCCATGTCCGCAGTCTCTGACCATCTCCTGTGCCATGTCCGCAGTCTCTGACCATCTCCTGTACTATGTCCCCAGTGTCTGATCATCTCCTGTGCCATGTCCCCAGTGTCTGATCATCTCCTGTGCCATGTCCGCAGTGTCTGACCATCTCCTGTGCCATGTCCCCAGTGTCTGATCATCTCCTGTGCCATGTCCGCAGTCTGTGACCATCTCCTGTGCCATGTCCGCAGTGTCTGACCATCTCTTGTGCCATGTCCACAGTCTGTGACCATCTCCTGTGCCATGTCCGCAGTCTGTGACCATCTCCTGTGCCATGTCCCCAGTGTCTGACCATCTCCTGTAGCATGTCCGCAGTCTGTGACCATCTCCTGTAGCATGTCCGCAGTCTCTGATCATCTCCTGTAGCATGTCCGCAGTCTCTGATCATCTCCTGTAGCATGTCTGCAGTCTCTGATCATCTCCTGTAGCATGTCCGCAGTCTCTGATCATCTCCTGTAGCATGTCCGCAGTCTCTGATCATCTCCTGTAGCATGTCTGCAGTCTCTGATCATCTCCTGTAGCATGTCTGTCTGCAGTCTCTGATCATCTCCTGTAGCATGTCTGTCTGCAGTCTCTGATCATCTCCTGTAGCATGTCTGTCTGCAGTCTCTGGTCATCTCCTGTAGCATGTCTGTCTGCAGTCTCTGATCATCTCCTGTAGCATGTCTGTCTGCAGTCTCTGATCATCTCCTGTAGCATGTCTGCAGTCTCTGATCATCTCCTGTAGCATGTCCGCAGGCTCTTACCATCTCCTTTAGTATTTTGGAAGAGAGCCTGGAGCTCCTCTGCTGTCTCTTTTTTTCTTAAGAACAGATAGAATAAAAAAAATGGAGTTCTCCTGACTACTTGAATTTTTTTTGACGAAAACCATGAGCACCTGCGGACTTGCGCTGTAATCGTGATGCATCGTGATGCATCGCGGAATCAAATCGAATCGAATCGTTGACTTGATAATCGTAATCGAATTGAATCGTGAGGCCAGTGAAGATGCGCACCCCTAGTAAAGACCCATGTGTTTAAAGAGTTATTGTAGATTTAATGAATTTGATGAGACTCTCAAAACATGGGAAAAAAATGCATTCTGTTGTCCAGGTTGACTTCACCCTAATTTACACTCAGATTATAGGGGAAGCAAGAGCTGTACTTCTACAAAAAATTGGGTACATCAAAAATCGAATTTGCCTGAATCTGGCTAAAATATGTATGTCAGACATAATAGTGTTGGACTAATACTGAGTCATTTCTTTTGTTTTAATTCATTGCACAATGCAGAGAATCTTAGAAATGGGGATAGCTAATTGGAGGAGAGAGCAGATCAGTAATCTGTTTTTCCATACTATCTACTCACCGTTTGGGCCAAGCTTTATTGCTTTGACAGTATTAGAGAACAGTAAATGGTCAGAACCTTGTTTGATTTTAGCAGGAATGCCTGTGTTAGCAAACTGGCTAAACGTAAATCCAAATATACTTTTGGTAGATATGACAGTCCTCACATATACAGTTTACTTCAGTTATGTATTTACAGTAGATATTTACCTACACTTAAACATTAAACTAGGATATATAAAGAAATCATATTTTGTGAAAATGACTTATATTATTAGTAGGAGAACACAATAGAATTCACCCTGGGATACAGCTGAGGTCCATTGCATGCATCAAGAAGCAGCCAGTAAACTTCTGGTTGCCAATACGCAGTGGGATAGATTGATGTCTGTAATGACTTTGGGGCAAATGTAATGATCACAGACAAATCATCAGCCATTAATGACTACAGACTAATCTATACATTAAATAAAAATCATAACCTGAGGGTCTGTCTGTAGGTTTCCAGAGACAGGGATATTACTAAAGGAGATTAAGTAGAAGTAGAGCTAATGTGCTAGTAATTTCTACGCACATGGGGTGATAAGAATTCCTGCTGTCTTTCAATATATGGTCAGTGATGACAAATTTCAAAAAAGAATTCAAGACAGAATAATAAATGTCCTCTATGGCTGTGTTGGCTTCCAATGTGTAATTAAAAACCACAGTCCAATCGTTAGACTTTTACAAAATTCATGAACAGCCATCTGACAAAGTTCTGTTTGTGATGAAATGGGCAGAGGGGCTAAATCTGCTTCTGCATTAATTCACAGTTTAAATGAGAGGTATATTTGATCATGATACAGTATATGTTTCTTACAGGGACTATGATATCTTTTGAATTATCTTTGTTGGATATACAAGTAAAAAAGATCAGCTTGTAAAAAATATTAATAATGTGTGTTAATGTTAAGGGTTCCCTCTCAGATTCCTGACTTTCCTATTTTGACTTATTCAAGATCATTAACTCAGAAAACATCTAAACTAGTGGATCACAATTACAGCCAGGCAAGTAGGATTTTCAGAAAGGGACAGTGAATTTTGCTCTCTGCACTTTTCACTAGCAGAAGCTAGTCACAATTAACTGGACTTGTTCTGTAATGTTGAATGTGTTTCTTAGCTTATCTAAACCACTTCTTCAGTTCTAATGAGTGTCTGGCTGCTGGAACATACTCCAGCATTTATTTTCACACAGATAGTACAGACATGTTAATCCAGTCATCATGGAATGTGTCAAGGCAGATACCAATTGTCAAAAAACAAGATGGGAGTTGTGAAAGTTGTGCTACCACTCTGTTCTAGTTACATAATTCCATCCTTGGCGCTGAGTAGTCTGCAAAGGATTTAATCCTAGTAAACATCTTTTATTAAACAACTCAGTGGACAAAGCCATCACATTTACGTGAGAAGAGGCAAATGAACAACAAATTTTCCTTTTTGGACTGTATGTCACATGACAAAGAAGGGGGTGACTTGGACAATGAGATCTACAGGAAATCTACACACAGACATCTTAGGAGTGCTTTGAAAGTTTGAGACTATCCAGACTGGGTTTTTTAAAACATTCACAAGGTCAAGTAAAAAATGGACCCCCTTCAGTTAGAACACACACTAGGAAACACATTAACCCCTTGATCACCACTTAGTGTTAACCCCTTCACTGCCAGTGACATTTTTACAGTAATCAATGTATTTCCATAGCACTGATCGCTGTAAAAATGCCAATGGTCCCAAAAATGTGTCAAAATTGCCTGACGTGTCTGCCATAATGTTGCAGTCCCGATAAAAATCGCAGATCGCCACCATTACTAGTAAAAAAATAAAAAATAAATAAATAATAAAAAAGCCATAAAACTATCCCCTATTTTGTAGATGCTATAACTTTTGCGCAAACCAATCAATATACGCTTATTGCAATTTTTTACCAAAAATATGTAGAAGAATACATATCGGCCTAAACTGAGGAAAAAAATATTTTTTTTATATATTTTTGGGGGATATTTATTATAGCAAAAAGTAAAAAATATTGCGTTTTTTTCAAAATTGACGCTCTTTTTTTGTTTATAGAGCAAAAAATAAAAACCGCAGAAGCGATCAAATACCCCCAAAAGAAAGCTCTATTTGTGGGAAAAATAAGTATGTCAATTTTGTTTGGGTGCAACTTTGCAAGACCGCGCAATTGTCAGTTAAAGCGACGCAGTGCCGAATCGCAAAAAGTGCTCTGGTCAGGAAGGGGGTAAAATCTTCCGGGGCTGAAGTGGTATATAGAGAATATAGAGGCAGAAGCTTGTACATCCAAAACAATAAATCTAATTCAAAAACTCATGCTGAAGTGTTAAATCAAAATGAATACAAATGAAAAATGAGAATGAGACTGCAGCTGCTAAAGGTCCTAAAATCTTAAAGCGATATAAAGTATGAAACAGCGCTAGTAGCCTATATCAAACAATATACATCCTAGTGAATGGTGCCTTATACATCAATGTAATTGCAACATAAAAAACAAATATGCACAAAATCTGAAAAGTGCTTGGTGCTTCTGTAAAAAGTGCAATGGTGCTCCAAAACTTTAAACAAGTGAGGTGACTCCCCCTTCGGTGACCCCATTCACCAGAAATATTAGATCCTCAGCTTCGCAGTCTGGGATCAAAAAAGCAGTGATCTAATGATCTGGAGATATGCAGGATGGTTCCTCAGTAAACTCTTCCAAGAAGATATTTTATGACAGAAAGGATATACCACATTCCATAGATGGGAAGAGAGAAAGAATTTATAGTGAAATACCGTTTAACATGAGTTATCAAGTGCATTAAATGCGCAACTTACAGGATATTTGGCAAAGACAGGCATCAGTAAAAAACATCCGAGTTCAGCGCTATGTGGCGTGTGTTCCACGGAGGCGGAAATTGTGTCACTGGTTAGCACGAACCGGAAGTATGTCCACGCGTTTTGTCCCTCCTCCAGGGCGTCATCAAAAGACATCCATTGTCCTTTGATGACGTCCTGTAGGAGGGGCAAAACGCGTCAACGTCCTTCCGGTTCTTGCTAACCAGTGACGCAATTTCCCCCTGCGTGGAACGTGCGCCACACAGTGCCGAACACAGATGTTTTTACTGATGCCTGTCTTTGCCAAATATCCTATAAGTTGTGCATTTAATGCACTTGATAACTCATGTTAAATGGTATTTCACTATGAGTTCTTTCTCTGTTTTCCCATCTATGGAGTGTGGTATATCCTTTCTGTCATAAAATCTCTTCTTGGAAGAGTTTGCTGAGGAACCATCCTGCATATCCCCAGATCATTAGATCACTGCTTTTTTGATCCCAGACTGCGAAGCTGAGGATCTAATATTTCTGTACATCCAAAAGACAAGCAAAATACCTTGGTATATGCAGTACAGTGAAGTAAGGAATGCAAAAACCTGAACATTGGTGAGATAAAACAAACAAATGGTCCAACATAGGAGGGCAAATTCTACAGGTCAAGACTCCTAGCCCGCAGGTTTTCTTACAACTTAAGGAAAAGTGAGATTTTTTTGAAGACAATGAAGTGCACATTTTGGACAGTGAGTACAACTAGTTTGCAAAAGAGGTAAAAGAGTAGAAATAGTCCATTTATGTGAAACTGGAACAACCCTCCTTTAACAGAGGTGGGGCATTCAACACCATCTGTCTTGCTCACATAATGCCCTTTTAACTTCTCTACTTTGGTAATTTGACAACGCACAATTACAGAGGAGTAAATTCAAGGATTAGGGGAGTCCAATAGACCCCTGATGCCTCCATAAGGAGGATCTGTCACCTGTCCATGCTTTCACATAGGGGTTTTTTTTAGTGCAATTTTTCCTGAAAATATGCATTTGATAAACAGTTGCATACTGTATATCGTGAGACATAAACATTGCAATTACTGTCATTTTATTCTTCAGGGCCTGTACTTTCAGAAAAAATTAAATTATTTGGATTTCAAGATAATTGCCAGCAAAAAAATGCAAATTTTAACCACCTCAATACTGAGCACTTTTACCCCCTTCCTGCCCAGGCCAATATTCAGAGCTTTCGGTGCTGTCGCACATTTTTATTTTTTTGTATAAACTCTTTATTACAATTTTTTATACAGATTCATTGACATAGTTTTATATTTCTTTTCTTCCAAAATATTAACATATATTCCTATTTTCATATCCATACACTTTTACAACTCATTTCTTCCTTCTCATCCATCTTATAGTTACTATTTCCTTCCCCTTTTGTTCACTTTATACTATATATTCAGGTCTTCCTGTATCCGTTGTTAGGTATGATCTATTCCACTTTGCCCAAATCTTTTCATATTGCTGCACATTTCCCCTTTGTTCATACAATATTCTCTCAGGTGGTACTTGATTTACTGCTCTCACCCATTGACTTATTGTCGGTGGATTTGACTGGATCCATTTTTCCACTATTTGCTTTTGTGCCAGGAATAGTACTTCTTGCAAAAATATCCTAGTATATCTACACCCTCTTTCTTCTTTTACTACCCCCAGCAAACATAGTTCCACAGTGGCCATAATAGATTTATTTATGACTTTTCCTAATTTCCTGACCACCTGTTGCCAGTACCTCCCTATACTCCCACACTGCCACATCAGATGGAGGAAGTCCGCCCCCCCCCCCCACATCTTGTGCAGGCATGTACTGGCCATCGGGACTACCGGCAGTTTCCCAGTGGGCCGATGGCTCAGTGGGCCTGTTTCAGTGACAGACAGGCTGTCATAATAATGGATGCGCGGCCCGTGCAGCCTTTATTTTGAGCACTGCTGTACTGCCGGCCCTACCATGGGATCGAGGCGGCAATTCAGGCGTGGACTGGGCCAGGATGGTGGGAGCTTGCTGGGTGCTTTAGTGTTTCACTGCCGGCCCGCCCACCACCTGTAGCACAGAGCACTTCCTTTGCCGCTGCGATAGGTTACTGAAAGGTCACGCTGGTGGGCGGGGAAGTCCTCCAACGGCAGCTGCCACTCCATCCTCCGGATCATCCCTGATGTCAGTGTGTGGGCAGCGGGTGACGGCTTGGTGCAGCTGCCCTAGAGGAGGGGATTCGCACACTGCTCCTCAGCCAGCTTGTGACACACACTGCTTCTCCCGCCCCTCCCTCCCTGCCCATGCGTTGCATCTATGAAGAGTAAGAGGGAGCGGAAAGATTAAACAAGCAGCCGACAGCCACATTAAAGCCCCCCATCATTCAAGTGAATGAGCTGAGTAATGACCAGACCCGCACACCTCTCTCCCTCCTCTCTCTCACTCTGCCTCTCTGCCCCCTTCTCTCTCTGCCTCTCTCTCTCTGCCCCCTCCCCTCTCTGCCCCCTTCTCTCTCTCTCTCTCTCTCTCTCTCCCTGCCTCTCTGGCCCTCTCTCTCTCTCTGCCCCTTCTCTCTCTGCCCCTCTCTCTGCCCCCTTCTCTCTCTGCCATCTTCTCTCTGCCTCCCTCTCTCTTTGTCACCTTCTCTCTCTGCCCCCTTCTCTCTCCCCTCTTCTCTCTGCCTCCCTCTCTCTTTGCCCTCTTCTCTCTCTGCCCCTTTGCTCTCTGCCTCCCTGCCCCCTTCTCTCTCTCTCTGCCTCTCTGCCCCCTTCTCTCTCTCTGCTCCTCTCTGCCCCTCTCTCTCTCTGCCCCCTCCCCTCTCTGCCCCCTTCTCTCTCTCTCTCTCTCTCTCTCTGCCCCTTCTCTATCTGCCCCTCTCTCTCTCTGCCCCTCTCTCTGCCCCTCTCTCTGCCCCCTCCCCTCTCTGCCTCTCTGCCCCCTTCTCTCTCTCTCTGTGCCTCTCTGCCCCCTTCTCTCTCTCTGCCCCTCTCTGCCCCTCTCTCTCTGCCTCCTTCTCTCTCTGCCCCTCTCTCTCTCTCTCTGCCCCTCTCTCTGCCCCTTCTCTCTCTGCCCCCTTCTCTCTGGTTCCCTCTCTCTTTGCCCCCTTCTCTCTGTCTCCCTCTCTCCTTGCCCCTTTCTCTCTCTGCCCCCTTCTCTCTGCCTTCCTTTCTCTCTTTGCCCCCTCTCTCTCTGCCCCTTCTCTCTGCCTCCCTCTCTCTCTCTGCCCCTTCTCTCTCTGCCCCCTTCTCTCTCTGCCTCTCTTTCTGCCCCTTCTCTCTTTGCCCCATTCTCTCTTTGCCCCCTTCTCTCTGTGTACCCCCCCTCTCTCTCTGCTCCCTTCTCTCTCTGCCCCCTTCTCTCTCTCTGCCCCTCTCTCTCTCTCTGCCCCTTCTTTCTCTGCCCCTCTCTGCCCCTCTCTCTCTCTGCCCCTCTCTCTCTCTGCCCCTCTCTCTCTGCCCCCTCTCTCTCTGCCCCCTTCTCTCTGCCCCTCTCTCTCTCTGCCCCCTCTGCCCTCTCTCTCTCTGCCCCCTTCTCTCTCTGCCCCCTTCTCTCTCTGCCCCTTCTCTCTCTCTCTCTCTCTCTCTCTCTCTCTCTCCGCCCCTTTCTCTCTCTCTCTCCTCTCCCTTCTCCCCTCCTCTCTTTCTCCCCCCTCTCTTTCTCTCTTCCCCTCTCTCCCCCTCTCTCTCTCTCTCCCCTCCCTCTCTCTCTCCTTGCCCTTTCTCTGGCAGCAGGTAACAGTGGCAAGTGGCACACTGCATCTAGTGGCAGTTGACGGTGGCATGTGACACACTGCATTTGGTGGCAGGTGACGGTGGCATGTGACACATTGCATCTGGTGGCAGGCTGTGGGGGGCATGTGACATGCTGCATCTGGTGGCAAGCGATGGTGGCAAATGACACCCAAATCTTTTCATATTGCTGCACATTTCCCCTTTGTTCATACAATATTCTCTCATGTGGTACTTGATTTACTGCTCTCACCTATTGACTTATTGTTGGTGGATTTGGCTGGATCCATTTTTCCACTATTTGTTTTTGTGCCAGGAATAGTACTTCTTGCAAAAATACCATAGTATATGTACACCCTCTTTCTTCTTTTACTACCCCCAGCAAACATAGTTCCACTGGGCCGATGGCTCAGTGGGCCTGTTTCAGTGACAGACAGGCTGTCAAAATAATGGATGTGCAGCCTGTGCAGCCATTATTTTTAGCACTGCTGTACTGCCGGCCCTACTATGGGACCGAGGTGGCAATTCAGGGGTGGACTGGGCCAGGATGGTGGGAGCTTGGTGGGTGCTTTAGTGTTTCACTGCCGGCCCGCCCACCACCTGTAGCACAGAGCACTTTCTTTGCCGCTGCGATAGGTTAATGAAAGGTCACACTGGTGGGTGGGGAAGGCCTCCAACGGCAGCTCCGGATCATCCCTGATGTCAGTGTGTGGGCAGCGGGTGACAGCCGGCTCGGTGCAGCTGACCTAGAGGAGGGGATTCACACACTGCTCCTCAGCCAGCTTGTGACACACACTGCTTCTCCCGCCCCTCCCTCCCTGCCCATGCGTTGCATCTATGAAGAGCAAGAGGGAGCGGGAAGATTACACAAGCAGTGGACAGCCACATTAAAGCCCCCCCCACCATTCAAGTGAGTGAGCTGAGCAATGACCAGACCTGGACCCCTCTCTCCCTCCTCTCTCTCTCTCTGCCTCTCTGCCCCCTTCTCTCTCTGCCTCTCTCTCTGTCCCCTCCCCTCTCTGCCCCCTTCTCTCTCTCTCTCTCTCTCTCTGCCTCTCTGCCCCTTCTCTCTCTGCCCCTCTCTCTGCCCCTCTCTCTGCCCCCTTTTCTCTCTGCCCCTTCTCCCTACCTCCCTCTCTCTTTGTCCCCTTCTCTCTCTGCCCCCTTCTCTCTCCCCTCTTCTCTCTGCCTCCCTCTCTCTTTGCCCTCTTCTCTCTCTACCCCTCCCCTCTCTGCCTCTCTGCCCCTTCTCTCTCTCTGCCTCTCTGCCCCCTTCTCTCTCTCTGCCCCTCTCTGCCCCTCTCTCTCTCTGCCCCCCTCTCTCTCTGCCCCTCTCTCTCTCTCTGCCCCTCTCTCTGCCCCCTTCTCTCTCTGCCCCCTTCTCTCTGCCTCCCTCTCTCTTTGCCCCCTTCTCTCTCTGCCCCTTCTCTCTGCCTCCCTCTCTCTTTGCCCCCTTCTCTCTCTGCCCCCTTCTCTCTGCCTTCCTTTCTCTCTTTGCTCCCTTCTCTCTCTGCCCCCTTCTCTCTGCCTCCCTCTCTGCCCCTTCTCTCTCTGCCCCCTCTCTCTGCCCCTTCTCTCTTTGCCCCCTTCTCTCTCTACCTCTCTCTCTTTCTCTCTCTCTCTCTCTGCCCCTTCTCTCTCTGCCTCTCTTTCTGCCCCTTCTCTCTTTGCCTCTCTTTCTGCCCCTTCTCTCTTTGCCCCCTTCTCTCTTAGCAGCTTCTCTCTCTGCCCCATTCTCTCTCTGCCCTCTCTCTCTCTCTGCCCCTCTCTCTCTCTGCCCTCTCTCTGCCCCTCTCTCTCTGCCCCCCTCTCTCTCTCTACCCCCTCTCTCTCTTTGCTCGCTTCTCTCTCTGCCCGCTTCTCTCTCTCTCTCTGCCCCTCTCTCTGCCCCTCTCTGCCCCTCTCTCTCTCTGCCCCCTTCTCTCTCTGCCCCCTTCTCTCTCTCTGCCCCCTTCTCTCTATGCCCCTTCTCTCTCTCTCTCTCTCTCTCTTCTCCTTTCTCTCCTTCTCTCTTTCTCCCCCTCTCTTTCTCTCTTCCCCTCTCCCCCCCCTCTCTCTCTCTCTTTCTATCTCTCCCCTCCCTCTCTCTCTCCTTGCCCTTTCTCTGGTAGAAGGTGATGGTGACAAGTGGCACAATGCATCTGGTGGCAGTTGACAGTGGCATGTGACACACTGCATTTGGTGGCAGGTGACGGTGGCATGTGACACATTGCATCTGGTGGCAGGCGGCGGGGAGCATGTGACATGCTGCATCTGGTGGCAAGCGATGGTGGCAAATAACATTCTGCATCTGGTGGCAGGTGACAAGCTCAGGGTTCCCACTGATTCTGCATTCTGGTGAGTTGAACTATTTCATTATATATTACAATGTAGTAATAAAAATAATGTGATTTGATCATCCTGACACCATATTAACCATGGTGTTGAGATGTTTTCAGTGCTAGTACCAGCCATTCACCCAACAAATCACCCCCACCGCTGAAGTCAACCCTGAGACTACATCCCCCCCTGGTCCTTGGCAAAATTGTCCCTGAATGGCAGTCTGGAAATGTGGTCACCCTACCAGGGGGCAAGGTGGCAATTTCCCCCCCGGCCGCTCTGATGCCCCATACAAAGGCTGCACCGCTTCCCTCAGATCCATCCCAAACTCAATAAGTATCCATATTGTGCAATTGCGTATAGTTTTATATACTGTTTTGGTGCATGTTTGCAAAAATAAAGTGGGCCGGTCTAAATGAAGTCCAGGGCCAAATTTTTGTCCCAGTCCAGCCCTGATCTTGTGCAGTTTGGCGCGGGCATCCTCCCCATAGGGCAGTTTCTGATGGGATATGCTTAAATTCCGTCAGTTTTTTTTTTTTTCAAAAGATTTTTGTTGAATTCTCCACAATAACAGAGGCACAAATAACAGGGTTACAGAGTTTCAGAGTAAATGAATTGAGCTTGTACAACAAAGCAGTCATATGAATTACATGTACTTTGTAAGAATTCAACCTTGTCACTATTGCGCTGAAAGCGTTATTAATAGAGTTATTTCGTCCAGATCGACAGCGGTAATTTTGTATGGGGAAAATTGTACATGGGTTAGAACCCATGCTCTCCAAAATAGTTATGATGCCGAGGACGTTGTTTATTCTATAAACTTCTGTAAACTTAAAAGGCAGAACCTGCCCTGTGGAGACAAACCTCAGTAGGCCAGTCCCTAGCCCACTCACCCCTAAAGGGAGATATCTGTGAGCGGAAGGGGGCCAAAGAAATGCATAAGGTATTCAGCTCAAACTGGGTAATTCAGTGTGGTATACCTGGTTGGCAAATGGTAAGGGTGACAGGGGGGGAGAAAGGGATACAGGGGTGACAAAATTCTTATGTAACACAATAGTGTCCTGATTATCCTTCCATATGTGAAAGATCAAGTAGTGAGATGGGGGCTTGAAGCGCCTAAGGATTGTCTATAATGGAACCAACAGGCCCAAGTGTTGTGAAATTTAGTGGGGTTTTCTTTGGCTTGGTAAATGAGTTTCTCCATGTCAGCTGTTTTGTCTACTCGGTTGATCCATTTGGAGACTGTAGGTGGGTCGGTATTTCTCCAGTGAACTGGTATACCCCGTCAGTTTTTTTGCCTCCTTCCAAACTGACCTGGCCAGTTTTAAAAGGGGGATTTTTACTCCAACCCTTCTAAAGTCTTTTCTTTCTAATCCTACCAGTAGATCTCCTACCTGCATTTTATTTAGCAAATATTCCTCTACCCTTGTTTCTTGTTCCTGCATTACCCAAGTTCTTAAATGTTTTAATTGACCCGCCGGGTAGTATAAATATAAATCTGGTATTGCCAACCCTGCTGCATTTTTAGGTCTTTGTAATGTAGTGAATTTTAATTTACGTTGCCCATATGCCCAGATAAACCTAGTCAGCTGGGAATTTAATTTTTTAAATATATATTTTGGTATCTTTACCGCCGAATGTGCCATCACATATAGACACTTCGGCAGTATAATAGATTTAATGAGCTGTATTCTCCATGCCATTGATAGCGGTAATTTTTTCCATATTCCCAGTTTATTCTTCACATATTCTACCAAGGGGTCTATATTTGCTTTAAGGGCTTCCTCTGGTTCCAATGTAATATTATTTCTAGATTTTTAAATATTCAACAATTTTTAATGAGGTCTGAGGTTCCCTTTCCTTTCCTGGCCCCAGCAGCATCAATGCAGATTTCTGCCAGTTTATTTTAAGCCCAGAGAATATCCTGTATGTTTCCATTATTTTCATTGCCTCCCCCAATGAAGTTTGCACATCTTCCATATATAGTATGAAATTATTTGCATATAAACCTATATGTTCAGTCTTTTCCCCCACCCTGATCCCTTTGTACATTTTAGATTGTCTAAATCTGTTGGCCAGCGCTTCTATTGCCAGGGAGAATAATTGGGGGCACAGCAGGCACCCCTGTCTTGTTCCCCTGTGTAGTTTTATTGTAGGGGAAAACATTCTATGTATTAATAGATTAGAACATGGATGCTTATACAATATTAAAACAGAAAAAATCTCCTGCGCTCAGGTGTCTAGATAATCGGTGTGTGATGTAATAAGGCCAAAGAACTTCAGTGGTGTCTGCCGTCTTGCAGCCCTCTTCAGAATATGGGTATTCATAGACCACAAGAGAAAACAAAAGGAAGAGAGGGCGCACCGACCTAGTGCATTACCACTGATGGCGTTTATTAAAAGAGTAAAATAACAAATAAATACTCACAAACAAGCATGAATAATGCCTTTATTCATGCTTGTTTGTGAGTATTTATTTGTTATTTTACTCTTTTAATAAACGCCATCAGTGGTAATGCACTAGGTCGGTGCGCCCTCTCTTCCTTCTGCTTATACAATATTCCCACCCATTTCCTAAATCCTTCCCCGAATCTGCTTTTCTTCAACACTGCCTGAAGAAACTCCCATTCTATGGAGTCAAATGCCTTGGCCGTATCCAACGAAGCCAAGGCACTTGATTCCAGGAAACACTACCTCAGCTGTACCACAAACTGGGTTCTCCTAATATTATTTGAAGTGGATTTTCTCGGCATTAAATCCTGTTTGGTCTTCTGATACAATGGACAAAATTACCTCGTTAAGCCTCTTCACCAATATTTTTGCCAGTATTTTATAATCAATGTTTAATCACTAAATTGATCTATATGACGCACAATCGTTTCTGTCTTTTTCTGATTTTTGTATCAGTATTACTGTTGCCTTGTACATGGAGGGGGGCATTTCTCCCTGGAGGAATATCTCCCTATACATCTTGATCAGTGTCGGGGCCATAATTTACACATACCGCTGGTACATTTCCAATGGTATGCCGTCTGGTCCAGGCCATTTGCCCTTTCCCATAGACTTAATAGCTTCTTTTACCTCCTCTACCCCAATTTCTTCCTCCATCTCCCCTTTTTGTTCCTCTGTTAACTTCAGAAATTCTAAATCCTCTAAATATTTCTCCATCTCCTCTCTTGTGCATGTCAATGTCGATGTGTACATTTTATCATAATATCTACAGGACGTTTCCAAAATACCCTCCACTGTGTTAACCATCTCCCCTTTCTCGTTTCTCACCTCTGCTATGGCTAATGTTGATGTTTGTTGTTTTATCACATAATTTACTATCTTGTTAGCTTGATATCCTTGCTCATAGTTTTTTTGCTTTAACTGGAACCTCTTACGTTTAGCTTTAACTATTAATTGATTCTTATATTGATGCGCTGTTCCTGCCCATCTTATCTGGTTTATATTTGAAGGGTTTTTAATGAACTCTGCTTCGGCCTGTTTACATAAGTCTGCCAGTTCCTCTTCTTCCTGTCTATTAGTGCGTTTAATATATGATATTGTGGATCTTACCATCCCTCTTAAATACGCCTGAAAGGTGTCCCAGATTATACTCTCCATTTTTCTATCCCAATGGGCTTCCAAAAACAATATAATTTGTTCCGGTATTCAATCATTTAATCCAATCTGGGCTAACCAATAGGGTTGTATTCTATAGCCCCGCCGTCTTCCTCCAAGGCCTATCTTCAACTCAAAGATCAGCCCAGAGTGGTCAGTATTTTCTCGTTACCCAGGGCCAGGTCTATTCTAGACATGCTTCCTCTACCTGGTGCATGCCATGAGTAGACTCTGACCCCTGGGTTCCTAATCCACCATAGATCAAACCATCCTACCTCCTTTAAAAAAATTTCCAGTGCTTTAGACCCTTCTCCTCCCCTATGATTTTTTTTCCCAAGTCCACATATTAAAATCTCCCATACATATAATATGTGCATCTGGGTATTCTGACATAATAGCATTGGTTCCTTCAATACTCCCATTATGGCTGACAATTGCGCGATCATGCAACATTTTACTCAAACTAAATTTTTATAATTTTGTTCATACAACCAGAGCTTTGTTTTGGTGATATTTAAACACCACTGGGTTTTTTACTTTTGCTAAACAAATGAAAAAAGACTGAATATTTTAGTGCTTAGTTTATGTTATAACATTTTGAAAATAAGTAATACTTCACCTTCACATATATGCGCTGATGAGGCTGCACTGATGGGCACTGATAGGCTGCACTGATGAACACTGACGGGCACTGATAGGCTGCACTAATGAGGTGGCACTGATGGGCACTAACGAGGAGGCACTAATATGCAGCACTGACAGGCATTGATAGGCAGCACTGATGGGCACTGACAGGCATCACTGATGGGCACTGAAAGGCAGCACTAAAGGGCACTGATTGTCATCACTGAAGGGCACTGATTGGCATCACTGGTGGACATTGGTGGGGATCACTGATGGAAACTGGTTGGCAACACTGATGGGGCTGGACTAATAATCATTGCAATGATTATCAATGCAGATGTCCCCACTGAGGAAAGCAACTTATTCGCTCTCCTTTCCTCAAGCTGTCAACCTGAGGAGAGGAATTCCTATTTACACTGTGATCAGCTGCGATTGGAAACAGCTGATCACATGGTAATGAGCCTACGTCATAGGCTCTTTATCGTGATCGGTGATCAGGGGTGCTCTCACAAACGGCTTGTTATGAAGGACACCATATGACGTCCAGTCAGAACAATGCAACCCCCGCCTGGCCATCATTTTGCTATAGGCCGCGCGCAAAGTAGTTAATGTTACATACTATATTTTAACAAAAATAAATCTCTCTGGTAGACAGATGGCTAAACATGCAAATGGATTGCTTACCCTTCATGTCACCACTTCCTTTAATTGGGCCCAAGAGGTTCACCTGTATTACTGTCGGCTTTAACACAGACACATCCCTGTTGTGACTGACTACCTTTGCTGGTCAAAAATATAAAGACACAGTTATACTGTAGAAAATGAATTAACACACAATGTTAAGAAACAGCTTGAAACAAAAACAATATACAATGGTTCATATATGGATTAACAAGACTTTACAAAGGAAAATAAGGCTACACTAAATACCTTAAACTAGAACAACTTAAAATACATACATTATTTGAATAAATATTTAATTAGTTTTATGTAGAGTTAACAATATGGGTCTCTTTGTTTAACTTTGGTTACCTTGTATACCCAACAACATATCTTTTGGCTTTGTGACCTTTGTTTTACAATAAATTGTTTGTGTTTTACATGGTTTGCAGAATGAGAGGATGTGGGTGATGGTGGAAGATCACTGGTCTTTGTGGGCTAGGGTGTGAAGCAATTGCAATGCCCTTTTATTTCTTTATGATGTATCTGTACTGGGCATGAAAGCTAATACAATTAACACAGTCCCCTCATATGTAGAGTGTAGGGATAAATGCTGACTGGCTGCCATGGGTTAAGGCATTTTGTACTTTCTTATTGAATGAGCCTAATAAGCTGGCCTTAATTGGTACAGAGAAGGAGGGCAAAGTAGAGTAACACAAATCATCACCCAAAATATTGTTTTCTCAAAATAATATTTTGAGTTTTGTCTCATGATTGTCTTATTTTGAGCTGAATGTTATGGGGCTGTGATCCAGGACTATTAAAGTATATTTATGCCACTGTAGTCATTCTCAAGATGTCAAGACGATAACACATCCCAACTGCATATTTTGAACTCCATTGTTGATATTTTTTAGGGTTTATTGTTGTATGTTTCTTTCAAAGGGGTTTGTGTGAAAATATTGCATGAAAATAAACCCATGGATACCAGCTTCCAGAGAGGGCTGTTATGTAATACAGTCCTTTTCATAATATTGTGTTGCTTTGAGCCATGTTGGAAAAACAATTCTTTATGCTGCATTTTAGCTCAATTATCTGGATTTTCTAATTCACTGGGGTTCTTTAGAATGTACTTTAATGTGTTACTAAACCCAGGACTCTGTATTCACTATATATGGTCTCCCACAGTACACAGAACATAAAAATGCAATCATTTTAGTATATATAAACGGCTAAATAAGTTTTCTTATCAGCAGTATATAGCAGTCTTGTGACTTCTATCAGTGTCCAGCCGAGCACTGGTTAATGCTTGTAGGGGGAGTTTTCATTATCCTCTGACTGCCCTATGAGGCTGCAGGACCCCTGACCATCTGTCAATATAGTGCTGATTGGCCCTGTGCCGATCACATGCGCCCTCCCGAGAAAAAAAAAACTATCTAGCAATATACACCAAACTGAGCGTGTGCAGAGTGCCCCTAAGGCTCTGTTCTATCAGGAGATTGATTGGGGACTGTGGAAGAAAGAGAGGTTCAGAGAAGACAGAATCTATAGGCAGGCAGACTTCCTCGGTTAACAATGTCCAGAGTGAGGGGAATGGTCTCTTTATTAGGAACTCTATTGCAGTTGGGGGATGTGGATCTCCTGGCTTCCAGATTCTAGTTCACTCTTATCTTGATAATCCCCTCCTTATCAGCTCCCAGGTTTTCTGGCAAAGTCAGCAAGTATTTTTGCACTTATCAAACACATATCACAAAACACTTTAAATGGTATATTTAGCAGACCAAAAGGAGCAAACAGTAAGGGAAAAAAGGTATTTGATCCCCTGCTGATTTTGTACGTTTGCTCATTGACAAAGAAATGATCAGTCTATAATTTTAATAGGTTTATTTTAATAGTGAGAGTCAAAAAAACAACAAAAATATCCATAAAACCGCAAGTCAAAAAAGTTATAAATCGATTTGCATTTTAATGAGTGAAATAAGAATTTGATCCCCTATCAATCAGCAAGATTTCTGGGTCCCAGGTGTCTTCCATACAGTTAATGAGAGTATTGGTAACTGTAAGCGCAAACACACAAGTCCATATATAACAGGAGATATAAAGGGCTGAGCAACTTAGTCCATAGGGGACAGGCTGGAAGTTCAAGGGTTAAGTGGTAACCGGTAATGTAATGGTTAAAGTAGGCTGGTAGGCTAGGCGGCTGCTGTTTCCTCAGAGAGCTGGCTCTGTGATGGATGAGAGAGGGGTAGAGAAGGAAGCGCCACCTGAGTGTAGTATTAACAAATGATGTTTAATAACACCAGGTAAAATCACACTTACAGGATAAAAACATATAAAAGGCTCATCTGTATAGGTATGTGGTCCTCGGTGTTCCCTCTGATGCTGGGGTGGTGACGCTGCAGGGATGCTGGGCTGCAGAAGGTGGATTACCAGCCGGGAGCTCCTTCTGTGGCCATCAGAAAGAGACTAGGGGCCGGCGTGGAGCGCACGTGAAGCGTGCATGACTTCACAGGTCGTCCGTCTGCTTCCAGGTTCGGTATCCAGGGGAGGGATCGTCCAGGGAGGAGGGCTAGCAGAGAGGTTGAGAGAAGGCTACGCGCTCTGAGCCACTGTTCCTTCAAGAGGCCTATTGAAGGAGCAGTGGCTCCGAGCGCGTAGCCTTCTCTCAACCTCTCTGCTAGCCCTCCTCCCTGGACGATCCCTCCCCTGGATATTGAACCCGGAAGCAGATGGACGACCTGTGACGTCATGCACGCTTCACGTGTGCTCCACGCCGACCCCTAGTCTCTTCCTGATGGCCACAGAAGGAGCTCCCGGCTGGTAATCCACCTTCTGCAGCCCAGCATCCCTGCAGCGTTACCACCCCAGGATCAGAGGGAACACCGAGGACCACATACCTATACAGATGAGCCTTTTATATGTTTTTATCCTGTAAGTGTGTTTTTACCTGGTGTCATTAAACATCATTTGTTAATACTACACTCAGGTGGCGCTTCCTTCTCTACCCCTCTCTCATCCATACAGGTAATGAGCTGAGATTAGGAGCACTGGAGTGCTCCTAATCTCAGCTCGTTACCTGTATAAAAAACACCTGTACGCAGAAGCAATCAATTTCCACAGAAGCAATCAATCAGATTCAATCAGATCATCTCTCCAACATGGCCAAGACCAAAGAGCTGTTCAAGGATGTCAAAGACATGATTTTAAACCTACACAAGGCTGGAACGGGCTACAAGTAGGGATGAGCTTCGTGTTCAGGTCGAACCCATGTTCGACTCGAACATCGTCTGTTCGCCCGTTCGCCGAATTGCGAACGATATGGTCCGTTCGCACCAAATTCATGTGGCGCGTCACGGCCCATAATTCACTGTGGCATTGCAGTGCATTGCTGGCTGATGATTGACCAAGCATGCACTATGACCCGCATGCTTGGCCAATCACAGCGCCTTCTGAACAGAGAGCCGTAATTGGCCAAAGCCAACGAGGCTTTGGCCAATTATGGCTCAGGGATTTAGTACACGCCCCACACTATATAAGGCCGCCTGCACGGCGGCCCTGTGTAGTGTGTTCCGGCGTTGAAAGAGATAGACAGAGAGACAGTGTCATTTGATTTAAGTTAGATAGATTAGGCAGGACAGTCAGTGAGTTAGCTGCACTTACAGTGTATTGTGTATATATATGCATCCCAGGTGTTGTGTATATATATATATATATATAAATATATATATATATATATATATATATATACACTGTATTCAGTTTAACTAGATCCGTTCCTGTTATCTTCCTACTGACAGGCAGGCTTGTCTTGTTACAGTATTTACAGCTACCTGAAAAAAAATTGCTGGTGTTCTTTTGATCCTATTAGTACCACAGTCAGGCAGCTAGACTATTTACAGTTAGTGTAGTGTGTCCTCCTCACAGTGTTCAGTTAAAGCTACAAGTTAGTTTAGTGTGACCTCTGCACAGTGTTCAGCTAAAACGACAAGTTAGTGTAATGCGTCCTCCTCACAGTGTTCAGCTAAAGCTACAAGTTAGTTTAGTGTGACCTCTGCACAGTGTTCATCTAAAGCTACAAGTTAGGGTAGTGCGTCCTCCTCACAGTGTTCAGCTAAAGCTACAAGTTAGTGTAGTGTGTCCTCCTCACAGTGGTCAGCTAAAACTACAACTTAGTGTAGTGCGACCTCTGCACAGTGTTCAGCTAAAGCTACAAGTTAGTGTAGTGCGTCCTCCTCACAGTGTTCAGCTAAAACTACAAGTTAGTGTAGTGCGAGCTCTGCACAGTGTTCAGCTAAAGCTACCTGTAGAAGGTTGGTGGTCTTTTCCTGATCCTATCACTACCGCAGGCAGCTAAATAAGCTACAATTTAGTTTTTTGCGAGCTTTGCACAGTGTTCAGCTAAAGCTACCTGTAGAAGGTTGGTGGTGTTCTCATACTACAGGCAGGCAGTTGATTTTGCTAGCTGCAGTATCAGAGTATATATATATATATATATATATATATATATATATATATATATATATATATATATATATATATATATATATATATATATATATATATATATATATATATATATATATCCCAGCTTAGTGCAGCTACAGGCCATTAGTATGTCTGGCAGGCCAACAAGGAGAGGCAGACAGTCACAAGCCAATAAAAGAGGGCAAGTAGGCTCTGTGTCTAGAGGCAACAGTGCTGGTTGTGGAGACGGTGCATCCTCATCAGCACGTGGCCGTGGGACACGCTTGGTCTTTTTGTCGGCAGCTGGCCGTGTTGAGTCGCAACATGCGGAAGACTTGGTCGAGTGGATGACCAAGCCATCCTCATCCTCCTCATCCTCTCTCACCCATGCTCAGAGTACTTTGTCTGGCAAAGCAGTGGCCTCTTCCCTCGGCTCAATGTCATCAGTGACTGCTTCCCTATCCCCACCATGTCCTCCTGAGGAGTCCCTCGAACTGTTTGACCACAGTGTTGGGTACATGCTCCAGGAGGATTCCCAGCATTTGGAAGGCTCTGATGATGATACTGAGCTAGATGAAGGCAGTAACGTGAGCACGGACAGAGGGGGTGCCCAAGAAGGACAGCAATCTGGCAGTCATGCTCCCCCTGCTGCAGCATACTGCCAGGTTTGCTCCAGTGATGAGGAGGGAGGGGATAATGAGATCCCTGACTCAATGTGGGTGCCTGATAGGAGAGAGGAGGAGGAGGAGGCACAGCACCAACGAGGCAGGATACCCTCCAGGGACCAGCCTAAGGGCAGCACACTGACTGCATCACACCCCAAAGCTCCGCATGTGCAGGACACTGCTGTCTCTGCGCGTTATTCCAAAAGTTCTTTGGTGTGGGCCTTTTTTGAGACGAGTGCATCAGATCGCACCGCTGCTCATGTGGCCAAAACATCTCCCGCTTAGGCACACATGCTTGACCAGACATATGTTGACCTGCCATGCAGTTCGTTGGCAAGCCTATCTAAAAGACCCACACCAAAGAACAAAGAGGACCTCTCCTTGCTCCTCATCAGCTGAGATCTCCAACCCCACTATACCTTCAGACCTCTCTGAGACCTGCACTGAGAGGAAAGAAGGTGTAGAATTAGGTGTGTCACAGCCAAGTACTTGTGGGCAATCTGCTTTCGGTACACCGACGTCAGATTGTACCAGGCAAATTTCCCTGCCCCAGCTGCTGCACCGCCAAAAGAAATTCGCTCCCAGCCATCCACATGCCCAGCGGTTGAATGCTAGCACTTCAACTGCTGCCTTTTCAGTTGGTAGACTCTGCCCCCTTCCGTGAGTTTGTGGAATGTGCGGTTCCTCAGTGACAGGTACTCAAATGCCACTTTTTCTCACGGAAGGTGATTCCGGCTCTCTAGTGGCATGTGGAAGGCAATGCCCATGCCTCACTGGACAGGGCGGTCAGCGGTAAGGTGCATATTACCGCTGACTCATGGTCCAGCAGTCATGGACAGGGACATTACCTAAGTTTCACCGCACATTGGGTGACTCTGCTGGCAGCTGGGAAGGATGCAGGACAAGGTGCGGTAGTGTTGGAGGTTGTTCCGCCACCATGCCTCCAAAATGCCACTACTAATGATTGTGACACACCTCTCTCCTCCACCCCCTCCTCTTCTTCTTCCTCCATGGCCTCTTCCTGTGCTTTGTCCTCGGAACCAGCGGTGCTCCGTAGGCGTTCAAGGGGCTACGCATGTACGCAGGCCAAAAGATGCCATGCGGTGCTTGAGCTGGTGTGCTTGAGGGACAGGAGCCACACTGGGGCAGAGGTTCTGTCACCTCTGCAGTGGCATGTTTAGAGGTGGTTGATGCCACGCCAACTTAAGGCAGGAATGGTGGTTTGTGACAATGGCACCAACCTCCTCTCTGCTCTCTGACAGGGACAAATGACCCATGTGCCCTGTTTGGCTCACGTCCTTAACTTGGTGGTGCAGCGGTTCTTGGGCAGGTACCCGGGCTTACAGGATGTCCTGAGGCAGGCCAGGAAAGTCTGTGTGCATTTCCGCTGGTCATATAATGCCAGTGCTCGGCTGGCAGACCTCCAAAAGGAGTTTAACCTGCCCAAGAACCGCCTAATTTGTGACATGCCCACCAGGTGGAACTCAACGTTGGCCATGCTGCAGCAGCTGCACACGCAGCAGAGGGCCATCAATGAGTACCTGTGTGACTATGGCACCAGGACAGGGTCAGGGGAGCTTGGTTCTTTTTCCCCACGCCAGTGGGCCATGATCAGGGATGCATGCACTGTCCTGTCACCATTTGAGGAGGCCACGAGGATGGTGAGCAGTGACAGTGCATTCATCAGTGACACTGTCCCCCTTGTCCTCCTGTTGGAGCACACGCTGCGTGGAATAATGGACAGGGCACTTGAGGCAGAACAGAGGCAGGAAGAGGAGGACTTCCTTAGCTCTCAAGGCCCCCTTTATCAAGACAGTGTTCCTGCCTGCCCGCCGAGCACACAGGAAGAGGAGGAGGAGGAGGAGGAGGATTGTGTCAGTATGGAGGTGGAGCCTGGCACTCAGCATTAGCAGCAGTCTTTAAGGGATCAGTCCCAAGAAACACATGGACTTGTACATAGCTGGGAGGAGGTGGCTGCGGACCATGTCGCAAACCTACGCTGCATGGCCTCCCTGATCCTGCAAAGCCTGCGTAAGGATCCTCGTATTCGTGGTATCAAGGAGAGGGACCAATACTGGCTGGCAACCCTCCTTGATCCACTTTACAAGGGTAAGGTTGCGGACCTTATCTTGCCATTGCAGAGGGAGCAGAGGATGAAACATCTTCGGGAGGCCTTGCAGAAAGGTCTGTGCAACGCGTTCCCAGAGACTGGGAGGTTACAAACTCTTGTGTATGGACAACGTGTTGCTTAGGCTTCGGTCAGTCAAAGAAGGAGCGGTGGAGAAGGTGGCCGTCTGACCGATGCGTTCAGACAATTTTTTAGTCCGCAGCCCCAAGGTATGATTGGTTCCAGCAACCATTGCCAGCGTCTGTTTTACATGGTGCAGGAATACCTAGGGGCAAGATCTGACTTGGACACCTTTCCCACCGAAAATCCTCTGGGTTACTGGGTCTTGAGGATGGATCACTGGCCAGAGCTTGCACAGTATGCAATTGAGCTACTGGCCTGTCCTGCATCCAGCGTTCTTTCGGAACGCACATTCAGTGCTGCTGATGGCTTTGTAACCGATCACAGGGTGCGTCTGTCCACCGACTCGGTCGATCGACTGACCTTCATAAAAATGAATCAGTCTTGGATCACCACCAGCTACCAAGCACCTGATGCTGATGTAACCGAATAATTTTTTTTGAAATCTCAGATCCCTTCAAAGACTGCCTATGTTGATGCTGAGTGACTATCCTGAGTAATTATCCTCTTCCTTCTCAATGATCACGCTGATAGCTTGTAAGAACCTTTTTGGTTCTGGGCGCCGCCACCAGTGCCTAAGGCCCAATTTTTCAGCCCCTGTTTAACAGGGGCGTGTAATTACAATTTTTGATGCAATACTTTGCAGCAGGGCTCGTTCCTGCGTTCCAATAGAGTATCTGTGAGGGATTGCAGTGTTGTGGTACCAGCACCAGTGCCTAAGGCCCAATTTTTCAGCCCCTGTTCAACAATGGCATGTAATTACAATTCTTGATATAATATTTCACAGCAGGGCCCGTTTCTGCACCCACCAAGAGCGAGTGAGGACTTACAGTGTTGTGGCACCAGCACCACCACCACCACCAAAGGCCCAATTTTTCTGCCCCTGTTCAACAGGGGCATGTAATTACAATTCTTGATCTAATATTTCACAGCAGGCCTGTCAGGAAAAGCCCTCTTGCAGTTTCCCCAGCAGATTGAGGGTTAAACGAATGCCTGTGCATAGAAGTGCCTTCCGGCGCTCGCGCACGCGCAATAGCACCAATAGCGCTAACGTGCGTACGCGCATGCGCAATAGTGCCACTTGGCGCCAAAGATAGGCTATTTAAAGAAGACTGTTTCAATGCTGCCTTGCTGTCCGGTCTACAGCGTTTCCTGAGACCCCTGCTACCTTGTTACCAGTTTTCCTGTATCCAGTACTTACTTGGCTTGTTCCTGACTTACCTGCTTGCTGCCCGCCCCGATCTTGGCTTGGACTCTGACTATTCTCTTGGTTTGCCCTTCTGTACCTGATCTGCCCGCCAGTACCTTGACCCGGCTTGTCTGCATCTCCCTGCTGTCTGCAACCTGCTACAGGACTACAGTGCACCTCCCTGCCATCTGCATCCTGCTACAGTACTACAGTGCACCTCCCTGCTGTCTGCAACCTGCTACAGGACTACAGTGCACCTCCCTGCTGTCTGCAACCTGCTACAGGACTACAGTGCACCTCCCTGCTGTCTGCAACCTGCTACAGGACTACAGTGCACCTCCCTGCTGTCTGCAACCTGCTACAGGACTACAGTGCACCTCCCTGCTGTCTGCAACCTGCTACAGGACTACAGTGCACCTCCCTGCTACCTGCATCCTGCTACAGGACTACAGTGCACCTCCCTGCTGACTACAGGATCCTGCCTTCTACTTCAGTGTTCCAGTCAGGCACTTGTGCCCCTCTGTACTTTCGAGTCCCTGTTCACACCTTCAGGGGTTCTTAAGTCAGAGGCATACGAGAGGCCGTTCTCTGCATTCCGGGCTCCACCTACCAGGTACGTGACAAGGGCCCTGTGAGGGCTTACAGTGTTGTGGCCACAACAACACCTAAGGCCCAAATTTCTGCTGAGTATATAGGGCAGGCCCCTACTTTCAAACATCTAACTTACAAATGACTCCTACTTGCAAACGGAAGGAGACAACAGGAAGTGAGATGAAATCTACCCCTAGGAAGGGAAATTCTCTCCTGTAAGAGTTAATATGGGAAAAACATTCTCCTTTCCACTGATGCTTTATCACCAATCCTTGTTTCACAAAAAAACCCAAATTTTCAAAAAACATTTGTCATTGGGACAAAAAGTGAGGTGAAATCTTTTGAAGAGGAGCACAGACAAAGACCCAAAGGGCCTGGTAATGGACTGGGGGGTACTCATGCCATTTGTCTCACTGATTTTCATCCATATTGCCAGGACCTGACATTACATTAAAGCCGCAAGCAGTTTTAAATGACTTTTTTTCCTTTAAAAATTACAGTGTGTGCAGGGACTGTTCTAAGCATGGGAAACACGCGCCACTTTACAGGCATACTATAGACACCCCCCAGGTACGATATTTAAAGGAATATTTCACTTTTTTTTTTTTTACTTTAACCACTTGCCGACCGCCTAACGCAGATATACTGCGGCAGAATGGCACGGGCAGGCAGAATCACGTACCCATACGTGATCTGCCTCCCGCGGGCGGGGGGTCCGATCGGACCCCCCCCCGGTGCCAGTGGCGGTCGGCATTTCACTGGGAGCGTTGGGAGGCGAGGGGGAGACCATCCGATCGTGCCCCCCCCCTCGCGATCGCTCCCAGCCAATCGGAATCCTCCCCTGCCTGTGTGTAGTTTCACACAGGCAGAGGATGTGATGTCATCTCTCCTTGGCAGTTTCCGTTCCAGCGCCGAGGAGAGAAGACATGTAAGTGCACAAAACACAAACACACACAGTAGAACATGCCAGGCACATAAAACACCCCCGACCCCCCCCCCGATCACCCCCCGACACCAAGCAGTATTTTTTTTTTTTTTCTGATTACTGATTGGTGTCAGTTTGTGACAGTTACAGTGTTAGGGCAGTGAGCGGTAGCCCCCTTTAGGTCTAGGATACCCCCCTAACCCCCCCTAATAAAGTTTTAACCCCTTGATCACCAGTGTCACTAAGCGATCATTTTTCTGATGGCTGTATTAGTGTCGCTGGTGACGCTAGTTAGGGAGGTAAATATTTAGGTTCGCCGTCAGCGTTTTATAGTGTCAGGGACCCCCATATACTATCTAATAAATGTTTTAACCCCTTGATTGCCCCCTAGTTAACCCTTTCACCACTGATCACCGTATAACCATTACGGGTGACGCTGGTTAGTTCGTTTATTTTTTATAGTGTCAGGGCACCCGCCGTTTACTACCGAATAAAGGTTTAGCCCCCTGATCGCCCGGCGGTGATATGCGTCGCCCCAGGCAGCGTCAGATTAGCGCCAGTACCGCTAACACCCACGCACGCAGCATACGCCTCCCTTAGTGGTATAGTATCTGTACGGATCAATATCTGATCCGATCAGATCTATACTAGCGTCCCCAGCAGTTTAGGGTTCCCAAAAACGCAGTGTTAACGGGATCAGCCCAGATAGCCGCTAGCACCTGCGTTTTGCCCCTCCGCCCAGCCCACCCAAGTGCAGTATCGATCGATCACTGTCACTTACAAAACACTAAACGCATAACTGCAGCGTTCGCAGAGTCAGGCCTGATCCCTGCGATCGCTAACAGTTTTCTTGGTAGCGTTTTGGTGAACTGGCAAGCACCAGCCCCAGGCAGCGTCAGGTTAGCGCCAGTAAAGCTAACACCCACGCACGCACCGTACACCTCCCTTAGTGGTATAGTATCTGAACGGATCAATATCTGATCCGATCAGATCTATACTAGCGTCCCCAGCAGTTTAGGGTTCCCAAACACGCAGTGTTAGCGGGATCAGCCCAGATACCTGTTAGCACCTGCGTTTTGCCCCTCCGCCCGGCCCAGCCCACCCAAGTGCAGTATCAATCGATCACTGTCACTTACAAAACACTAAACGCATAACTGCAGCGTTCGCAGAGTCAGGCCTGATCCCTGCGATCGCTAACAGGTTTTTTTGTAGCGTTTTGGTGAACTGGCAAGCACCAGCCCCAGGCAGCGTCAGGTTAGTGCCAGTAAAGCTAACACCCACGCACGTACCGTACACCTCCCTTAGTGGTATAGTATCTGATCGGATCAATATCTGATCTGATCAGATCTATACTAGCGTCCCCAGCAGTTTAGGGTTCCCACAAACGCAGTGTTAGCAGGATCAGCCCAGATACCTGCTAGCACCTGCGTTTTGCCCCTCCGCCCGGCCCAGCCCAGCCCACCCAAGTGCAGTATCGATCGATCACTGACACTTACAAAACACTACACGCATAACTGCAGCGTTCGCAGAGTCAGGCCTGATCCCTGCGATCGCTAACAGTTTTTTTTGTAGCGTTTTGGTGAACTGGCAAGCACCAGCGGCCTAGTACACCCCGGTCGTAGTCAAACCAGCACTGCAGTAACACTTGGTGACGTGGCGAGTCCCATAAGTGCAGTTCAAGCTGGTGAAGTGGCAAGCACAAGTAGTGTCCTGCTGCCACCAAAAAGACAAACACAGGCCCGTCGTGCCCATAATGCCCTTCCTGCTGCATTCGCCAATCCTAATTGGGAACCCACCGCTTCTGCAGCGCCCGTACTTCCCCCATTCACATCCCCAACCAAATGCAGTCGGCTGCATGAGAGGCATTTTCTTTATGTCCTTCCGAGTACCCCTACCCAGCGAACCCGCCCAAAAAAGATGTCGTGTCTGCAGCAAGCTCGGATATAGGCGTGATACCCGCTATTATTGTCCCTCCTGTCCTGACAATTCTGGTCTTTGCATTGGTGAATGTTTTGAACGCTACCATTCACTAGTTGAGTATTAGCGTAGGGTACAGCATTGCACAGACTAGGCACACTTTCACAGGGTCTCCCAAGATGCCATCGCATTTTGAGAGACCCGAACCTGGAACCGGTTACAGTTATAAAAGTTAGTTACAAAAAAAAGTGTAAAAAAAAAAAAAAAACACATACAAAAATATAAAATAAAAAAAAATAGTTGTCGTTTTATTGTTCTCTCTCTCTCTATTCTCTCTATTGTTCTGCTCTTTTTTACTGTATTCTATTCTGCAATGTTTTATTGTTATTATGTTTTATCATGTTTGCTTTTCAGGTATGCAATTTTTTATACTTTACCGTTTACTGTGCTTTATTGTTAACCATTTTTTTGTCTTCAGGTACGCCATTCACGACTTTGAGTGGTTATACCAGAATGATGCCTGCAGGTTTAGGTATCATCTTGGTATCATTCTTTTCAGCCAGCGGTCGGCTTTCATGTAAAAGCAATCCTAGCGGCTAATTAGCCTCTAGACTGCTTTTACAAGCAGTGGGAGGGAATGCCCCCCCCCCCAACGTCTTCCGTGTTTTTCTCTGGCTCTCCTGTCTCAACAGGGAACCTGAAAATGCAGCCGGAGATTCAGCCAGCTGACCATAGAGCTGATCAGAGACCAGAGTGGCTCCAAACATCTCTATGGCCTAAGAAACTGGAAGCTATGAGCATTTTATGACTTAGATTTCGCCGGATGTAAACAGCGCCATTGGGAAATTGGGAAAGCATTTTATCACACCGATCTTGGTGTGGTCAGATGCTTTGAGGGCAGAGGAGAAATCTAGGGTCTAATAGACCCCAATTTTTTTCAAAAAAGAGTACCTGTCACTACCTATTGCTATGATAGGGGATATTTACATTCCCTGAGATAACAATAAAAATGATTTAAAAAAAAAAAAATGAAAGGAACAGTTTAAAAATAAGATAAAAAAAAATAATAATAATAAAGAAAAAAAAAAAAAAAGCACCCCTGTCCCCCCTGCTCTCGCGCTAAGGCAAACGCAAGCGTCGGTCTGGCGTCAAATGTAAACAGCAATTGCACCATGCATGTGAGGTATCACCGCGAACGTCAGATCGAGGGCAGTAATTTTAGCAGTAGACCTCCTCTGTAAATCTAAAGTGGTAACCTGTAAATGCGTTTAAAGGCTTTTAAAAATGTATTTCGTTTGTCGCCACTGCACGTTTGTGCGCAATTTTAAAGCATGTCATGTTTGATATCCATGTACTCGGCCTAAGATCATCTTTTTTATTTCATCAAACATTTGGGCAATATAGAGTGTTTTAGTGCATTAAAATTTAAAAAAGTGTGTTTTTTCCCCAAAAAATGCGTTTGAAAAATCGCTGCGCAAATACTGTGTGAAAAAAAAAAATGAAACACCCACCATTTTAATCTGTAAGGCATTTGCTTTAAAACAATATATAATGTTTGGGGGTTCAAAGTAATTTTCTTGCAAAAAAAAATATTTTTTTATGTAATCAAAAAGTGTCAGAAAGGGCTTTGTCTTCAAGTGGTTAGAAGAGTGGGTGATGTGTGACATAAGCTTCTAAATGTTGTGCATAAAATGCCAGGACAGTTCAAAACCCCCCAAATGACCCCATTTTGGAAAGTAGACACCCCAAGCTATTTGCTGAGAGGCATGTCGAGTCCATGGAATATTTTATATTGTGACACAAGTTGCGGGAAAGAGACAATTTTTTATTTTTTTTATTTTTTTTTGCGCAAAGTTGTCACTAAATGATATATTGCTCAAACATGCCATGGGAATATGTGAAATTACACCCCAAAATACATTCTGTTGCTTCTCCTGAGTACGGGGATACCACATGAGTGAGACTTTTTGGGAGCCTAGCCGCGTACGGGACCCCGAAAGCCAAGCACCGCCTTCAGGCTTTCTAAGGCCGTAAATTTTTGATTTCACTCTTCACTGCCTATCACAGTTTCGGAGGCCATGGAATGCCCAGGTGGCAAAACCCCCCCCCAAATGACCCCATTTTGGAAAGTAGACACCCCAAGCTATTTGCTGAGAGGCATGTCGAGTCCATGGAATATTTTATATTGTGACACAAGTTGCGGGAAAGAGACAATTTTTTATTTTTTTTATTTTTTTTTGCGCAAAGTTGTCACTAAATGATATATTGCTCAAACATGCCATGGCAATATGTGAAATTACACCCCAAAATAAATTCTGTTGCTTCTCCTGAGTACGGGGATACCACATGTGTGAGACTTTTTGGGAGCCTAGCCGCGTACGGGACCCCGAAATCCAAGCACCGCCTTCAGGCTTTCTAAGGCCGTAAATTTTTGATTTCACTCTTCACTGCCTATCACAGTTTCGGAGGCCATGGAATGCCCAGGTGGCAAAAAACCCCCCCAAATGACCCCATTTTGGAAAGTAGACACCCCAAGCTATTTGATGAGAGGTATAGTGAGTATTTTGCAGACCTCACTTTTTGTCACAAAGTTTTGAAAATTGAAAAAAGAAAAAAAACATTTTTTTTCTCGTCTTTCTTTATTTTCAAAAACAAATGAGAGCTGCAAAATACTCACCATGCCTCTCAGCAAATAGCTTGGGGTGTCTACTTTCCAAAATGGGGTAATTTGGGGGGGTTTGTGCCACCTGGGCATTCCATGGCCTCCGAAACTGTGATAGGCAGTGAAGAGTGAAATCAAAAATTTACACCCTTAGAAATCCTGAAGGCGGTGATTGGTTTTCGGGGCCCCGTACGCGGCTAGGCTCCCAAAAAGTCCCACACATGTGGTATCCCCATACTCAGGAGAAGTAGATAAATGTATTTTGGGGTGCAATTCCACATATGCCCATGGCCTGTGTGAGCAATATATCATTTAGTGACAACTTTGTGCAAAAAAAAAAAAAAAATTTGTCACATTCCCGCAACTTGTGTCAAAATATAAAACATTCCATGGACTCAACATGCCTCAAAGCAAATAGCTTGGGGTGTCTACTTTCCAAAATGGGGTCATTTGGGGGGGTTTTATGCCATCTGGGCATTTTATGGCCTTCAAAACAGTGATAGGTAGTGAGGAGTAAAATCAAAAATGTACGCCCTTAGAAATCCTGAAGGTAGTGATTGGTTTTCGGGGCCCCGTACGCGGCTAGGCTCTCAAAAAGTCCCACACATGTGGTATCCCCATACTCAGGAGAAGCAGCTAAATGTATTTTGGGGTGCAATTCCACATATGCCCATGGCCTGTGTGAGCAATATATCATTTAGTGACAACTTTTTGTAATTTTTTTTTTTTTGTCATTATTCAATCACTTGGGACAAAAAAATGAATATTCAATGGGCTCAACATGCCTCTCAGCAATTTCCTTGGGGTGTCTACTTTCCAAAATGGGGTCATTTGTGGGGGTTTTGTACTGCCCTGCCATTTTAGCACCTCAAGAAACGACATAGGCAGTCATAAATTAAAGGCTGTGTAAATTCCAGAAAATGTACCCTAGTTTGTAGGCGCTATAACTTTTGCGCAAAGCAATAAATATACACTTATTGACTTTTTTTTACCAAAGACATGTGGCCGAATACATTTTGGCCTAAATGTATGACTAAAATTGAGTTTATTGGATTTTTTTTAGAACAAAAAGTAGAAAATATCATTTTTTTTTCAAAATTTTCGGTCTTTTTCCATGTATAGCGCAAAAAATAAAAACGGCAGAGGTGATCAAATACCATCAAAAGAAAGCTCTATTTGTGGGAAGAAAAGGACGCAAATTTCGTTTGGGTACAGCATTGCATGACCGCGCAATTAGCAGTTAAAGCGACGCAGTGCCAAATTGTAAAAAGTGCTCTGGTCAGGAAGGGGGTAAAACCTTCCGGGGCTGAAGTGGTTAAGCCTCATTAAAATCACTGCTCCCGAAAAAACGGCCATTTTTAAAAGTTTTTTTTGCATTGATACTTGTCCCCTGGGGCAGGACCCGGGTCCCCAAACACTTTTTAGGACAATACCATGCTAATTAGCCTTTAAAATGAGCACTTTTGATTTCAAACATTCGAGTCCCATAGACGTCAATGGGGTTCTAATGTTCGTGCGAATTTTCGGTCCGTTCACAGGTTCTGGTGCGAACCGAACCGGGGGGTGTTCGGCTCATCCCTAGCTACAAGACCATTGCCAAGCAGCTGGGTGAGGGGGTGACAACAGTTGGTGCGATTATTCGCAAATGGAAGAAACAGAAAATACCTGTCAATCTCCCTTGGTCTGGGGCCCCATGCAAGATCTCGTGGAGTTTCAATGATCATGAGAACAGTAAGGAATCAGCCCAGAACTACACGGGAGAATCTTGTCAATGATCTCAAGCAGCTGGGACCAGAGTCACCAAGAAAACAATTGGTAACACACTAAGCCGCAAAGGACTGAAATCCTTCAGTGCCCACAAGGTCCCCCTGCTCAAGGAAGCACATGTGCAGGCCCATCTGAAGTTTGCTAATGAACATCTGAATGATTCAGAGGAAAACTGGGTGAAAGTGTTGTGGTCAGATGAGACCAAAATCAAGCTCTTTGGCATCAACTCAACTCACTATGTTTGGAGGAGGAGGAATGCTGCCTATGACTCCAAGAACACCACCCCCACCATCAAACGTGGAGTTGCCTAGCCAGTCGAGTTACCAAATGCCAGCCTCGAAAACCTTAATGACTTGGACAGGATTTTCAAAGCGGAGTAAGACAAAATCCAACCACAAGAAACGTGACCTCTGTGATTACCAACAATGTGATGATGTCATCACATGCCTGGTCCTGAGTGACTCAGAAACGTTGCACCTCTTTGTGTTGTGATCATGCAATAAAGTAAACCATTCGGACGCCAACTTGTGATGATCCTTGGTGTGCTGGCAAGTATCCACATTCCTTTAGATCAGGCACTCACATATATGGTTAGGTTTGGTTTACCAAGGCAAAGTCATATTGCGCAAGAGACACAACCGTTATTTAAAGCGACTCTAATCATATTTTTTTAAATAACAAACATATCATCAATCATTTATAAAACACAAAGGTCACTTTATGGAAAAAAAAAATACAAAGGTCATTTAAAAATTACAAAAGAATATGACAGAATGTATAAAAAGGTAATAAAGGCTGAAAAATTTTAAAATGAAGGACAGGTTGCAAAAGAGAGTGGGACAAACCCCTACAAATTCTTCCAATATATAATACCGGTAAAAATGTCAGGTCTGAGCATAGATAATTTTGAGTTGGTTACTGGAGAAGACAAATTTATTAAACACCTTATTCAGCTCTGTGTATACACAGGAAAATGGGAAGCTCAAGTCCTTAATGGGGATGATATTGACACAGCCCCAAATGATCCACAATGGCTCAACATTGACATGGTCCAGAAACATTTAGATAAAAAAAAGGTTAATAAAGCACCTGGACCAGATGGATTACATCCAAGAGTCCTCAAAGAGCTGAGCTTTGGTAGATCTAAGCCATTGTTTCTAATTTTTAGACACTCTTTAATGGCTGGCATGGTACCTCTGGATTGGTGTAAGGCCAATGTGGTGCCTATATTTAAAAGGGATCAACGTTGTTATGAAGCATCTACAAACTTGTTAGTTTAACCTCCATAGTTGGAAAGATACTGGATTATATATTTTTTTCTTTAGTTAAGTCAACCAATGACAGGGTAAACAATTCAACACCTAAAGCAAGAAACAATATCGCAGAGTATGAGCAACAAGTCTATGGAATATTACATTAGGTAACAAGTGCAGAGCAAAACATGATATGGTTCAAGCATATGTTAGATTGTGTGCATGACCAAGATTTCCACTGTGACAGATAAGTTCCCTGTCATGGTCTTATTTTCAGTATTTATAACAAGGTGAGACATGGTATTTTACAGCAGTGGTCATCAACCTGTCCTCAGAGCCCACTAAAAGGCCAGGTTTGCAAGATAACCGAAATACATCACAGGTGATATCATTTGCTGCTCAGTGATTGCATTATTCTAGTCTGCATCTCCCCAAGGTAATACAGAAAACCTGGCCTGTTAGTGGGCCCTGAGGACAGGGTTGATGACCACTGTTTTACAGTATAAGGGAAAGGACAAGTATATTGGCAGAGAAAGGGGAGGGAAAGAAGAGGTGAGAGAAGAAGGACAATAAAAAGGAGGAGGTGGTGTTTGACCTCCCTCCAGTGGATACTTGAGAGTTTAATAAAATAACAAATATATGAGTTTTTGTTAGAAAAGCTGAGTTAGACTTACCGGTAACTCCTTTTCTGAGAGTCTTCCAGGACAGCCCATGAGACCTTGGGCTCCTCCTACCAGGACAGGAAACACGTCACCCCCACCAGATAAAAGGGCGGTCCTCCAGGCCCATGTCAGTATTCTCAAGAACCGTAGGACCCTGCAAAACATATGCATAATACACATAACTTCAGACAATACCGGGTGGGAATCCGGCTGTCCTGGAAGACTCTCAGAAAAGGAGTTACCGGTAAGTCTAACTCAGCTTTTCTCCAAGCGTCTTCCAGGACAGCCCATGAGACGATGAGCCAGAACTTACCAGTCTAGGGAGGGACAACTGCCTGAAGGACCTTACGACCAAACGCCTGCTCCTGAGCTGATAGGAGATCCAGGCGATAATGTTTAATGAAGGTCGAGTAACTGGACCAAGTGGCAGCCCTGCAAATTTTTTCCGGTGAGGCACCAGCCCTCTCAGCCCAAGACGTAGACAAGGCTCTAGTTGAGTGCGCAGTAACAAAAGGTGTAGGGACCTCCCTAATTTTGTAAGCTTCCAAGATGGCTTGCTTTATCCATCGAGCCAATGTGGCTTTAGATGCACTATTCCCCTTGTGAACTCCAGAAAAGATGACAAACAAGGCATCAGTTTTCCTAAAGGTCTTCGTGACCTCAAGATAGACCAAGAGAATCCTTCTTACATCTAGAAAACTAAATTTTCTTTCTAAGTCGCCCAGTGGCGAACTACAAAAGGTTGGCAATACAATGTTCTGAGATCGGTGGAATGTACTTGCCACCTTGGGCAAAAAACCTGGATCGGTTCGTAACACAACTCGATCCTCAAAAATCGTGAGGAAGGGCTCCCTTACTGATAGGGCCTGCAACTCACTTACCCTACGAGCTGAGGTAACAGCTATAAGGAACACAGTTTTTAATGTAAGTAACTTAACTGACATACTTTCCAGAGGTTCAAACGGAAATTCTACCAGAGTTTGAAGTACTAGGGACAGATCCCACTTTGGACAATTTCTCACTACTACTGGTCTGGCCCTAGAGATAGATTTGAAAAATCTGGCTATAGTGGGATTTTCCAGGAGAGTTAACTGGAGGAACACACTAATAGCTGCCGCCTGTACCTTTAAGGTACTAACAGAAAGACCTTTGTCGACACCCTCTTGGAAAAATTCCAAAATAGACGGAATATCATGAGTTAATCTATCATTTTCAGATAACCATGAGTTAAACCTTTTCCAAACTTTGGAATATATGGCTCTAGTAACCGGCTTCCTGCAATTAACGAGAGTCCTGACTACTTTGTCAGTGAACCCTTGGGCGCTCAGTATCTTTTCTTCAGATACCAGGCCGTCAAGTTTAAGGAAACCACCTGAGGGTGTGATACTGGACCCTGCAATAATAGGTCTTCCCTTTTCGGAAGACTCCATGGAGGCTCTGAAACCAGAGACTGTAGCAGGGAAAACCATGGCCTCTTGGGCCAAAACGGGGCAATTAGAATCAGATCTGTCTCTTCCAGCCGAAACTTCCGGAGGACTTCTGGAATCAGCCTGATTGGCGGAAAGGCATAACATAGGCCTGGAGGCCACGGGTTTGCCAGAGCATCGATCCCCAAGGCTTGGTCTGCCGGGTTCATGGAAAAGAATGCAAAGACTTCGGGATGAAGGGACCAGTTGTCTCGGTCTATCCTGTGACGGCTGAGATAATCTGCCAGGCAATTGTTTGTCCCCTTCAGGTGTACAGCAGAAATAGAGGCTAGATTCCCCTCTGCCCATGAAAGGATCTCCTGGGCAATGGACTGAAGCCTCCGGCTTCTCGTGCCTCCCTGCTTGTTGATATACGTGACTGTCGCTATATTGTCTGACAGGATTTGGAGGTTGTGACCCCTGATCTCCATCTGAAAAGACTGGAGGGCTCTCTGGACTGCAAGCAGCTCTCTTTGATTGGATGAGGCCCTTGCCTCCTCTGGGGACCACTCTCCTTGTGCTACTGCATTGCTGAGGTGGGCCCCCCATCCCCAGGAACTCGCATCCGTGGTAATCCTTCGGGAAATGGGAAAGGACCATGGGAGACCTCCTGCTAGGTGCTGACCAGCTCTCCACCACCACAGGCTTCTTTTTATCCTGTCGGGAAGCCAGATCCTTGACTCCAGGGACCTTACGTCCCCGTCCCAGTTTCTTAAAAGAAACCTTTGTAACGGACGCTGAGGGAGTCTCGCCCATGGTACTGCGGGAAAACATGAGGTCATAAGACCCACTGCCCTCGACACCTGTCTCAGAGAGACCGACTGGTTGGTCTGCAAAGCTGAAGCTGAGGAAAGACCGAAGGGGAGGGCCTGAAATTTAAAATGTCGGGTCCCCATACCCGTCTTCACTGCCAATCTCAAAAACTTTTGGAAGGCTGGATGCATAGGGATGTGAAGATAAGCATCCCTTAAGTCCAACGTGGCCATAAAGCAGTTTGGATATAGTAGGTTTTTGATTGTAAAAACCGTCTCCATACGGAAATGCTTGTATCTGATGGACTTGTTTAAGGTCCGGAGATTCAGGATAAGTCGAAACTTTCCTGCCGGCTTTCTGACCACAAATACATGGGAATAGAATCCCTTGCCCTGCTCCGATCGAGGAACAGGAATCAGGACTTTTTGATCTAATAAGTCTCTGATCTGGAGACCCAGAGCCCTCGCTTTCTCCCGATCTTGTGGAGGAAATGTGACCAACAAACGTTCGGGTGGTTGGTGAACAAACTCCAGCCTGTACCCGTTGGTCACTAGGTCCAGGACGAAGGGGCTCAGAGTGACTGCTGCCAACTGTGGGATGAAGGCCCTCAATCTCCCTCCCACCGGGGAACACAAGTCACTGCGGCTTGGCGGGCTGTTGAGGAGGGTTAAACAGCACTCCCCCTTTGCCTCTGCCTTTGTGCCCAGTCCAATGCTTTTTCGGCCTGCTGTCCTTTTCTCTAGGACTCTGTTGCCTGCTTTGGCCACGAAAAAAATTTCTGGCTGTCTGAACTCTCTTTTTCTCTGGAAACGCCTTTTTCTTATCATCTGTGCGTTCCAGTGCCTCCTGTAGACCTGGGCCAAATAAATGATCGCCAGTTAAAGGAAGGCCACAAAGGCGCAACTTGGAGGCCGAGTCCCCTGATCAGGTCTTAAGCCAAAGGCTTCTCCTGGCCGAGTTCACTAGAGCCGAAGTCCTGGCTGACATTCTTACCGACTCAGCGGAAGAATCTGCCAAAAAACCCACTGCCTGAAATAGGAGAGGAAAAGACTTTAAAATTTGCTCTCTGGAGGTACCTGCTGACAGATGTGACTGAATCTGAGTCAACCAAACCTCCAGATTTCTGGCCACACAAGTGGAAGCCAGAGCTGGTTTCAGGTTTCCAACTGCTGAGTCCCAGGCTCTGTGGAGAAGGATATCCCCCCTCTTGTCCATCGGATCCTTAAGCGTACCCATATCATCGAACGCCAGGTCCGAGTTTTTTGAAGCCTTTGAAAGAGGTGCGTCTAACTTGGGATTCTTATTCCATGGCTGCGCAGTGTCCTCATCAAAAGGAAACCTCCTTTTTAGGTTACTAGAGAAGAATGGTTTTCTCTCAGGATTATCCCATTCCAGTTTAATAGTATCAACCAAAGAACTATGAACTGGAAACACTCTTGATTTTCTCTTATGCAATCCTTTATACATAAGATCATGTTTGGATAACTGAACCTCTTCCTCTTTTAATTCAAGGGTAGTATAGATAGCCTTTAATAAGTCATCTACATCCTCAACAGATAACTTAAATCTTGAGCTTCGAGTGGATTCTCTATCTCTGGGCTCTGTATCTGGCCCTGATTCTTCCAGAGAAGAACGGGTAGATCTGACCTCAGCCTCAGAGTCCTCACTCTCTGCCTGCTGCGGAGTGCTTACTGATGCCTTCAGTGAAGACGGACTCTCTGCTGGAGTCTGGAGCTTGTCAATAAGCGTTCTAAAGGAACTGAAGGTGGACGCAAGCTCATCCCTAACAGAAGTAAGCATCTTCTGGCAAGAGGCAACCGGGTCATCCTTTACTAGGCCTTCTATACAGGTGCGACAAACTGCTTTGCTCCATGAGGAGCTCAATTTGTTTGCGCAAACCGCACATTTCCTTTTAAGTGGCTGCGCTTGGACCTTGTCCTGAGTCTTGGTCTGCAAGACAAAATAAATGACCCACAATGTAATTAAAGCCACCCAATCACTCCGTAACACCACATGCAGGAGGGAGGAAATGTGTCCCCTTACACCCACTACTACAGAGGGGGGAGGGGGAGGGAACACTCACAGGGATAGCAAGGTGGTGACAGAACACCCCAGGCTTACCTGTGAGGTGCTGGTGTTGGGAACTGCATCCGCTGCCTGTGCAGGTACTGCAGGAGGATCCATTCTGCCCCTCTTGGTCATCCACAGCCTGGCTGCTTAACACCAAGAAACACCAGCAGCCAGCGTTCTCTGTTCGCACTGTTTGTGAAGACTGGAACCTCGTCTCCGGCGCCCGATGATGATGTCATATGCCCCGGAAGTAACCCTCTCCAGGCACTTCCTGTGGGCCAGCTTGGAGCGCAATAGCTCCGCCCCCTCGAGCGCTGCGGCTTCCTCCATTCCCTGCTCAGATCAGCCACGCTGTCGGCAGGGAAGGACAACCGAAGCTCAGCTGAGTTATAGTGCAATGCACTGCGCTAGGGGCACGACCTCACACCGGTCCTGGCCCTCTCCAGGCACTGAGGACAGGGAACAGCAGCACAGCCAACCTCCCCAGCGGTGTGCTGCTTCTGGCAGAGGAAGAGGTAAGTGATATGCCCCAGAAAAAAGCCATACAAAGCCCCTGCTTATAAGGCCTATGGGAGCAGGTTCCATGAACATGTTACCCCCCGTCCGGAGGAAACACAAATAACTGACATGGGCCTGGAGGACCGCCCTTTTATCTGGTGGGGGTGACGTGTTTCCTGTCCTGGTAGGAGGAGCCCAAGGTCTCATGGGCTGTCCTGGAAGACGCTTGGAGAAAATAATATTTCAAGCAATAGTCAGCATGGATTCATGAAAGATTGAAGTTGTCAAACAAATCTGATTTCTTTTTATGAGCAGGTAAGCAAAACCTTAGACAAGTGGCTGAGGACGTGGTATACTTGTATTTTGCCAAAGCGATTAGCATGTGTGGGGAACTGTGTCAATGTGTAAATGAAAGTCTACAAGCTTAGAAAATTCAGTTTGTAAATGGATAGAAAACTGGCTAAAAGACCGTATTCAGAGAGTAGTGATTAATGATTCTTACTCTGAATGGTCTAAGGTTATTACTGGTGTACCCAATGTTCAATGTCGGGACCCTTACTTTTACACATTTTTTGTAAATTATATAGGGTCTGGGATTAAAAGTAACATTTTAGTCTTTGGAGATGACACATTCTTACAGGATGTCTTCAACTTACAAGGCAATAGGGATGAGCTTCGAGTTCGAGTCAAACTCATGTTCGACTCGAACATTGGCTGTTCGCAAGTTCGCCGAACAGCGAACAATTTGGGGTGTTCGCGGCAAATTCGAATGCCGTGGAAAACCCTTTAAAAGTCTATGGGAGAAATCAAAAGTGCTAATTTTAAAGGCTTATATGCAAGTTATTGTCATAAAAAGTGTTTGGGGACCCGGGTCCTGCCCCAGGGGACATGGATCAATGCAAAAAAAAGTTTTAAAAACGGCCGTTTTTTCAGGAGCAGTGATTTTAATAATGCTTAAAGTCAAACAATAAAAGTGTAATATCCCTTTAAATTTCGTAGCTGGGGGGTGTCTATAGTATGCCTGTAAAGGGGCGCATGTTTCCCGTGTTTAGAACAGTCTGACAGCAAAATTACATTTCGAAGGAAAAAACCCATTTAAAACTACTCGCGGCTATTGCATTGCCGACAATACACATAGAAGTTCATTGATAAAAACGGCATCGGAATTCCCCACAGGGGAACCCCGAACCAAAATTTAAAAAAAAAAATGACGTGGGAGTCCCCCTAAATTCCATACCAGGCCCTTCAGGTCTGGTATGGATATTAAGGGGAACCCCGACCAAAATGTAAAAAAAAAAGACGTGGGGTTCCCCCTAAATTCCATACCAGACCCTTCAGGTCTGGTATGGATTTTAAGGGGAACCCCGCGCCAAAAAAAAAAATAAAAAAAAAAAACGGCATGGGGTCCCCCCAAAAATCCATACCAGACCCTTATCCGAGCACGCAACCTGGCAGGCCGCAGGAAAAGAGGGGGGATGAGAGTGTGCCCCCCCCTCCTGAACCATACCAGGCCACATGCCCTCAACATTGGGAGGGTGCTTTGGGGTAGCCCCCCAAAACACCTTGTCCCCATGTTGATGAGGACAAGGGCCTCATCCCCACAACCCTGGCCGGTGGTTGTGGGGGTCTGAGGGCAGGGGGCTTATCGGAATCTGGAAGCCCCCTTTAACAAGGGGACCCCCAGATCCCGACCCCCCTGTGTGAAATGGTAAGGGGGTAATTACCCCTACCATTTCACTAAAAAACTGTCAAAAATGTTAAAAATGACAAGAGACAGTTTTTGACAATTCCTTAATTTAAATGCTTCTCCTTTCTTCTATCTTCCTTCATCTTCTTCTTCTTCTGGTTCTTCTGGTTCTTCCTCTGGCGTTCTCGTCCAGCATCTCCTCCTCGGCGTCTTCTATCTTCTTCTCCTCGGGCCGCTCCGCACCCATGGCATGGGGGGAGGCTCCCGCTCTTCTCTTCATCTTCTTCTCTTCTTCTCTTCTTCTCTTCTTCATTTTCTTCTCCAGGCCGCTCCGCATTCATGCTGGCATGGAGGGAGGCTCCCGCTGTGTGACGGCGTCTCCTCGTCTGACGGTTCTTAAAAACTGGGTGACCCTGCCCCCGTTATTTAAGAACCGTCAGACAAGGAGACGCCGTCAAACAGCGGGAGCCTCCCTCCCCCCGGCGGAAGCCAGACGTGCCGGCGGGTGTAGTGGGCGTGGCCACGCCTCACCGCGTCTGCGAGCACATGCGCTGTGGGGACCTGGCGGCGCTCGCTCCACCCGGGGGGCCAGTCCTAGCGCGTCCGTCCCTCCTCCACCATCCACAATCAGCTGTTGGCTATTACACCAACAGCTGATTGGTGGGGAGGGCTTGAAATACTCTGGCAATGCTCACACCGAGCGTCCTCTGCTGTGGGCAGGACGCTGTCGGTGTGAGCTGCCGCTACATACTGTAAGTAACCTAGACACCATACTGAACTTATACACACTCATCTACCTATACCTGCATCACTGCAATTACAAGCCATAAATCTCTCATCACATCCGAGCTTCTCATCTCTCTCTCCCTCCCCCTCCTTTTCCCTCTTCCCCCCTCTCCCCCCTTTCCCCCCCTTCCCCCCCCTTTTTCTTCCCCCCCTCTCTTCTTTGCCATCTTTTCCCTCTCTCTCCCTCCCTCCCTCCTTCCTCCCACCCCCCTTCCCCCCCCCCCGGTTTTCCCTTCCCTTTTCTCCCCCTCCGCCTTTCTTGTTTTTTGCCCATTTTTCCCTTCTTCTCTTTTTTCCTTTCCTTTCTCCTTTTTCTTTTTTCTTCATCTCTTCTCTCTCTCTTCGCTCCCCCCGTCTTGATTCCTTTTCCCCTATACGTTCCCCCCCCTTTCCCCCCCTTTTTTTCCTTTTCCCCCTTTCCTTCCCCCCCCTTCCTACTTCCTCCCCCCTCCCCCGTCTTTCCCCCTTTTCCCCCCCCCCTCTCTCCCCCCTCCCCTCCTCCCTTTTTTCCCCCTTCCCCCCCCTTTCCCTGTGTATGACTTCCCCGGCGGAAGCCAGACGTGCCGGCGGGTGTAGTGGGCGTGTCCACGCCTCACCGCGTCTGCGAGCGCATGCGCTGTGGGGACCTGGCGGCGCTCGCTCCACCTGGGGGGCCAGTCCTAGCGCGTCCGTCCCTCCTCCACCATCCACAATCAGCTGTTGGCTATTACACCAACAGCTGATTGGTGGGGAGGGCTTGAAATACTCTGGCAATGCTCACACCGAGCATCCTCAGCTGTGGGCAGGACGCTGTCGGTGTGAGCTGCCGCTACATACTGTAAGTAACCTAGACACCATACTGAACTTATACACACTCATCTACCTATACCTGCATCACTGCAATTACAAGCCATAAATCTCTCATCACATCCGAGCTTTTCATCTCTCTCTCCCTCCCCCTCCTTTTCCCTCTTCCCCCCTCTCCCCCCTTCCCCCCCCCCTTTTTCTTCCCCCCTCTCTTCTTTGCCATCTTTTCCCTCTCTCTCCCTCCCTCCTTCCTCCCCCCTTCCCCCCCGGTTTTCCCCTTCCCTTTTCTCCCCCCTCCTCTTCCCCCCTGCCTTTCTTGCTTTTTGCCCATTTTTCCCTCCTTCTCTTTTTTCCTTTCCTTTCTCCTTTTTTCTTCATCTCTTCTCTCTCTTCGCTCCCCCGTCTTGATTCCTTTTCCCCCTATACGTTCCCCCCCTCCTTTCCCCTTCCCCCCTTTTTTTCCTTTTCCCCCTTTCCTCCCCCCCCCTCCTCCTTCCTCCCCCCTCCCCCGTCTTCCCCCCCCCCTCTCTCCCCCCCTCCCCTCCTCCCTTTCCCCCCCCCCTTTCCCTGTGTATGACTAAAAGAGCACTTGATCAAATTTAATACTAACAACCAGGGACAAATTTGTTGAACCCCTGTTATTTCATATATAAAATCCTAAAATACACACCTGTATGTACACCTCAAACTGTCAAGATAAATGACATAATTACCAGAACGAGACTTCTATATGTCCCTTCTACTCCATGTTGATTTTTCCAGCTATCCGAGATCCATCTGGTCTACACCTATCATCGTTTGGTGTTCCTTTTCGAACTCTGTACAGTAGGCCCATCAGGTAGGATACATCTATAGTACCCAAAAAACTTCTTTCCTATCATTGAGTATACCCATATTTCTGGTCACTATACATTTATATATTTTCGCAATTTACAGGACCCGCATTTGGCCTCAGTGAGATTCCAGATCCAAAATATCTGTATGCCCTCGATTGATGGGCCTTTCTTCCTATCATAAGTAAAACCACCCTATATATCCATACCCAGCTACTTTCATTTCGACAGAGGTTATACTAATACTCCCCTGCATACTAAACAAAGTTCTACATATCACGATTGGAAAACACGCTTGATGGGCAGTATGTGTCAGCACCGTTGTTTTTAAACCTTTCTGGAATGCGTAGCCAGTATACATATATACCAATGTAAGTGTAAATGAAATTAATATAATATAGCACCTATATTTTTATGGTTTGATGTATACATATACTTACTATGTCTATGTTGTATATACTATTTCTTATATAGAAATCTTTGTTAAAGCTTACAACCATCCCTGAAGAAGGAGGCTAAAACAACTCTGAAACGCGTCGGGTGCAAGCTTATTGGTATCAATAGCTATATAGTATAGATAGATGAAATCGCATTCCTTTCTATTTGTGTTACTTGTTTGATGCTTTTATGAGATTCTTTTTGTAATGAATAAATTATTGTCTACTTAATACACTCTCCTACACATTTTTTCATATGTGCCTTTAAAGTCAACTAGGGGAACTGTCTCTGTTTAAATTCTTATTTTAGGATGTGGCACAATTTGCAGATAATTAGCCGACCAAACCCCTGTTCCATGCCAGCATGGGTGCGGAGCGGCCTGGAGAAGAAAATGAAGAAGAGAAGAAGAGAAGAAGAGAAGAAAAGAAGAAGAGAAGAAGATGAAGAGAAGAGCAGGAGCCTCCCCCCATGCCACGGGTGCGGAGCGGCCCGAGGAGAAGATAGAAGACGCCGCAGAGGAGATGCTGGACGAGAACGCCGGAGGAAGAACCAGAAGAGCCAGAAGAACCAGAAGAAGAAGATGAAGGAAGATAGAAGAAAGAAGAAGCATTTAAATAAAGGAATTGTCAAAAACTGTCTCTTGTCATTTTTAACATTTTTGACAGTTTTTTAGTGAAATGGTAGGGGTAAGTACCCCCTTACCATTTCACACAGGGGGGGGGGGCTGGGATCTGGGGGTCCCCTTGTTAAAGGGGGCTTCCAGATTCAGATAAGCCCCCTGCCCGCAGACCCCCACAACCTCCGGCCAGGGTTGTGGGGATGAGGCCCTTGTCCTCATGAACATGGGGACAAAAAAAAAAAACGGCATGGGGTCCCCCCAAAAATCCATACCAGACCCTTATCCGAGCACGCAACCTGGCAGGCCGCAGGAAAAGAGGGGGGATGAGAGTGTGCCCCCCCCTCCTGAACCATACCAGGCCACATGCCCTCAACATTGGGAGGGTGCTTTGGGGTAGCCAAGATGTTTTGGGGGGCTACCCCAAAGCACCCTCCCAATGTTGAGGGCATGTGGCCTGGAACGTTCAGGAGGGGGGGCGCACTCTTGTCCACCCCTCTTTTCCTGCGGCCTGCCAGGTTGCGTGCTCGGATAAGGGTCTGGTATGGATTTTTGGGGGGACCCCACACCGTTTTTTTTTTTTTTTGGCGCGGGGTTTACCTTAAAATCCATACCAGACCTGAAGGGCCTGGTATGGAATTTAGGGGGACTCCCACGTCATTTTTAAAAAAAATTTTGGTTCGGGGTTCCCCTGTGGGGAATTCCGATGCCGTTTTTATCAATGAACTTCAATGTGTATTGTCAGCAATGCAATAGCCGCGAGTAGTTTTATATGGGTTTTTTCCTTCAAAATGTCATTTTGCTGTCAGACTGTTCTAAACATGGGAAACATGCGCCCCTTTACAGGCATACTATAGACACCTGCCAGCTACAAAATTTAAAGGGATATTACAGTTTTTAAAACTTTTTTTGCATTGATCCATGTCCCCTGGGGCAGGACCCAGGTCCTCAAACACTTTTTATGACAATAACTTGCATATAAGCCTTTAAAATTAGCACTTTTGATTATTCATGTTCGTGTCCCATAGACTTTAACGGTGTTCGCGTGTTCGAACATACTTTTTTCCTGTTCGCATATTCTGGTGCGAACCGAACAGGGGGGTGTTCGGCTCATCCCTACAAGGCAAGCTTGATTAAATTGGGCAACCATGTGACAAAGTTTAAGTTGAAGTTTAATGTTGATAAAAAGATATGCATTTGAGGGCTAAAACATTTATGCATCATACATACGAGGAGAACAGCTGGGGGAGTCAATGAAAGATAAGGCCCTGGGTGTTCCGGCAGATCATTGTCAGGAGTGTGTAAAGCGCCTGTTCCATGATAGCTGCTGGTCTCATTCCAGCATCGTGGTTTTGGCTGAGCTGAATTCTTCCTGTTTGTCTGTCCAACTGCAAGGTGATTGATGAAGCCAGTCTCTCGGTGGAGACCAAACCTGTTTTAAACCAGCCAAACCCTCAGTGTCCTGCTTGTGATAGTGTGTGTAATAGGGATGTGCATGACGGAAAAAAATCTTTTGTTTCAAATTTGTTTCCTAAGTTAATAATTTTGCTTTGTCACATTCTTTATGTTAGAATAATCAATTTTCAGAATTTGTTTTGTATATTCAGATTAGTTTCATATATTTGTTATTTTCAAACAAAATTTGAATTTGAAAATAAATTCAAATTTGAAATGGAAACATATTGCAATAAATACAGTTAGGTATACAAGTGAAATAAGATGATGATTCCTACTTAGGCTGCTTTACGGAAACAAATAGAATAGAATAGAATAGAATAGGAAATAAAATATTATAATTAAATAGAATAAAACAGAATGTAATACAATAGAAAATATTTTCTAGTATTTGTTTCCCATTATACTTCTATTATTTTCTATTCTTTTTTTATTATATTCTTTTATTTTTTATTCTATTCAAAAATAAATTTGAAAATACATTTTGAATTAGAAAACAAATTAAAATTTGACATGAAAACATATTGCAATAAATACAGTAAGGTATAAAAAGGAAATAAGATGATAATTCCTACTTAGGCTGCTATATAGAATAGAATAAAAAAAGAATAGAAAATAGAATAGAATAAAACAGGCTACTTTATAAAACAGAATATAAGAGAACAAAATGTAATAAAAGAGAATGGAATATAATGAAAAATAAAGCAATAGAATACAAAAGAATAGAATAAAACAGAATAGAAAATATATTATATTCTTTCCTTTTCTTATCTATTCGATTCTATGCTACTTTATTTTCCATTCTATTCTATTTATATCTATTCTGCTCTATTTATATTTTATTCTATGTAATTATATTCTTTTACTTTATAGTCTATTATTTTCAGCAGCTCAAGTAGGAATTATCAACTTATTTCACTTTTATACCCTACTGTATTTATTGCAGTATGTTTCCATTTCAAATTCATTTTTTTTTTTTTTTTAATTCATTTTTGAATTTGAATTCAGATAATTTGTTATGTAATAATTTCTTTTGGATTATTTGAAATGTGTTATTATTTTGATTTGGAAATTTGGATACCTCAGAATCTCTGAATAATGAAAAGTCCGAATGTCGATTTGTATGAAACAAATCACACATGTCTAGTGTGTAACACTTCTTCAATCTCCCTGCTCGTCTGCTCTATTCCTGTGCTTGCTAGTTTGGATTCCCTTGTTGATGACCTCGGATCAGATATCGACTACGATCAGAACTCAGCCTGCTCTGAACCCGGGCTGTCACTGACCACTCTGCCTGTCTGCCAACTGCAAGTACCTGTTCTCTGTGCTCATTTTCAAGTACCTGTTTGCTATGCGCAGTTTGCACCTGCTCCAGTGTGGTAGCCAGGCACTATAGCATTGTGAATAAGACACAGGGAAACTGACTACTGGTAGGCCTGCTTGCCTTATGGAAAAGGGGGCTGCTATAGGCAAAAAACACAAAAGCCAGTTCTAGTGCTTAACCACCTACGGTAGGGTAGGCATGACAATCATAGAATTAAAAATAGTATACAATGCCAGGCTGCAGTTTCTAAAGCTAGCAAAATACTTTCTTGTATTAAAAGAGGTATGGACTTGAGAGAGAGAGTTAATGTTGCCGCTGTACAGCCCATTAACTACTTAATGACCATCCCCCGCAGTTTTACGGCAGGTTGGTGCTCCGGCGTGAATCGCCATCATTGTACATCGGACACATACACGGCGATCTGTGGGCGCACCATAAATATGTAGAAGAATACATATTGGCCTAAACTGAGAAAGAAATTTGTTTTTTTTACATTTTTTTGTTTGGGATATTTAATATAGCAAAAAGTAAAAAATATAGTTTTTTTTCAAAATTGTAGTTCTTTTTTTGCTTATAGCACAAAAAATAAAAACAGCAGAGGTGATCAAATACCACCAAAAGAAAGCTCTATTTGTGGGGAAAAAGAGGATATTAATTTAATTTGGGTACAACGTCCCATGATCGCCCAATTGTCCGTTAAAGCGAGGCAGTGCCATATCGCAAAAAATGGCCTGGTCAGGAAGTGGGTAAATCCTTCCGGGGCTGAAGTGGTTAATAAGACCTCATCTGGAATTTGCAGTTCAGTTTTGGTCACAAGTTCCCCTAATAGGATATCTGGGAACTGGAGAAAGTGAAGAAAACGGCAATCAAACTGATAAGAGGCATGAAGGAGCTCAGTTATGAGAAAAGATTAGCTGAACTGAATGTATTCTCTCTTGAGAAAAGATTAAGGAAAGATATGATCAACATGTATAAATAAATAAGTGGTCCATATAGCGAACTTGATATTGAGTTATTCACTTTCAGGTCATTGCAAAGGACAAGTTTACGTCAAGGGAAAAAAAATGATTTAACCACTTCAGCCCCGGACCATTTGGCTGGCCAAAGACCAGAGCACTTTTTGCGATTCAGCACTGCGTCGCTTTAACTGACAATTGCGTGGTTGTGGGACGTGGCTCCTAAACAAAATTGACGTCCTTTTTCTTTCACAAATAGAGCTTTCTTTTGGAGGTATTTGATCACCTCTGCGGTTTTTATTTTTTGCGCAACAAATAAAAAAAGACTGAAAATTTTGAAAAAAACAAGTTTTTCTTTGTTTCTGTTAATTATTTTTTGGAATAAGTACGTTTTCTTCTTCAATGACGGGCACTGATATGACTGCACTGATGGGCACTAATACGGCGGCACTGATGGGCACACTTTTTTTTCCTCAGTTTAGGCCGATACGTATTCTTCTACATATTTTTGGTAAAAAAAAAAATCACAAAAACCGTATATTGATTGGTTTGCTCAAAAGTTACAGCGTCTACAAAATAGGGGATAGTTTTATTGCATTTTTATTAATAATTTTTGTTTTACTAGTAATGGAGGCGATCAGCGATTTTTATCGTGACTACGACATTATGGCAGACATGTCAGACAACTTTGACACATTTTTGGGACCATTGGCATTAATACAGCGATCAGTGCGATTAAAAATGCATTGATTACTATAAAAATGTCACTGCCAGTGAAGGGGTTAACACTAGGGGGCAGTAAATGGGGTTATTGTGTGTCATAGTTTGTGTTCTAACTGAAGGGGGATAGGGACTGTGCAGGGAAGCTAACAGATCGCAGCATGAACAGACGATCCCTCAGTTCTCCCCTCAGAGAACCGGAAACTGTGTGTTTACACACACAGTTCCAGGTTTGCCGTGTGCCATCGGTGATTAAGACCGCCGGGCACATGCATCGGGGAGTGAGCGGGGGGCGCGCATGCCCCCTAGTGGCCACAGGGCGAAGCAACATTACACAACATCGTCTCGCCCAGCCGTGCCATTCTGCCGCATTACAACTGCGGCGGCTGGTTGGCATGTGGTTAACCTTCACATATATATATTTTCTTTCCACATTTTCCAAAAACTTGTGGAAAAAAATGACATGTTCAAAAGACTCATTTTGCTTCATAGAATATACATTGGGGTGTTTGCTTTCCAAAATGGGGTCATTTTGTGGGCGTGTCTATTGTCCTGGTCCTCCAGGGCCTTCAAAAATGTGATAGGTACTCAGGAAACTAAATGCGTAATTTAAACTCCTAGAACACCTGATGGTGCTCCCTGCATGTTGGGCCTCTGTATGTGGCCACACATTTGGTATCTCCATACTCAGGAGGAGTAGCAGAATATATTTTGGGGTGTAATTGCAAGTTTACCTATGCCATGTGTGAGAAATAACTTGTTAATATGACAATTATGTGGAGAAAAAAAAAATTCTTCATTCGCAAACAAATGTGGGCAAAAAATTGCAACTTCCAAAAACTCACTATGCCTCCTAATAAATACCTTGGACTGTTATCTTTACAAAAAGGGGTAATTTGGGGGGTATTTGTGCTGTCCTGACATTTTAGGGCCTCAAGAGATTCAGTCAGTACATCTAGATTGATTAATTTTCAGTGATACGTAGCCTAGATTGTAGACACTATAACTTTCACACAAACCAATTATCATACACTTATCAGGGTTCTTTTTACCAAAGACATGTAGCAGAATACATTCTGGCCTACATTTATGATGAAATTTGGTTTTTTTGGATTTCTTTTAAAAACTCCTCACAGATTGACAACAGTAGGATCCAATGGCTGCTTGCATGCCCAGTAAGGAGAGAGCTGCTGCTCTCGGACACAATGATGAATCGACATTGGGGTTAGGTAAGTATAAGTGGGGGATACACAGAGAATCAAAACCTTCAACCGCTTTAAAATGTCAACCAAACATCTTTCCTGGAAAACAATGAATTCTAAAATTATGTAGCGTCCACCCAAAATTCCGAATCAAATAAGGTTTATTTTCATCTGAACTTGGATGTACCCCAAGCAAAGTAGACACTATTTTTCCAACCCCGTCATAATTATGATGCATGTGTATGCTACATCTTTTGAACTGTTGAACTTTGGACACGTTTCTTGATATAATCAGTTAAAATGTTAACTTCGATACATTTCTCTAAATATTTCAAATGTGACTTTCAAATTGGAATCTTGTTCTGCAGTAGTGGTCAAAAACACAAAGAGATCACCCATAAAGCTTGTCTCGTTGGACAAGGTGGAGAAGAGGGACAGTGACATTACAATCTTCACCTTATCTAATCAAAGAACACCTTGTATTCATAAAAAAAAAAAAACACAAGGCATTTTCCATAGGTGTGCACAGCCTATTGCATTAGGGTGTGCACCCCAGAGCTCAAACACACATGCATGTGTACATAAATTATATATATATATATATATATATATATATATATATATATATATATATATATATATATATATATACACATACATACACACAGTATATATGCACACACTAGGGCGGTGTGGGACAGTGGACGTGTCAGTCAGTAGAACAGTGGACGGTGTCAGTAAAGCAGTGAACGGTGTAAGTTCGTAGAGCAGTGGACGGTGTCGGTAGGGCAGAGGATGGTGTCACTAGAGCAGTGGACAGCGTCAGTAGGGCAGAGGACAATGTCAGTAGGGCAGCGGGCATTGTCGGTAGTTTTTTTTTTTTATCATTATTAACATCTTTTATTTTAATTTTTTTTATTTTAATTTTTTTAAACAGATAAATGATATCTCACATTTGATACAAAAAGAAAGTGAATGTCTCTTTCTCTGCAGCCTGAGCTGCACTGGGTGGTGAATGAATAGGAAGTACTCTGTGCTGAGCGGCATTCATAAACTGAAGCATAGTAAACCGGAGGGAATCTGCGCCATACGGGGTGATTAGCGTGTGCCCAGAGACACCCATCAAACCCTGTGTGCACGCCTATGGCAATTTCCATTAATAGCGGCAGTGCCAAGTGAGAGACCCCATGTGGTCGGTGTGCTGAGGGTGAGCAACTCACACAAGACTAGGGATGGGCCGAACGACCCCCTGTTCAGTTCGCACCAGAACTTTAGAACATCGGGGAAGTTCGGAACCGAATAACGAACCCCATTGAAGTGGCCCATCACTGCATAAATTACAAAAGAAAAGCTTTTAGAACAAATTGAACTAAAATTAATATTCAAAAGGTCAACCTAGACCAGTGGTTTCCATGCAGCTTATGGTATACAAATACTCCCCAAGATTCTGCTCCTTTCACCCTGATATTAAAAAAGTTGAACACATTATAAATACACTTAAGGAGCAACACTATAGGACATTTTAAAACTGCTGTGCTGGCTGAACCACTAATTACGTTATACTACTGTTATATGCTGTAGTTTTTTAAATTGATAAATCTTGTAGTTGATATCAGTTTTATAGTGTTTAAGCCTACCTTCTAGAAGTGGCGTCTATGCTGGCAGTCTTTATGAAGAAACTGTTAAGAAACTATTAATTAAAGTAATTTAAACTTTAAGTCCTTGAAAGAACTATAGTGCTGCTTCTGCATATACTACACTATACTTCTCTGTTAGTGATGAAGGGGCAAGTTGTTGTCATAGCTAGTGCATTAATGCAGTTTACAGGGTAGTTTCAGATATCTTATGTCAGGGGAGCACTTAGGACTCCTGCAAGACAGCTGTCACATACTTATAGTTTGAATTATGACCATAGGCACGTGCACGGGGTGTGCCAGGTGTGTCTGGGCACACCCTAATCACACTGAATAGTGTCATAATTAGTGTGATTAGCGCCGACCGTCTCCCTTGAGCTCTCTCCCCCTTGTCACTGTGGGCAGTGGGGGACCTGGAAAAGAGGCAACTGTGCTGTGGTCTGTCTTTAACCTCCTGCCCCACCGGCACCTCTGTGCTTACACTTTCTTCTACACATCCCGTTACCGCTGCACAGAGAGACCGAGTGCAGCAGCAGGCACCAATGTGTCTCTGTGAGCCTGCTTACCCCCTCCCTCCTGCAGCCACCATTCAGCCAATCAGCAGCAGGAGGAGGACACAGAACTGCAGCAAGGAAAGCTGAGAAGTGTAGTTAAGGGATAGGACCAAGAGCCAGCACTGATAGTTCCTCCCTTCCCTCACGAATGCCAAAGAGAGGAGAGAAAGCTGGTTCTGTGCTCCTCCTCCTCCCACCCTCTCCTCCTGTGTCTGCTCCACCCACACTTCCTGGCAGTGCTGTGCCTCAAAGAAGGAGATGTGTGGGCAGGAGGTTTGAAGCCCAGCAGCCAGAAGAGGAAAGGTGCAGCCTGTCTATTCATCCATCCACTGTGGGTGAAGTCTCCCCCTCCCTTCTCTCTCCTGCCTCCCAGTGAGTACTCTAATGTAAGATAGATGTAAGAGGGGCTCTACAGACTTAATTGTATTATGATGGTGGGGAAACCATCCGCTGTCAAAATACAATGGTGCAGCGGGAGGGATTCCCCCATCAACACTAACTGTGATGATGGGGGAATTAAGTGATTTTCGCTTACAAACAATTTTATTAATGTAGTTTCGTATACAATCGAAATGCACAGAGAGAACAAAAAGTACATTCATGAATCAAAGTGTGATTTTAAACGGTGTACATCTCTCATTGAGGCTATAGCATAGGAAAATTGTAAAAGAATGAAATACAAAATAAAGAAAATATAATAAAGGAAATATTCTTGCTTCTGCGAGATGACAAATAGACTACATATGAGGTATGTTCATTTAAAAAAAACTGTAGTAGAGACAGTGCTGGTTGGTTTATTTGACAAAACCATCAATCCAATCCAAACATTATAGATTGGGGGGGCAACCCCCATTAATGGATTATGCCTGGCAGGCTGACCAGTTCGCCCACTTGTGCTCGAAGATGTGCATGGAGTCCATGAGAGTGTGATGCACTCTTTCCATTAGTCTAATGGATTCCATGTGAAGGAGCACCTGTGACCAAGGAACAGAAGGACATCGCCAATTTAGGGCAATTGCCCATTGGATGGTACTAAAGAGTGTATGCTGTACAGCGCCTCAACATCGATAGTCACCAAAATGGCATTCTCAGGTATCCTCAAATCATTGATAAGTTGTAGAAATTGTATTGTGTCCTTGACAAAGGAGGGCAGAGACAGAACAAGAGGTCATGTCTTAAAAAAGCTTACAATCAAGCTACAGGACACTCTAGATCCCAGCTACTTTTCAAACCTAAACCCTCCCAAGGCTCTGAATGTAACCCTACCCAGATCATCATGCGTTATTCCCGACAATACCAGGCCATTAAAAAAATCATAGAGCGTCATTGGAGCATCCTCACGGATGACCCTAAACTGCGTGGATTCGTTCATGAAAAACCCACCATAACGTACAAAAGAGCGATGTCACTACGTGACAAGCTCGTTAGGAGTGAATATACCAACGCAAATATGAGATTTAAGCACTGTTCCACAGTGGGTTCTTTGCCCTGTGGACATTGCTCATACTGTTCACTTATTAAACAAGATAAAACCTTTGTGTTACCCAATGGCAACACATTCATACCCACACAGTTTGTGAATTGCCGCACTCGCGGAGTAGTATATCTGATGGAATGCGAATGTGGTGCATACTACGTGGGGAAAACCAGGCAGGAATTCTGGAAACGCATTTCCCAACATGTTTATAGCATGGAGGTGGGGAATCCGTACCTCCCCATCAGGAGGCACATAATTGGTAGACACAACTACAGAGTCCCTAGAGTCACTTTCGTGGCCCTTTACAAAATAAAGATTCCCACTAGAGGTGGCGACTGGAACAAGTCTCTGCTGCAGAAAGAGCAGAGATGGATATTCCAGTTACAGGCCACCTCTCCACCGAGTCTAAATGAATCAATCTCATATGCCCCTTTTCTGCAGGGGTTCTCATCTGGGAAGACACAATAACTTATGGAAGAGGATTTCACATCCCACACGTGCTATAATATTCTGTGTAAATATGAGAAGACCCATCAATATCATCATTCCCTCTTTCCCTTCCCTTTTTTGTTTCTTTCTTTTTCCTCCTTCCTTCCCTGTTCCTTCCCTTCCCTATTTCCCCCCCTTTTCTCCCTCCCCCCCTTTTCTCCCTCCCCCCCTTCCCCTTCCCCCCCCTTGTCCCCTTCCCTTCCCCCCTCTCCCCCCCCTTCCCCCCCTTCCCCCCTGCCCCCCCCCTCTTCCCCCCCTTCCCCCTCCCCCCTTTCCCCCCCCTCTTCCCCCCTTCCCCACCTCTCTCCCCCCTTCCCCCCCGCCCTCCCCCCCCCTTTCCCCCTCTTCCCCTTTTTTTTTTTTTTTTCTTCCCCTCCTCCTCTTTTTTCCCCCCTTCCCATGCCGACTAAAGTGGAGCTTTCTACCACACAGTTCATCTATTTAGCGTTTCCAGTATCGTATACACTGCTGCCTGGTTTTCCCCATGTACAATCATTAATGTCCTTATTGTTCTCTCCATCACCTTTAAATGTATGAGGTCTATACCATTGTGTATGTTATGGGATCTAATGATAATGGATCATGTACTTTAAAACGCTCTACCTCTGAGAAAAATCTAGCCCAAAAGACAGTTCAGAGTTCTTCATATGTTAAACATTTGGCATTATGTAATTTTGCTTTTTTCTTTTTTGTATATGTGCCTTTTAATTATGTAGTTGTAAGAGGACTATGCCACTACAACTGTTTAACCATGCTTAAGAAAATAATGATATGCCATTAACGATGTATATAGTATGGTCAGCCTGCAGTTAATCCACATCATACGGACCATATATGCAGTACCATGTGAATAAGCGATGAGGACTGTTTAAACCATATTTTTACTATCATTTGTCCACACAGTATCAAATTTCTGACTATGTGGCGATGTGTTCGCCACTGTCTCTCCTTGTGTGTCTGTGCTTCTCCTCTGGGGGCGGGGGTGCACCTTGTGTCTTCCTGGCAGGGTGAGAGAGGAGACGCTTGGGCCCTGCGTCTCCTAAATGTGCCCACTAGGTGTCCTCACCTGGTATTCGGCACTTCTCGCCCTGCCAGCGGCGTCCCGGATCTCTTCCGGACGCCGTGCTCACACGCGCGCGCCCTAGTGCACGTGCGCGTGACGTAATGGCGCCTGCGCAGTTGCGGCGGAAGCGAGGGGGACGCCCGAAGGTGTCATCCTTTCCGGAATGCCGGGGGGATCACGTTTAGAGCACACAGCTGTGTTGCTCTGTTCCCCCGGGGGGGTGGAGAGGCGACCACAGATCCGCACCTGATGGGAGTTAGTCAATTGACACTCCCCATAAATACAAGAAATCTCAGAGGCACCTTATTGGATCCTCTCTAACCTGGAGATGCAAGGCACTGACTGAGCTACCAGATTGGTAAGTACACCCGAAATGACGACGATGCTTTTATTCAATTTTCTAGCAATTTGGTTCATTTTAAATCATTTCTGATTTTGCCATGACATTTTATTTACAATCCAATCTTTCAGAATGATGAATGTATCAACTCTTTCATTCAGTTCAGCCTGATTGGGTAATTTGTCCCGCCACCACCCTTGCACTTCTCAACACTGTGTTGTTATGTGTTTTTTCACGGTATGCTGTTTGTGTGTTATGCACTTTTGTTTCATGTTTTTCATTATTCACTCACAGTCCCCTTTTTCTTTCTTTTCTCACACACACTCACTGTCCATTCCTATACACATTCCCACTCCTTGTCCCATTCCCCAACACTCCCCACCCACACACCCCGCACCCCTTTCACCTCCCGCACAACAACATCCCAACCCCCCCTCCCCTCTTCCTCCCCCCTCCTATCCACAGCACCCTCTTTCTCCTGATTGTTCCCTGCTTTCTTTTTTCCTCCCTCCCTTCTCCCCCACTTCCTTACCCCCTTTTCCTCTTTTCTTTTTCTTCTTTTTTCCCCTCTTCTTCCCCTTTCCCCTCCCCCTCTCTTTTCTCCCCTCCCCTTCTTTCCACCCCCTCCCCCTGTTTTTCTTCCCTCTCTGTTCCTTCCCTTGCACTTTTCCCCTTCCTTTTTCTTTTCCTTTTTCCTTCTCTTTTTCCCTGTCTCCTTTTCCCCTCTCCTTCTTCTCCTTTCCCTCTCCTCCCTTCACTCCCTCCCCTTCTTCCCTTTCCCTTCCCTCTGTCCCCCTTTATTGACTCACTCCTCCTCCCTCCCTCTCCCCTCTCTCTTTTCACTATGTCCTATCCAGCACCGCTGGTCTTCTTCTCCCCCCCCCTTTTTTTTTTTTTTTTCACCTTGCCACCTTGGGGGGTCTGTCGGCACTTTTACCCCATTGACTTTGCTATATATATTTCTATGTCGCATGGCGATTGATCGGCAGCAGGGCATTTGCTATTTTCTAGTCGATTTCTATCTCACTTACTCACTCTTCATTCACCCTTTTCTTTCCTTTTCACTTTTTCCTCACATGCCTCTTCCTCTTCCCCTTCTCTTTCCCCTCTTTTCCTTTCCCCTCCCCCTCTCTCCCCCCTCCTCCCTCTCTTCCCCTCCCCCCCCTTTATTCTGTAGCAATGCCCTTCTGCACACCCATGGACTCAGAATCTAGCAATCGCATAGAATTCCATGGTTGGTAAATTTCCCAACCATGTGGATGAACCAACTGACCCTTCGTTCTTTATTTTATTTTTCATTTTTAGTACGTACATGAACTTATCTGGGTGCGGTTTGGATTGCCTGTTTGCCCCCTCCTTTCCTTCCCTCTCCTATATGTGGGTTTGGTAGACGTGATCTCTCGTAAGACACATTCAGTCCACCGCCCGCCCCCTGGGGAGTTGGCCTGACACGGGGAAGACAGGTGAGCAGAGGAGAAATCACATCACCCCCAAACACCTTGCAATGTCAGAAATGATCTTGTAACGTCATAAATCCTGCGATAGGTAATTATACAACTTATGCAGTTACACTACAGGGTATGCATGTATGGTTTTGGTACTGTCGAATCTGATGTTATGTTTGATTTATGTTGACCTTTTTACAGTGGACAACCTATCCTCTGAAGAAGACCCGGGAAGGGTCGGAAAGCGTCAGGATTTTTACATACAACCTTCGTTGTTCCACATACACTGTATTGTATATTGTCGGTATTCATTGTTATCCAACTCCAAGGATTTTACATTTGGAGAATTTTGGTTGCCCCAGTATACATTGTGTCTTGCATTGGTTTTAATTGTAGGCTTTTGTCCGTTGCAATTGTACGCCATATTCAGTTCATGTCCTGACTCTAACAGTCAGTATTCATTCTAGTGGATTTTTTTTAATATGTTATTTATTTTTTGTACCAATAAAATTCAACTTTTTCAACCACCTATATTGCACTTTATTGGCTGCTAAAAAGCCCCGGTAGGGGGTTTTCATATTTTTTATACTCTCAGTATAAGGTTATATAGTTTGGCCATCTTAGGGATAGGGACTAGTATTCTGGCAAATTTTTTATAATATGGTCCTGTGTAACCATCCAGGCCTGGGGTTTTGGAGGATTTTAAAGAAGAGATGATAGAGGCTATTTCTTCCTCCTTGCAAGGGGAAATGAGAAGCTGAAGGCGGTGGCGAGTTTTTTGAGATCACCTTGGTGTGTTTATTGGTCCAAAAACGCACCAGCACCTTTGCAGCCATAGTGCTATTTGCTGGGTGTTTGGTGTGCTTCTGTACCTTTAAGAAGGGATGGGCTGCCCTTCAGTCCACCTGCCAGCATTTATCCATTAGAATGCATGTGCCTCCACTGTGGGGACACTCATATTTTAGTGTTAGGACCACAGATATCAGGGTGCCTTGACGAGGCTCTGTGGCTTACGCATGCATTTGCAAATGCGTGCGGACTAAACCCCTGTTTTTAACGCGTACTGTTAGACAGGTTAATTTGGTTGTCTGCGAGCTGGTGGTAAGTAGGTTTTGGTTTTTCCCTGGGCATTCCCCAGGCTTTGTTTGCATCTGTTTGTAGCCCTCCAAAACCGCTTACTGCGATAGCCAGCTTTAAATGAAGGCGGTGGCGAGTTTTTTGAGATCACCTTGGTGTGTTTATTGGTCCAAAAACGCACCAGCACCTTTGCAGCCATAGTGCTATTTGCTGGGTGTTTGGTGTGCTTCTGTACCTTTAAGAAGGGATGGGCTGCCCTTCAGTCCACCTGCCAGCATTTATCCATTAGAATGCATGTGCCTCCACTGTGGGGACACTCATATTTTAGTGTTAGGACCACAGATATCAGGGTGCCTTGACGAGGCTCTGTGGCTTACGCATGCATTTGCAAATGCGTGCGGACTAAACCCCTGTTTTTAACGCGTACTGTTAGACAGGTTAATTTGGTTGTCTGCGAGCTGGTGGTAAGTAGGTTTTGGTTTTTCCCTGGGCATTCCCCAGGCTTTGTTTGCATCTGTTTGTAGCCCTCCAAAACCGCTTACTGCGATAGCCAGCTTTAAATGAAGGCGGTGGCGAGTTTTTTGAGATCACCTTGGTGTGTTTATTGGTCCAAAAACGCACCAGCACCTTTGCAGCCATAGTGCTATTTGCTGGGTGTTTGGTGTGCTTCTGTACCTTTAAGAAGGGATGGGCTGCCCTTCAGTCCACCTGCCAGCATTTATCCATTAGAATGCATGTGCCTCCACTGTGGGGACACTCATATTTTAGTGTTAGGACCACAGATATCAGGGTGCCTTGACGAGGCTCTGTGGCTTACGCATGCATTTGCAAATGCGTGCGGACTAAACCCCTGTTTTTAACGCGTACTGTTAGACAGGTTAATTTGGTTGTCTGCGAGCTGGTGGTAAGTAGGTTTTGGTTTTTCCCTGGGCATTCCCCAGGCTTTGTTTGCATCTGTTTGTAGCCCTCCAAAACCGCTTACTGCGATAGCCAGCTTTAAATGAAGGCGGTGGCGAGTTTTTTGAGATCACCTTGGTGTGTTTATTGGTCCAAAAACGCACCAGCACCTTTGCAGCCATAGTGCTATTTGCTGGGTGTTTGGTGTGCTTCTGTACCTTTAAGAAGGGATGGGCTGCCCTTCAGTCCACCTGCCAGCATTTATCCATTAGAATGCATGTGCCTCCACTGTGGGGACACTCATATTTTAGTGTTAGGACCACAGATATCAGGGTGCCTTGACGAGGCTCTGTGGCTTACGCATGCATTTGCAAATGCGTGCGGACTAAACCCCTGTTTTTAACGCGTACTGTTAGACAGGTTAATTTGGTTGTCTGCGAGCTGGTGGTAAGTAGGTTTTGGTTTTTCCCTGGGCATTCCCCAGGCTTTGTTTGCATCTGTTTGTAGCCCTCCAAAACCGCTTACTGCGATAGCCAGCTTTAAATGAAGGCGGTGGCGAGTTTTTTGAGATCACCTTGGTGTGTTTATTGGTCCAAAAACGCACCAGCACCTTTGCAGCCATAGTGCTATTTGCTGGGTGTTTGGTGTGCTTCTGTACCTTTAAGAAGGGATGGGCTGCCCTTCAGTCCACCTGCCAGCATTTATCCATTAGAATGCATGTGCCTCCACTGTGGGGACACTCATATTTTAGTGTTAGGACCACAGATATCAGGGTGCCTTGACGAGGCTCTGTGGCTTACGCATGCATTTGCAAATGCGTGCGGACTAAACCCCTGTTTTTAACGCGTACTGTTAGACAGGTTAATTTGGTTGTCTGCGAGCTGGTGGTAAGTAGGTTTTGGTTTTTCCCTGGGCATTCCCCAGGCTTTGTTTGCATCTGTTTGTAGCCCTCCAAAACCGCTTACTGCGATAGCCAGCTTTAAATGAAGGCGGTGGCGAGTTTTTTGAGATCACCTTGGTGTGTTTATTGGTCCAAAAACGCACCAGCACCTTTGCAGCCATAGTGCTATTTGCTGGGTGTTTGGTGTGCTTCTGTACCTTTAAGAAGGGATGGGCTGCCCTTCAGTCCACCTGCCAGCATTTATCCATTAGAATGCATGTGCCTCCACTGTGGGGACACTCATATTTTAGTGTTAGGACCACAGATATCAGGGTGCCTTGACGAGGCTCTGTGGCTTACGCATGCATTTGCAAATGCGTGCGGACTAAACCCCTGTTTTTAACGCGTACTGTTAGACAGGTTAATTTGGTTGTCTGCGAGCTGGTGGTAAGTAGGTTTTGGTTTTTCCCTGGGCATTCCCCAGGCTTTGTTTGCATCTGTTTGTAGCCCTCCAAAACCGCTTACTGCGATAGCCAGCTTTAAATGAAGGCGGTGGCGAGTTTTTTGAGATCACCTTGGTGTGTTTATTGGTCCAAAAACGCACCAGCACCTTTGCAGCCATAGTGCTATTTGCTGGGTGTTTGGTGTGCTTCTGTACCTTTAAGAAGGGATGGGCTGCCCTTCAGTCCACCTGCCAGCATTTATCCATTAGAATGCATGTGCCTCCACTGTGGGGACACTCATATTTTAGTGTTAGGACCACAGATATCAGGGTGCCTTGACGAGGCTCTGTGGCTTACGCATGCATTTGCAAATGCGTGCGGACTAAACCCCTGTTTTTAACGCGTACTGTTAGACAGGTTAATTTGGTTGTCTGCGAGCTGGTGGTAAGTAGGTTTTGGTTTTTCCCTGGGCATTCCCCAGGCTTTGTTTGCATCTGTTTGTAGCCCTCCAAAACCGCTTACTGCGATAGCCAGCTTTAAATGAAGGCGGTGGCGAGTTTTTTGAGATCACCTTGGTGTGTTTATTGGTCCAAAAACGCACCAGCACCTTTGCAGCCATAGTGCTATTTGCTGGGTGTTTGGTGTGCTTCTGTACCTTTAAGAAGGGATGGGCTGCCCTTCAGTCCACCTGCCAGCATTTATCCATTAGAATGCATGTGCCTCCACTGTGGGGACACTCATATTTTAGTGTTAGGACCACAGATATCAGGGTGCCTTGACGAGGCTCTGTGGCTTACGCATGCATTTGCAAATGCGTGCGGACTAAACCCCTGTTTTTAACGCGTACTGTTAGACAGGTTAATTTGGTTGTCTGCGAGCTGGTGGTAAGTAGGTTTTGGTTTTTCCCTGGGCATTCCCCAGGCTTTGTTTGCGAAATGAGAAGCTGTAACTGCTCCTCGGTGAGCTTGGGTTGCGGGAGAGCATTTAGCCAGTTCTGAGAGGAGGGGATGAAGGGTCTTATAGAAGTGTTTGGTAGTAGGAGCAGAATATTGTTAGGATATCATTGGGGTGGGTTGTGAGGTTCCCGTTATTGCGTAATTTGTAAGAATGTGTTGGTTGTGTAGATAGTTTCAACTTTCTTGCAAACATAGCCAAGGCCGAATTGCTATGCAAGAGAAAGCGGGCTTTGGACCAACAAAGAGATTTTTCCGTTTGCTCTGAGAGCAAAGTGTCCAGGGCGTTTCTCTTGCTATTGATTTGTCTCAGCAATTCCTGGGAAGGGGACTGTCCATGTCCATGGTGAAGTTGTTCAAGGTCATAAATAAGCGTGCAAATATCTTTACTTTTTTGGCGTTTCCTGGACGTGGCAATTTCTATGAGATGACCCCTTAACACAGCTTTATGTGGTGCCCATAGAGTTATGGGGAAGATCCCCTCAATGTCATTGTGGCGAAAGTGGTCATTTAGGCGATCAGATAATTGACTAACTATGCTAGGATAGGTGAGTAAGGAGTCATTAAGGCGCCAGGCCCTAGTGGCATTGGAGAGTCCTATGCAGGAAAGCTTACAGGATACTATGTGGTGGTCAGACCAGGGGCATACATGTATGTCTGCTGAAGTTGAATTCGCTACTAGGATAGGTGAGCAAAAAATGTAGTCAAGTCGGGAGTAACTATCATGGGGGTGGGAATAAAATGTATATCCTCGAATACCCACATTGTATGCCCTCCAGGTGTCTATCAGTTGATGTGACCTAAGGGAGTATTGGAGAGATTTTGGGAAAGCATTATTGTAGGATCCTATGTGACTTCTATGCAGCCTTGAATGGGCCACTAAGTTAAAGTCACCCTCTATCATAAGGTGGGGTGAGTGGTATCTGACACTTGAAAAAACGTTCTAAAAAAGGAGGCCTAGGACCCATTCGGGGCATACACTGAGGCAAGGGTGACCATTTTACCTTGACATGATCCTTTAACAATTACAAATCTGCTGTCAGGACCCTTATAAGTGTGTTGCACATCAAACATGACCAAATTTCTGATCAATATAGCCGCCCCTCTCGACCTGGATTCATAAGTAGTAAAGTAACAATGTTTAAAGGATTTGTCTAGAAAGGATGGGTGATTATGGTTGGAGAAATGCATCTCCTGTAGCAGGAGTATGTCAGCTCCTAGTGTTTTGTAGGATCTCAACGCTTTCTTCCGCCTTTGGAGAGAATTAAAACCCTTAAAGCGGGGTTCCACCCAAATTTTGAACATTATCTCTATGCATTCTCTTCCTTGCCTAGATGCTGACATGCTGTGTAAAAAAATTTAAATCGCCGTAATTACCTTTTTTTTTCTAATCTTCTTAGCACTTCCTGGTTTTCCTCCCATGGGAGTAGGCGTGTTTCTAGCCTCTCCCAGACCTCCCACAGTCCCCTGGGAGCTAGTCTCAGGCTTCCCAGCATGCATTGTGCAACAGCGTCATCACAACATCTCGGTGAATGCTGGGAGCGCAGCATTCACCGCATTTGAAGCTTGTGGGCTTCAAATGCCCACAATGAAGATGGAAACCGCCTTCAGTGAATTTTATAAGTTATTCTTTACAACGAAATCGGACACAGGCGGACTTATTACACAGAACATGTGAGTAGATAATCATGAGAAGAAAAGTTTGTGAATGAACTCCAAAAAAAAAAAACGATAGATAGGTGAACCCCCGCTTTAAGATTGTGGGAGATCACCTTAAGACCCATCTAGAATTACAGTACATAAGGGCATCAAGGGGATAAGGAGGAATCCAGGACGAGAAGCTCGCTCACACAATTTCTTATGATACATATGGGAACAAGCAAATTGGGTGAGCAAGTGCTGAGCTGAAAACCAGCGCCATCTAGTGAACTCAGGAGGATTGATGGCTAAATATGCAATACAATTATAACGCAGAGCAAAAAGGTCAAGAAAAGGAAAAAAAAATAATTTGAAAACCGTGAACCAGAAAAACATGCCAAAAAGTGGCGATAACAAGGGGAAAAGCACTCACCATGATCAAGAGAACATTTTTAACTCGGACCAAAAGGTCCATTACTCTAATGAAGTGGAACTCAAAAAAAAAAGGGAGTTTAAGAACCAAAAAGTTTTTCCAAGTACCTGGGGAGGATCCACGGGACCAGGATCTTCTAATCCACTGTGGGAGCCACAGGTACCAGCTAAATTAGAGTAGGGGGACAGTCAAATGGGCACGAACAGAGTATCAAGTAGCCAGTGAACATGTCGGTGATGTTTGGTCCTTCACAACCTTGAATAAAAGATAACATAACAAGGGGGGGTGTTAACGTTGACTCCGGCGATTCCGTCTTGGAGAAGGAGTTGCCCCAATGGAAGATGGACATGGAGTAGAAGGCATCCTAGGAGTGCAGCTGCGTCAAGGAGGCCCAGCTTCACCAAAATCTCTTTATCCTCTGGGAATGTGGTGACCATGTATGTCGTGCCATTATGGGGGACCTGCAGTTTGAACAGAAACCCCCATCTACACCGAATCCTAGCAGATTGAAGGATAGAGGTGATTTGTTTCATCTTTCTGCGTTTATCTAGGGTGGTGGGCAAAATATTCGGGTGTAGTTGAATAGAGATGCCTTCCAATTGGATATCCGGGGTATTGCATGAAGCCCTGAAGCTGGTAGTTCTTATGGCCCCATCATGGCCCAGAAGATCTTGTAATGCAGAGATCATAAAAATGGCGATAGGGGCCCCATGGACCCTACCACCACGTCCAAACCTGTTATCGCAGTATTCCATCCTACCTTACAAATGCTAAATTTAACGGTTTGGCTCTTGAAACCAACATTCTGAAGAATCGTGGGCTTTCAGGCTCAGTGATATCTACCTTGATTAATGCAAGGAAGCCAGCTTCCAGAGTTATTTATTATAGAGTCTGGAAGGCATATGTTTAATGGTGTGAATCCAGGGGTTGGCATCCCAGAAAGTATGTCATAGGTAGAATCCTTGCCTTTCTGCAAATGGGGTTAGAGATAAAGCTGGCCTTGAGTACCATCAAAGGCCAGGTGTCGGTCTTATCGATTTTGTTTCAACAACCACCTGCATCGCATTTTTTGGTCCGAAGCTTTATACAGGGGGTAACACGACTTAATCCACCGGTTAGAGCCCCCCTGAA